>BLSH010545736.1:395523-438794 GCA_018402905.1 Glandirana rugosa | reverse complement strand
AAAAAAAACAACAACAAACGGAGGATGATGCCATTTTCCACTTCCCATTCGTCAACTCCTACAGCTGCACCCCCCCCCCTCGCTCCTATAGGATGTGGGCTGTCTGCTATCCATCATATGCATTTGTGTGCCTTCCAGCACTGGGGGCTATCCTCTCCCCATGTCTGCACTAGCAAGGCTGGATTAATGGGCACTGATGAATCAGTCAGCAGCCAGTAAAGTGATACTTATCCTTTAATTTAGGCCTGAAACCCCCGCCCTTTTGTCCACCTAGCAGCACCCCTGTCTGTGGCACAATTTGTATAGTTGTCATTTAGCACTTACCTTCTGGGCGTGAAGGTGGGCTTGATTCCACCTCTGCTGACGGGCCAGGGGTGGGAGCATCCGTTGGTCCCTTGGGGGGGGGGGGTGGGTCCTCTGTTTTTTTAGTTTCCCTGTTGCAAACTACAAAAAGAACATAAGTGCAAAAGCTAAAGGAGTGTCTGAAAACAGTCTAAAATGGTATTCTTCATATACAGTATGCTTGATTTGGAAATTAAATTTGGGAACCCCAAGGCATACAAAGAGTTCAAATATTCACAGATAATTCTCTCTAGCTACTTTGACCAAGAACAGATCCAAACACCAAATTTACACATCTACATATTGGTTACCAAAAAATATTGCTTACTTTTTTCATGGATCCGGCGCAGCTGGTCTGGCTCCCGATGTTCCAGATCGGACCAGCGCTTGCGGAGCTGATCCTTGGCCCGCTGGACCCCATATTTTTGAGACAGCGGCTCAATGGCCCTGTCTAGGATATAATCCTTATGGCTGTTCGGCCTCAAATACTCCCCCCCTCTTACAGTCATAATCCCTGGCCTCCATGATTCCCACCATGTTGACCATTTCTGCCCTGGTCATGGGGGTGGCCCTAATTTTGTGGTGTCTTCTAGACTGGCTCCTCTGCAAATCCGCCATGGTTTTTGCACAATGGATCGTAGCTCATTCGTCATAGATCGTTCATTCCGTGGAGACGGTGGTACGTGTCACGCCCCAGTGTCTCAACGCACCTGAGAGCGGTACACATGCGCAGTGTATAAAAGACGAACGAAAGCTCAAGGAAACGGCTGTAGGTAGGAACATTCTGTGAGAAAGAATGTGCGAGAAACTGCTCACTGTGCAAACGAAGGTTGGACTGGAACTTCTGAGATAGGTGGGTAGAGGCCTATACTGTTATGCTTGGATTGGATTGGGAAGAATGGCTTATACTGCTTGGCTTGGGGCCTAGATTTGCTGGAGCTTTTAGGGGTATGCTGGGTGAAGTTGCATGATGCTTTGTCTTGTGTCTTGCAGGCATAATGATCGACAGTTTTTTCTCCCAAGACTTCCTGCCACAGTTCATCGACATGTACAGGCAACTCCACAGTCTGTGGAATGTCCACATGAAGGACTATTTCAATCAGGCCCGAAGGCTGGCAGCTGTACAACAATTGGAGGAGCTGTGCAAGCTTATCAATCCTGATGCTACAGCAAAATATGTAAGGACCAAAATTGCGAACATCAGAACTACCTATGGGAGGAAGGTGAAAAAGGTACAAGACTCCCAAAGGTCCAGAGCTGCAGCATCTGCTGTCTATGTACCGAAGCTGTGGTACTTTGACAGCCTGCAGTTTTTAAAACATCCCTCTGAGGCTAGGCCATCCCTTTCCACCCTTCCCTCTACTTCTGCTGAGGCCATGGCTCCTAGACCTGAGGATGAAGATGAGGAGGAGGCCATCTTGACCCAGGTATAGTGTTGGTGAACATATTGTAAAGATAAAATACAATGATAAGAACTAAACATTATTGTCCAAACATTTGAGTCTTAACACATTTGTTTCTATATTCAAACCCAGTTGTGGCCTAAAGTCATTTTAAGGATAAATCAAAATGCTGGTGCCGGAATGATAGTGTTTGTTATTTCTAATTATTCAATAAGCAACAGTCATGAAATGTAAATGTGTTTGGATTCATCAACCACACAAACAAACATATTCTAATAATGTCACTTTTTTATACACAGGAAAGTGTCACCAACACGGTGACTGAGGAGGAGGCAGCTGGCTCTTCCCAACTTTGCCAAGCACAAATTCCTCCACTTCAGGTTGGTAGGAAAAGGAAGAGGAAAGCACATCACATGGATGAAGCAGCTTCCTCCTTTTTTCAGCAGGCCACACAAATCCTGCAGAGGGACCTGGACCAGGAGGAGTCATTCGCTGCCTACGCAGCAGCGAAACTTAAAAAAATGGCTCCATACCAACAGAACAGGGATGAGGAGCTGATAAGCCAGGTGCTGTTCAAGGAGACGATGGGGCTCATTACAGAGTAAACGGAGCTCCACGAGAATGTGCCTCCACCTCCACCACCTACCCCATCTCACCACCCAACCCAAACACCACACCAGCATTCTGGCCAGTGGCAATTTTTTCCCCATGGCCCCCACCAACAACCATGGTCTGGGGATTATTGCCAATACCCCCATTGAGGTATTTATTTATTTTTCTGTATTTTTGTTTTTATTTTTTTTGCTTGTTTAACCTCCCTGGCGGTATGATTATTTCAGATTTTGGTGCTGAAAGCGGTACGATTATTTTGCGTGGAAATTTGGCGTTTTATATTGTAGGCCTGTAATTCTTAGCAATAACTCACTTAAATCTGTCCAAACCACAGTCTAGTAGACATCCCCGGTATGAAAAAGTTTGAAACATGAAATCATAAATTATAATATAATAAATAACTATAAATAATTATCAGAAATAATAATGTAATAGTAATAAAATGTATTCAATAATGTAATCAAACCAAAAACACTGAAATTTGCTCAGTTGCAGAATTGTCGCTGTCGTCATTTTCAGTTTCTGATGATAAATTTCCCCAAAAATTAGTATCACTCAATTCTGCAAATGATTCTCATTTACTATCAGTGTTTTCTAGCTGATCAGAAACCACTTTTGATGTAAAGGGACGCTTTTTGGTTGCTATGGACATTCTCATGTTTCCAGGCAGAAAGAATGACATATATTATATAAAAGTGCATGCAGGGCTCTGGGCAAACCACTAGGGACAAAGGGGATGTGAAATTATTTCATACAGTAATGTAATCTATAAGATTACAGTGTACTGTATGTATACTGTGTGTTTCACTATTTGAATTTCCCGCCGGTCTCCGTCCCCGTGCGACGCGACACTCGCAGGGAACGGAGCCCGGCACACAGAGGCATAGGGTGGAGGGACAGACACGCTGACACTGCGGGAGGACATCGCTGGATCCAGGGGACAAGGTGAGTAACCCAGCCTCGATCCAGCAATGCAATCCCGAGTGTGGCTCTGGGTTACCGCTAATGGTACTGAAATTCCACCCCGAGCCACACTCGGGATTACCCCCAGGGAGGTTAATCTTTAACCCATTTTGCTGTGAAGAAACCGTTTTTTCTGTTATATTTTCTTGGCATAAAAATTGCTTTGCTAATTTATTTTCTGTTCTTTAAATAAAGAATAATGCAAATTACAAGACTTGCCTAAGTTTATTGAAGAAAATGACAGGTTTGAAGTAGGCAGTTACATTAAAAAGAAAAGTTAGAACAAATAGCAAGGGACAACAAACAAGTTCAATTAAAGGAATTATTATATTTCAGAGATTATGCTATTGGGGAAATGTTAAATAGAATAAAAGAGATTAAAAATAATGCAAATTCTATAAATATCACTACAGAACAGCTGTCTTTCATTACATTCGTAACATGTGTATCACTAGCAATGCATCTTCATTATTATCCCATTGAAAAAGCTGCTAATGTGCGCAGCATTTCGCTATATGAATTCAATTGCCAATAGACGAACAAATATGCATTGTGAAATAGAAACGTAGGTTTACACGAACGGACACTTCCGGCCGTTCCTGACATGCGTGTTTTTGCAGGTACAACTTGTTGGACCAACTTCTCTGTACACACGATACAATGGTCGTATGACCGCTTGTTGGTGTTGCCAAAGTTTTCTAGTCTGCTCATACAACTCCCGTTGTACGACTGTCGTACGTCGGCTGTTCTAATCGTGCGTACTAACGATCGATTTCGCATACAACGGTCGTTCGTACAACCTGTTGTATACGACCATCGAACCGTGTGTACGAGGCTTAAGATTACATTACTGTATCAAATCATTTCACATCCTCTTTGTCCCTAGTGCTTTGTCCCGTGCCCTGCATGCACTTTTATATTATATATGCCATTATTTCTGCCTGGAAACCTGAGAATGTCCATGGCAACCAAAAAGCATCCCTTTACGTCAAAAGTGTTTTTTGACCAATTAGAAAACAGCGATAGTAAAAAAGAATCATTTGCAGAATTGAGTGATACTGATTTGTGAGGAAATTCGTCATCATGCACTGAAAGTGACGACAGCGACAATTCTGCAACTGAGCAAATTTCAGTGTTTTTGATTTGATTATAATATATTATTATTTTTGATAATTATTTATAGTTATTTATTATATTATAATTTATGATTTTCTGTTTCAAACTTTATCATACCCGTGATGTCTATTAGACTCTTGTTTGGACAGATTTAAGTGAGTTATTCCTAATATTTACCGGCCTACAATATAAAACGCCAAATTTCTATGCAAGACAATGTACCGCTTTTAGACGCAAAAATCTGACATAATCATACCGCCAGGGAGGTTAATTTACAAATGAGCAACATGTGTTGCCAGGAGGGGTTCATACACTATATATTGTGGCCTTTTTGTATATGCCATTTGTAGTGAACAAGCCCCACAAGGCTGAAATGCATTTACATCTGCTGTCTGACACTGTGTCTTTTATGGAGAACCAATATATTTTGAAGATGTTAAAGAGCAAGCCAAGAGTTGTGGACTACCACTTTTCATGATGCCATTACAGCTGTGCGACTGCCTTTCCGCACCTGGCCCCTCTATTCCTGCATCCTATTGGGTAGTAGCACCCCACCTTTGCTTTATCATATTGCTGATCTGGGCCCAGACCTTATCAGCTACACAGGGGACACAGTGGATCCCCGCTATGTCAGGCGGCATGACAGTGATCTACTGATCCCTGTCATCGGGATCAGTTAGATCTCTTATGCCCCTGGCAGCCCAGCCCTCACACAGTTAGAACATGCCTAGGGAACACAGTTAACGCCTAGATCTCCCCCTGCAGGATAACCCCTTCCCTGCCAGTGACATTTATGCAGTAATCAGTGTTTTTTTTTAGATCTGATCACTGTATAATTGTCAATGGTCCCAAAAATGTCCAACATGTCCGCTGTATTGTCAAAGTCCCACTAAAAACCACAGCTCACCGCCATTACTAGTAAAAAAAAAATAGCAGAAACACCATAAATTAATTCTCATGGTTTGTAAATGTGGTAACGCAAACCAATCAATAAATGTCGATCGCAATATTTTTTTTTACCACAAATATGAGGAAGTAAATATATTGGCCAAAACTGATGAATATATATATATATATATATATATTTTTTTGGATATGTATTATAGCAAAAAGTAAAAAATATTGTTTTTTTTTTTTTCAAAATTGTTGCTATTTTTTGGTTATAGCACAAAAAATAAAAAAGCAGAAATGATCAAATACCACCAACAGAAAGCTCTATTTGTGGGAAAAAAGGACGTCAATTTTGTTTGGGTACAACATTGCACGACCGCACAATTGTCAGTTAAAGCGATGCAGTGCCGAATCACAAAAAGTGCTCTGGTCATTAAGGGGGAAAATCTTCCGGGGCTGAAGTGGTTAAGGTGAGAAAACCTTAAGGCTTTTGAACCACTTTAAGATATGCTGGAATACAAAAATTGGCCCCACTGAGCTCCAGTCCCTAACTACAATACTCAGCTCATGAACTATCTTTTTTTTTTCTGATGGAATGGTGGGTCCTTATGTCCATTTTCTCTGATGGCCCCATGGATCCGGTCTGACCCTGATATTTTTTTTTCTTTTACTAAATATAAACTCCAGATAGACACTACTGTCTGAGAATGTCTTGTTAAAGCCTTAGAGAGGTGGAAGTGAAATGACAGAACTTAGTAATAAATAATGAGATATTACAGTTATATGTACAAAGATCACTGAGATATTATCAAGGGTTCAGAGAATGGTGCAGAGATGAAGCTAAATATAGTACATAAATCTTCCCTGCTGAGTAACAAGTATTTTCCCCCTGTGAAGACTCTTTCAGATGAACATTTACCACAATGCACAGAAAAGCAGAGAATCACAATTAAACAATACCAGACTGTCTTCTATGTACAATATGAAAAGTGCCATTACATTAATTAGAAGGAATTGTTAGAATAATATACATATGAAAGATTTGCTCATATGGCCTATTACTTTGCATCTTGACTTGAAAGCCAGTCTACTTGGAATCTATTTGATTCCCTGGAGTTTTCTCTTTAAAGCAATCCTGTCACCTCAATACAGAAGCACATTAAAGAGCTGTTTTACACTGACAGAGTAGAGATGGCCATATACATTACAATCTAATTGTAGATTGTACAATTCGACTATTGGATTGTAATGTATATGATCACCTTTACGGTCACTGTGGGGGAGATTTACTAAAACTGGTGCACATAGAATTAGGTGCAGCTGTGCAGAGTAACCAATCAGCTTCCAGGGTTTAGCCCCCCATGCAATTTGACATATTGCCAACAATGGCACTGTCCCAATCTGTACGATTCCGACTTTGTGGCGCAGCACCGATTTCCAAAAGTATTTCCTGCACTACTTTTGGCAACTTCGGGGGTGATTTCAATAGACATCAGTGCATGAAGCCGCACAAATGTCTTTTAAATTGCCCCCCAACTCACGCTGAAATGCGGGTTTGAAATCTCAACTTGTGCAATTTTAAACCCGCGTTCACTGTGAATGTACCTTAAGGCCCCTTTCACACTGGGACCGCCCGATCGTCAGTGGTAAACCGCCGCTAATTTAGCGGCGATCTACCGATGTAATAGCAGCGCTATGGCGCCGTTATTCGGGTGGCAGCACGGCACTTTTAACCCCCCCACAAGGGGTTAAACAGGGGTTAAAAGTGCCTGCGCTCAGCACTCCCGGAGCGGTGTACAGCCACTTTGGGAGCACTGCCCATTCAATCCAAGGGCAGTAGCGGTGGAGGAGCAGTGTATACACCGCTCCCCACATTCCTGAAAAATCATGCTTGCAGGAGTTTAATTTTACTCCTGCAAGCGCAGCGCCCTGAGCCGCCCCAGTGTGAAAGGACACACTGGGTTGAATGGGGAGACGCTTTACAGGCGCCATTTTTAGCGCAATAGCACCTGTAAAGCGCCCCAGTGTGAAAGGAGCCTTATTGTCAAAGCCTTATTGAAGAAGCTGAAGTTAGAAGCTGATTTGTTATAATGCACAGCTGCACCAGATTCTGTGTGCTCAAGATGTAGAACAGGGATATGCAATTAGTGGACCTCCAGCTGTTGCAAAACTACAAGTCCCATCATGTCTTACTATGCCTCCTGGAACTTGTAGTTCTGCAACAGATGAAGGTCCGCTAATTGCATATCCCTGATGTAGAACATCTCCCCCAGTGTGTTTTTGAAAGGTTTCCATAGGCTCTCCAATTCACTTCCAAATCCAATGTGTTATAGCTTAGTTTTACTTATAGATACACTTTGGGTTGATTTACTAAAACTGGATACTGCAAAATCTGGTGCAGCTCTACGCATAAAACAAATAGGCTTTCATATTTTTTTTTTTCAAAGCTTAAGTGAACAAGCTGAAATTAGAAACCAATTGGCTACCATGCACAGCTGCACAAGATTTTGCACTGTAGAAAATCAACACCTTTATTTTCATACTGTTCCCAGTTTCAGGAATTGCTAGAACAGAAGGTTGGTTTGGAACTAGACACGTGCAATGTGTTTCTGTCAGAATCTAAATTTGGACCTAATTCACATGGGGGGCTCCAGATTCCAATACGTCCTCCCCGCAGCCCCACCGCCATGGAGCTAGGGTTGCGGGGAAGAAGCCCTTGTCCCCATCAACATGGGGGCAAGGTATTTTGGGGGCTCCCATACCCCAAAGCACTCCCCCATTTTGATGGCATATGGCCTAGTATGCTTTAGGATGGGGGTGCTCACTTGTCCCCCTGCTGGGCTGCATGCACGGATAAGGGTCTGGTATGCTATTTTTTAAAAAATGTTGGTGTGGGGTTCCCCTTAAAATCCATACCAGACCCGAAGAGCCTGGTATGGATGGGATGGCACCCATGCTGTTTTTTTTTCCTGAATTATTATTTTCCAGCAATTCTGTTTACATTCATCTGTCAGCAGAGAAGCCCACTGACAGACGATGAGTCATTTGCTAAGGACGTGGCGGCAGGCTACCTGGCCTGCTCATGAATAACCAGCTATTCTTTACACAGAATTTGAATCGATCATTTTTCAACCGATCCGAATTCAAAATCGTACCGAAAATGTTGAATATGTTAGACATTGACTAAATAAAACAAAACAAAACTAAAACTAGACAAATTCTGAAATAAACCACAAAACAAGATTAGTAACATTAGTAACAAAGCTATCCATAATGAAACAAAATTAATGTTTACTTTCTGCCTGTGTCTATTTGGAACGTAGTATATGGGGATGAGATCTGGGTGCATCACTACTGTGGGTTCTTGATAATTCCCGGGAATCATGAAGTTAGTGGATTTCAAACTGTTCACCATATGTTTGCAGTGTGGGGATAGATAATGTTTTTTATTTACTTTTTTTTTTTAAGTCTGGCATTGGTACACCTTGCCAGCATGGTCATATCTAGGGGGGTGCTAGGGTAGGTTGCACCCCCTCAGATTTCCATTTTGGCCCCCCAGGGCATTCCCCCTATTGACACTGTACTTACCCAGAAGGGGTGGGGGATTTGGGCTAAGAGGGGGATTTTGGGGGGATTTGGGTTAAGAAAAGAAGGCTGGGAAGGATTTGTGCTAGGCGGGGGAATTTGGGGGGATTTGAATGCGGAGGGAGGATTTGTGCTGGGTAGAGTAATTTTGAGGGGGCCGTGCTAGGAAGAGGGATTTGTGAGAGGAGGGGGGATTATGGTGTTAGGATTTGTGCTGGGAGGGGGGATTTGGCAGGGAGGATTTGTGCTAGAATGGGAAATTTTAGGGGAATGCGGATGTCTGCTAGAAGGGGTGACTTTGTTGGGTGAGGGAGATTTGTGCACGGGGGATTGGGGGGGATTTGAGCTGGGAGGTGGGATTGAGTGGCAAAGATTTGTGCTGAGGGGGAATTTGGACTGGGAGGAGGGTCAGTTATTGCTTTGTTCGGGGATAATTTTGGCTTGCAGAGGGAATTTATGTTTAGGGGTGAGTTTGCTGATCCGTGCTGTTTTTTTTTTTTTGAAGGGGATGGATTTATGCATAGACATGAAATGAGGGCACTCAACAGCTCTACTCCTTTCCTCACAGCACATTGCAGATTGAGGCTGTGTCTGTAAGGGACTCCAATCTCAGCTCAGTGTGTAGCTGCAGGCATTGTTGCAGTTCTGACCTGTGGAATTCCCGATCAGAATGGCAGCTGCAGTAATTAGCTACACACTGTGCAGATGAATGCTGTGCCTGCAAGCTTGCGTTCACACAGGGGCAATCTGACTTGGGAGGAATTTTCTAGTTGACTGACAGCGCAACTTTCAACGCGACTTCAGGGACTTCAAGCGACTTTACAACACGACTTATGCCAGGCGACTTTGCCTGTGGCCAATCAGAGAAGGGAGGGAGGGGGTTGCCTAAAGATAAATTATTTTCTTTTAACTGTAAAGCCTCTTCCATTTAGATGGGGGATTCAACTTGGAGGCCACTTCTATTCAATTCTATGGGCACAAGTTGGATAGAAGTGGCCTAGAAGTCGTACAGCAGTGGTTCTCAACTCCGGTCCTCGGGACCCACTAACAGGCCAGGTTTGCAGGATAACTGAAATGCATCACAGGTGATATCATTTGCTGCTCAGTGATTGCAGTATTCTAGTCTGCATCTCCCCAAGGTAATACTTAAAATCTGGCCTGTTGGTGGGTCCTGAGGACTGGAGTTGAGAACCACTGTCGTACAGGTACCTTTTCTGAAGTCACTCTGAGTAGTGTACATTAAGATGACTCCCATTCATTTCAATGGGATTTCAAATGTGTAGCGACTTAGGGCGTCTTGAGGAGACTCAAGTCAGAGTGCAAGTCGCCCCTGTGTGAATGGGCACTGAGGGAATCCAATCTCAGCTATGTGCTGTGTGCAGTGGAGGAGTCCTGAGTATCCAGGCTGTGTGAAGTGTGGGGATGGGAGGAAGAGATGTGCTGAGTGCTCTGCAAGCAGTGACCCTGTCCTCTTCTCTGCTGACCACTGTCTTCTGCCCTGTTGATCCCTTTACACTGCCCTGCTGACCCCTGTCCTCCATCCTGCTGACCTGATAACCCTTTTCTCCACCCTCTGATCCCTGTCCCCTGCTGACCCCCTGCACACTATCCTCTGCCCTGCTCATCCCCTGTACACTGCCCTACTGACCTTACATCCTCTGCCCCCGACACGTTCTACTGCAGCCCCAAATAACACAGGCTAGATCCGGCCCTGCTCCTCAGCAGTAGTGCCCGACTTCCCATGTATGACAATAGTTTGCTTCTTAACCCAACAAATGTCCAAAACTGAATACCAAGATTAATCCCCAAAAGATACCTTGGTTCACAGCAAAGTTAGGGGTTCACCACAAAGTCTAAACTTTGAGCAAGATTTGAGCAAGAAAACTGTTCTAAAACTGAACTTATGCACAGTCACTTATTCCTACTGGTATGTAGTATGAAATGTAAGAATGGAGTCTACTGTGCACACTTGAACAAAAAGGAAAAGGCTATGTTCCTGTTTGTTACATATTGGGGTGCTGCCCAGCAAAACAAGGCTGGCTTGGCACCTTCTGTTTTAGCAACTCCAGAAACTGGGAACAGTATAAAACAATGTGTATCAATATGTAAAACTAAACTATAGCACACAGGGGGAGAATTACTAAAACTGGTGCATACAGAGTCCAGTGCAGCTGCACAGAGTAACCAATCAGCTTCTAACTTCAGCTTGTTCAATTAAACTTAGATGATAAAACCTAGAAGCTGAATAGTAAGGCTACTTTCACACTGGAGTGGTACCCGCGGTCGCGGTAAAATCCCGCTAGTTTTAGCGGAGTTTTACCAGCGATAGAGCTCTGCTATGCAGGCGGGAGCACCGCGCTTTTAACCCCCCACAAGGTGTCAAAAAGGGGTTAAAATTGCCGGCCTCAGCGCTACCGAGGCGGTGTGCAGCCACTTCGGCAGTGCTTGCCATCCATTTCAATGGCAGGGGCGGTAGAGGAGCGGTAATATACTCTCACCGCCCCAAAGATGCTGCTTGCAGGACTTTTTGTAACATCCTGCTAGCGCACCTCCCCAGTGTGAAAGCACTCAGGGCTTTCACATTGGGGTGGATTGGGGGGGACTTTTGAGGCACTTTACAGATGCTATTTTTAACTAAATAGCATCTGTAAAATGCCTCAGTGTGAAAGAAGCCTTACTATGCATAGTTGTACCAGATTGTATGTGCACCAGTTTTATTAAATCCCCCCAGTGTGAAATCTGTGGTGGAATTTGAGCAAGTGGTGCAAGAAAATTGCACTAATCACTGTACTACCATGACATCAATGAGTAATGATATATTTATCTTTCCTATATCATCATAAAAGTAATATAAATCATCATATAAAATATTCACGATAGTATGAACAACCTGTCACTGAATGCTCTCATTCCTGTTCATCCAGTTGTCAAACTATCATTTTTTCTTTTAAACCAGAACTACAGATAAAACGCATATATGGGACCTGTTTTACCTGCTGAAAGATTTACATTTCTGTCCTTCCAGTTCTGAGATTTACACAAACCTGCCATGGAGCATAGCCCTGCTTATCAGAGAAGGATACAACTGCGGCAAGTAAACTACAGAAAAAAATTGGACCCCCTAAAGCTTTGAGTAAAGATATGCTAGTAGTAACTCATTAGTAGCACAGCATATTAACATATTATGCTAGACTTACATACCAAAGCAATCCCCTCCAGCACTGTCTCTGTGGCCATTGCTTCCATCTTCCATATTTGGAGTCCACAGCCACTTGGTTGGCCAGGCCATGATTTCATCACTCATGTGCATGGGAGTTTCATCATCCCGACACAGACCTGTGCCAAGACTGTCCACTGAGCAACACATACACTACTCATTGCACACAAGCAGAAAAAAGAGATGATAAACAGGTAAAGCATCAATGACAGAAGAGACTTAGGGGTCGATGTAGTAAAGGCAAATAAACGTTGCACTTTGCAAAGTGCATTTGCACTCTGCAAGAGCAGTAGCTCCAGAGCTTAGTAAATGAGGGGAAGCTCTGCCTACTTCCATCATCCAATCATATGCATGCAAAAATGCTGTTTTTTTTATTTTCCTTGCACTTGATTGGGTATTCTTTGCAAAGTGAAGCCTTACCTTGTTTACTAATCTTTGGAGCAACTGCACTTGCAGAGTGCACAGTTTATTTGGCTTTAGTAAATCAACCCCTTAGGCCGGCCATACGTGGTGCAAATTTCATCAACACTGACAGAGCGGACGGGGGAATCCCTCCTGGGCCATTGTCTGCTCTGGAAGCTGTCTCCGCTAGTAGAAGACAGTGATTATTGCTAGTGGCTATAGCAGGCGCTAGTGATAATCATAAGAGAATCCGGCAGGCTGGTTGCACCCAATTTAATCGATCCATCAACATGGTACATTCAGCCTGTCCATTAGTGGTTCGAATTCTGTTGAACTGGCTGGGATTCAAACCATGTATGGCCGGTCTTACATGTTTTCTTCTGTCATTTAAAAACCTGCTAATCAGCACTGTTTATAAAACCATATTTGCTTCCACCATAAGTCCTGTTCCTTCTTCGGCCTGTGATTGGATTGTGATGGAGAAGCAACAGACTGATGAGCTAATTTCTCTGTCATTCTACTCACGCCTCCCATCTGTATGATGCACGTAAGCACTGCAGCACAACTGATTGACTCCCATAGAGCATATGGCCTAGTATGCTTCAGGATGGAGGTGCTCACTTGTCTCCCTTCCCGGGCTGCATGCACGTATAAGTGCCTGGAATAGATTGGGTCATTGTATATAGGGGATGATACCACTTCATATTGAGGAACTGAAGCTTGTTCCGGCTAGTGTTGCTGCCGGAGACAGAGGCAAGCAAGCTGAGTAAAAGGGGGGGGTGATACACTTTGTCCTGCCTGATGAAGGTTACAGGTTACAGTGTATCTTTAATTGCATATCTGATTATATATGAGGGGCTTCAAAAGTTTCTATTTTCTATAACTTGCTACTTATTGAGAGAGGTTCTGGGATTTGATTTCTGTTTTGAACCATAGTTGGGTCATTTATTCTAGCTTTTACATCTGGTCACCCTGCCATTTAATATCAGGATACAGTAAACACCACAGTAACACACATTACGGAATGCTTCTACAGTCTAGCAGAATGTATTTAGCTATTTATGATATTTTTCTGCTTCTTCCTGTTAGTCAACAAAATTGTCACCATAAATAAATGTTAAGCTCTTTAGGGAGAGGAAGTTTTGCACAATGTATGACCCGGCTCATCTGTCCATATGCTTACACTTTCTACACAAGACGATAGATAATGTCCCTGAAGAGACCAGCCCCAGATAACAAATAATACTTTCACCGATAATAATAGAATGCCCACTAAAAATAAATAGTGAAGAATTAACCCTGCAAAGGGAAAGACTTGGGGGACATAACATAAAAATGGCTAGAAAGGTAAAAGCAGAATATAGGAGGAAAAATAAAGTGGAACAAAACTTACATTACAAGAATCTTTGCATCGATGGAAATCTGCCTAAAGAAGCCCTAAGGCAAAGACTTAAGTAACTGTACAAAAATAGAAAATTATTGGAAAAATGTAATTCTCTGGTATGGTGGAGTATTTCTAGCTTAAGTTAATATGCCACTACACACAAAACACAGACACATATATTTATTAATTAAAGAGACATTGTCACCTTGCCAATGCAAGAAAAATGACAGTGAGGTTGATGTACTAAAACTATAGAGGACAAAAACTAGTGAAGAGCTGCAAAGAATCCAATCAGCTTCCAGTTTTTTTTTGTCAAAGCCTAATTGAACAAGCTGAAGTAAAAAGCTGATTGGCTACCATTTACAGCTGTACCAGATTGTGCACACTCCAGTTTTAGTAAATCAATCCTAGTGTCTTTGCAAAGTCCCCAACCCATTGTTTGGTTGTGGTAGTGGAGGGAATGGGGATATTTTGCATAGACACTGTCACTCTACCCTACAAAGTCATGATGGTGTTTGTTTACTAAAGGCAAACAGACTGTTCACTTTACAAGGTATGTTGCACTTTGCAAGAAAATTTTCTCCAGAGCGCAGTGAATGAGGTGAAGCTCTGCTGACCTCCAATTAAGTGCAAGCAACATTTTTTTTTTATAAATTTTCTTTGCTTGTGATTGGGTATTCTTTGCAAAAGTGAAAGTTCACCACATTCACTACGTTCTGGGGAAATTCCCTTTGCAAATTGCAACTTCCCTTGCAAAGCAAACTTGTTTGCCTTTAGTAAAAAAACCTCATTGTCTTTTTAACCACTTGCTTACTGGGCACTTAAACCCCCCTCCTGCCTGGACCAATTTTCAGTTTTCAGCACTGTCACTCTTTGAATGACAATTGCGCGGTCGTGCAGCGCTGTACCCGCACGACCCATTCTCAGACAGTAGTGTCTATCTGGAGTTTATATATAGGAAAAGAAAAGAAAAGGAAAAAAATATCAGGGTCAGAACTGATCCATGGGGCCATCAGAGAAAATGAACATAAGGACCCACCATTCCATCAGAAAAAAAAAATGATAGTTCATGAGCTGAGTATTGTAGTTAGGGACTGGAGCTCAGTGGGGCCAATTTTTGTATTTCAGCATATCTTAAAGTGGTTCAAAAGCCTTAATGTTTTCTCACCTTTACCACTTCAGCCCCGGAAGATTTTCCGCCTTAATGACCAGAGCACTTTTTGTGATTCGGGACTGCATCGCTTTAACTGACAATTGTCGTGCGACATTGTACCCAAACAAAATTGACATCCTTTTTTCCCACAAACCCTTTGGTGGTAGTTCATCATCATCATGCTATAAACAAACAAAGAGCGACGATATTGAAAAAAGAACAATATTTTTTACTTTTTGCTATAATAAATATCCAAAAAGAAAAAAGAAAAAAAACGAATTTCTTCCTCAGTTTAGACCGATATACATTCTTCTACATATTTTTGGTAAAAAAATCGCAATAAGTGTATTTTGATTGGGTTGCGCAAAAGTTATAGCGCCTACAAACTATAGACATTGGTTTATGGCACTTTTATTATTTATTTATTTTTTACTGGTAATGGCGGCGATCTGCGATTTTTATCAGGACTGCGATATTGCAGGGGCAGTGAAGGGGTTAAATGTGTTCCCTGCATGTGTTCTAACTTTGTGGGGGCGGGGCTGCCAGGGACATAACAGATCTAACTGATCCCGATCACAGGGATCAGTAGATCTGTCATGCCCCCTCACAGAGCGGGGAACTGCTGTGTTTACATCGGTGGTTCCCCGTTCTGGCTCTCTATGAAGGGATGGCGGGTCTCCAGCGGACATCGACCTACGGGCATGCTCACGTGGTGTGCGCAGCGGAGGCGGCAAGAGCGTGCCTGGAGCGTGCAAAAGGGGAGGACGTCTATTGATGGCCTCCTGGCATTTGAGATCCACGCTGTAGCCGTCAATCGGCTATAGCACGGATCTGAAGTGGTTAAAAGAAAAAATGTTAAAGCGGCAGTAAACCACTGCAATAAAATAAAAAAAAAACATTCCCCTGCAAAATAATAACATAATGTGCTAGTGTACATTGCATACTAGCACATTATGAAATACATACTTTAGAAGAAAGCCCTCCAGCGGCGTGCTGTCAATGCTGAGAGGGCTTCCATCTTCATCCGCTCTTCCTTTTGGGTTTGTGGCCTCTGGCTGTGTGAGTGGCTGGAGCTGCTATTATGTCACTCCTAAGTATGCGTTTAGGAGTCCTCGGTTAAGGTACGGCGCTCTGAAGGTGTGGGATGGTATGCCAGAGTGCATGCGCCAGTGACATCACCGACTGTATCTAGTGTAAATATATCCTAAACGTTGCCCATTTAGGAGATATTTATTTTACGTACAGGTAAGCCTTATTATAGGCTTACCTGTACGTAAAAATCACAAAGCACACTTTACTACTGCTTTAGGAATGAACATAGGTTGCCAGTGTTGGTATTATCCTGAAATTGCCAGTTGCCTGGTTATCTCTATAAATACTATTTCTTATGTGACTTACCTGGAACCAGGATACAAAAGCAAAGTTAGGTAGATCAAAACTTCTGGTCTCCATACTTGCTCAGGGTCAGTGACTCAAAGTTATAAAATGACAGGACCAGTCTGAAAGCCATTCATCTATAATTTGATGTTAGCAATGATAGCCCCTGTATTGTATGCATGACATGAAAGGTTTATTTTAAGGTTTATTTGAAAGAGAATCTGTTTTCAAGACATCCGGGTACAAACATTATAGATTATTATCTGCACTATTCCAATACAGATGTTTTTACAGCTACTCTTGCAGTTTTCTGCTATAGAATCAAACCTTTAAAGCATTTCTGCCACTTTGATCATTCAGAGCAGTCTTTTATGAGCCCACTCCCTGATACACTTATACTCACCTTCCCTGTGCTCCCCCACCACCCTTTTACTTTGAGGGTCACATCCTGTTTGTTGGATAGTGTCAAAGAACAGGGATGATGATGTCATCTGTCCCATCAAGTGACCATACTTGGGTCTGAAAATTAGTCCCTCAGGCCTGAGCACTACAAACATTCCCATACATATGTGCTGGGTATTTGCTATGACTGCAGTGAAACAACCAAGTGGTGGGGCAACGTGGAGAGAGTGAGTGTAAGTGGCACAACAATACAAAACACTGCCTGTACATGAGTTTGGTGGTGTCCTGGTGGTGAGTGTAGGTGGTTCTGAGATGGACTAGTTATAAATGGGCAAAGTGACAAAGTCTCTTTAAGTCATTTATGTCATTTCATTTTCCACTCCTAAATAATTGGTAATGGCAGTAGAACTTTAAAGCAAACTGATAAGATGAGAACACAGAGCTTTAGAGAAAATGACCTACTAACCGCAAAAACCAATGGACACTACTCTGTACTCCTACTTCTGGACCTTTCGGCTGCCTTTGATGCAGTTGACCACCCCCTCCTCCTCAAAAAACTTTACTCCCTCGGTCTCCGTGACTGTGCTCTTCAGTGGCTCTCGTCCTACCTATCCCATCGCACCTTCAGTGTCATTTACAATTCTACCTCCTCCTCTCCTCTCCCCTTCTCTGTCGGGGTCCCCCAAGGTTCTGTTCTTGGACCGCTCTTATTTTCTATCTACACCTCTTCCCTGGGCCGGCTGATAACCTCCCACGGCTTTCAATATCATTTCTATACTGACGATACACAAATCTACCTCTCCACCCCTCAACTCACTCTGTCAGTCTCCTCACGCATCACTAACTTATTAACAGACATATCTGTCTGGATGTCACACCACTTCCTCAAACTCAACTTGTCCAAAACCGAGCTCATAATATTTCCTCCCCCACGTGCCTCTTCCCCTGACTTGTCTGTCAAGAGCAATGTCACAACCATCCACCCGTCCCCACATGTCAGGGTGCTTGGTGTTATCCTGGACTCTGAACTCTCCTTTTGGCCCCACATCCAATCACTTTCCATGGCTTGCCGCCTTAACCTCTGCAACATCTCTAAAATCAGTTTCCTAACCAATGAAACCACAAAGCTCCTGATTTACTCCCTGGTCATCTCTTGCCTCGACTACTGCAACTCCCTGCTCATTGGCCTATCTTTAAATAGACTATCCCCCCCTTTAGTCCATTATGAATGCTGCAGCCAGACTCATGCACCTTACAAACCGCTCAGCGTTTGCCACCCCTCTCTGCCAATCCCTCCATTGGCTACCACCCTCCCAATGAATTCAATTCAAAATACTAACAATAAGTTACAAAGCCATCCACAACTCTGCCCCCAGCTACATCACTAGCCTAGTCTCAAAATACCAACTTAAGCATCCTCTTCATTCCTCCCAAGACCTCCTGCTTTCCAGCTCCCTCATCACCTCCTCCCATATTCACCACAGGACTTCTCCCGAGCCTCTCCCATCCTCTGGAATTCCCCACTCCAATCTGTCAAACTGTCCCCAAATCTAACCACTTTCAGACGATCTCTTCAGGGAAGCCTATCCTGTCTCCACCTAACAACTACACTTTTATTTTCTTCAATAGCTCATTCCCTACAGTTATTGCCCTTTTGTATCACTTGACCCTCCCTTCTAGATTGTAAGCTCGAATGAGCAGGACCCGCTGATTCCTCCTGTATTAAATTGTATTGTAATTGTACTGTCTGCCCTAATATTGTAAAGCATTGCGCAAACTGTTGGCGTTATATAAATCCTGTATAATAATAATAGAGCCGACTAAAACTTTATGCAGAAAGGGGTTTACCATATTATTTTATTCTTTTCTTCAAAGTGTGGTTTTGCTTCTTATGTGCCAAATTTGTTTTCTTGAACCTATTTTATAACAATGCCTTTTGATTTTAGTATAGTTAAATGAGAAACACTCGTTGATAACTGTATACTATAATCTCTCTGGGCCTTCCATGGTAGAAGAAAGCATTTAAACTGTGGATGATCTGAAGATCAAATGCTGACTTATCTTTCCACTCCATGACATTGCTAAAAGACCCTCTCAAACTGGAGTCACCTGCCATAGTAACGCGCAAAATGGGTCTTCTTACCTTACCTTACAGTTACAATAATATGTGAAGTTATGCACCACTTGACATGATTAAAGAAAACATTTATCATAAGTGAAAATACAAAATACAATACAAAATGTATCTTCTGATACATTTTGCAGAAAGCTAACTTTAGCTTCCTGAACTGCATAGTTTCTCCCACTCAGTGACTTGTTAAAGGGTACTTAAACCCCCAAAAAAGAAAATAATATATTTCAGCTTACTAATCCATAAATGTGGGTGCTGCATTTTTTATTTTATTTACACCTGATGAACTAGCCAGAAAGTCAGTTATTTCCCTTAACCACTTCAGCCCCGGAAGGATTTCACACTTAAGGACCAGAGCACTTTTTGTGTTTCGGCACTGCGTTGCTTTAACTGACAATTGCGTGGTCGTGCGACGTTGTACCCAAACAAAATTTGCGTCCTTTTTTTCTCACAAACAGAGCTTTCTTTTGGTGTTATTTGATCCCCTCTTCGCCATTTCTGATCGCCGCTATAAACAAACAAAGAGCGACAATTTTGCAAAAATAAAACAAATTTTCTTACTTTTTTCATTGGTTGTGTCCGATTTATATTCTTCCTGATATTTGTGGTAAAAAAATCGCAATCAGCATTTATTGGTTTGCGCAAAAGTTGCCGCATTTACGAATGGTGAGAATTAATTTCTGGGGTTTTTATTTTTTTTACTAGTAATGGAAGCGATCTACGATTTTTAGCAGTACTGGGATATTGCAGCAGACATGTCGGACCATTTTGACACTTTTTTGGGACCGTTGGCATTTATACAGGGATCAATGCTATGAAAATGCACCGATTACTGTGTAAATGCAGTTGGCAGTGAAGGGGTTAACCTGGAGGGGTGCTCTAAGGGTTAACTGTGTTCCCTCACTGTGTTCTAACTGTATGGGGGCTGGGCTGACAGGGGGAGGGGAGTGATCACGGCTTCCATATACAAGAAGCCTGTGATCACAGCCCTTCCCCCTCTGTCAGACCGGAGATCCGTGTTTACATACATGGACCGCCATTCTTTCACTGCGGGGGGGGGGCATCACGGATAGCAGGCGGAGATTGAGTCCACCCTACACGCTCCCTGGCCCCCTGGAACACAGTGAGTGCATGAGCGTGCCTCCGGCGGAGCGCGCACGCTCACAATGCTAGTTATTGTGGCCACCGTTAGGTGACGGCAGTTCGCGATAATGAGCCACTTTGCCGCTGTCAGCAAAAGTGGCAGTTAGAGGGTTGAGACAAACAATTTACCACTGTCAGGGATGCAATGATGAACTTTTATTCAATTCTGTAAAACCTTTATCCCAAAAGGAAATAACTTGCTGTAATCGTGTAAAAAGCATTAGCTAGAGTTTGACTTTAATTTGTTAGTCAAGCTCATCTAGATTTGTTAGTGCACCTAACACTACCCTCTCCACAGTTTGACAATGCTGTTGTGCATGGGTAGCATCACTGCTCCTCCATCCAGATTGCAGGAACCCTAATACAGGCATTGTGTTACTGGCTGGATGGACAGGTAAAAATAAAGGAAAAAAAAAAGCTAAAAAAGAAAAGCAATGTAGCCAGCATGTTTAAGGATTGGCAAGCTGTAGTATTCTACATGTTTGCTTTTGTGTTTAGACACACTTTAAAGCGAACTATGGCTGGGTTCACACATACTGTCTGTGGCTGCGGTTTGCAGTTCGGAGTCTGGTGCGTTTCTGTTCACCGGTTCAGGTGTGAGTCTGGTGCAAATTTTTTACCTGAATTCGTACCTGAACTGGACCCAAAAATGCACAGGTCCTTTTTTAAAACCACACTGGGGCTCCATTGAAATCCAGTAACATTCACATGTTATGCGAATTGGATGCAGTTAAAAACATATGCAATTCCCATATATGTGAACCCATCCTTAAAATGCAAAGTCAGGCAGGTAGTACCTAGGTAGAGTAAGGAGAAAGTGAGCAGCAATGCATCTGTCAACTGTAGAAAGAAAAAGTCTGACTCTGTCATCTATTCTACAGTAACTCTGCATTAAAGGTGCTGAAATTTGCTGTTTCTCCATTCACTTTGTTTGAAGACTTTGGTAATGTCACTTTATTTCCACATGTACTTCAGACCACATGATTAGCAACCGTAGTGCCATATATTTCTGTTCACATTCAAAGCCTAACTCTAGCTTCAGAAAAAAATGAACCGCCCATTGCACTGCTTTAGATAAAATAATAATAATAATAATAAAAAAAAACAGCTCTATCTGCAATGCTCATCCTATCTCCAGAGCTGTCCCCTGCAGACTCAGGGACTGGCAATCCATCACCACTATACCAGGTTGAATAATGCCTAATGTTATTCAATCCACTTCCTTTAACCACTTCAGCCCCGGAAGGATTTAGCCCCTTCCTGACCAGAGCACATTTTGCGATTTGGCACTGCGTTGCTTTAACTGACAATTGCGCGGTCATGTGACATTGTACCCAAACAAAATCTGTGTCCTTTTTTTCCACAAATAGAGTTTTCTTGGTATCGTGTTTTCTTGGTATTTGATCACCTCTGCGGTTTTTATTTTCTGCGCTAAGACAAACACAGAGTGATAATTTTGAAAAAAAAAAATACAATTTATTTAACTTTTTGCTATAATTAATATCCAAAAAAAAATTAAAAAACAAATTTATTCCTCAGTTTAGGCCGATATATATTCTTCTACGTATTTTTGGTAAAAAAAATCGCAATAGGCGTATATTGATGGGGTTGCACAAAAGTTATTGTGTTTACAAACTATGGGAATAGATTTATGGCATTTTTATTATTATTATTTTTTTACTAGTAATGGCAGTGATCTGCGATTTTTAGCAGAACTGCGATATTGCAGCGAACAGATCGGACACTTTTGACACCTTTTTGACATTTATACAGTGATCAGAGCTAAAAATAGCCATTGATTACTGTATGAATTTCATTCGCAGTAAAGGGGTTAACACTGTGGGGGGGGGGGGGGCAAGGGGTTAAGCGTTCCTTAGGGAAGTGTTTCTAACTGTGGGGAGAGTGTAATGGTTGGGGGTGGAGAGAGAAAGCTGCTCCCAATCACTGGGAATAGCAGATCTCTCTCCACCTCCCTGTCAGAATGGGGATCCATTTGTTTACATAAACAGATCTCCATTCTGGCTCTGTGAGGAAGGATCATGGGTAGCCGGCCAGGTGCATCGGCTCCGGAGATGCCTGTTACAGTCTCTAACGTACTCTAACGTACATCTATGGCGATTTGCGCAATAGAGCCGACCTGCCTGTCAAACAGCGGCTGGTCTGCAAGTGGTTAAAGTGGCTGCTTGATGATATATCCTCAAGAGGCAGGTCCTTGATGTCCTAGGCTCAGAGAGGACTGGTGCACAAAGCATCATGTGATGCCAGTTTCTGCAACATTTAGGAATCACCCACCTCCGAAGAAAGAAAGACCCATGGAAAAAGGTATATATACTGTACGTAAAAATGTAAAGAAATAAAAACACAAATGGTGCAGGGAGTGCTTCAAGGGGACACAGAGTAAACTTGGATATGGGCTTTATGACCCACCCCTTAACCTTAATGCCTTCCTCTTTAGTTAATTTGCATACATCTTAACAGTTTTGATCAACTTTTTTATTTTGTCACAAAAAAACATTACATGTATTTCAGGAGTGTAAACTGATGGATAGTTTGAGAATTCCAGCTGATATCATGTTGCTTATGAACAACAGGAAGTTTCTGCTATACTGTAATGTATATGTTGTTAGCTAAATGAAGCTATACAAATGTGTAAAGACACAATTCTGCGGAATTATACCTGGCATTAAGTGTTTATAATCTGTGAAGCTTCACATAAAAACGTAATTTAAGTCTTTTTTTTATTAATATTTTCTACTATAGTTGATGTTTTCATGCTCCCATGGAGCAGAACGAGCCAGATTCCTGAATTTTTATATTTTATATTGTGCTAAACTCATGCCAATCTCAGCATGGTAGATACTGGAGAGAGGGGTCATTTACAGTGTGGTATATCATAAAACCTTGTATTTGGCTGGGTATGGAACCTATATATTTTACTTTAAAGTGTAGAACAAAGAAAAAATATGCATATATTATTTAGATAGCGCCAACTATTTCTGCAGTTTTACATACTGTATATGTTGTACATCCACATCAGTCCCTGCCCTCTGGGAGCTTACAGTCTAAGGTCCCTAACTCAAATTCATACATACTAGGGCCAATTTATATAGCAGTTAATTAAAGACCAGCAGCATGGGAGGAAGCATGGGGGGGAAACCCATGCTAGCACAAGAAGAACATGCAAACTCCAGGCAGGCAGTTTTGTGGTTGGTAGTCAAACTGGTAACCCCCAGTTGTGTCAGAAGTGCTAACCATTACTCCACTGCGCTGCCCATATTACATCTTTGCTTCTAATTTCTCTTTGATATAACAACAAAGTCTATCTTTTAGCTATAAAATCCCAATCATACAGTGTCAGGCCTGCCCAATGCTTTTTTGATGGATTACAAAGAACATAGACCTAATCTCGTTCCCAACCACCCCCCTAAGCGCTATCAGTCCTAATTGTGCACAGGAAGTTCTAAGTTTTAGTTTCAGGCAAAAATAACACATTACTGCAGCTATTCTAATAATAATAATAAATAATAGATATACAAAACACATTCAATGGTATATTTAGCAGTCCAAAAGGGAGCAAATGAGAGACATTCAATGATATGGTTTATATACAATTCAGAGGGTTCAAGAACAAAAGCAGAAAAATATATGCATGAAAATTTACTTTACACATTAGTAAAAATATATCTACAGCTCCACACTGGAACCAAAGAACAGGATTGGCTGAACATTACATCTCCAGCTGATTTCAGTACAAGATCCACATTTATGATGCTTGCAAAGCAGAAACTTTAGTTACAACCAGCACACTCAATTATATCACTTCCAAGTCTAGTAATGCTCTAGTTATCTCAATTTTAAGGCCTGCATATACAGTAGGCTTTTACTCTTCTAACCATTATTTTCTCTAATACCACATCCTTAAAAGCCTATTCATAAACTACTTTGAAGTCATGCCATATTTCCCATGCTATCCTCCAAAGTGCGTTTTTTGCTTGATGTTGCACAGTATGATCACAGATAATCTAAGTAAACAATGAAACCTTTTTTTTTATGTTATCTAATACTGGAATGTATCTCTGTTTATTAACTGGTAGCAATCTTGTTTCAAGGAAAGGCTTGTGAATACTTGTTTATCAGTTTCTAATATTTTAATTTGTTAGTTGTTCGTTTGTATTGTAATTATAGAGACCTACTCGTTAAATGAATTGAGCATTGTTGGCATTTAGCTAAAACCCACATACATGCATTCTGACTATTACTGCGTTATTTTTTGTACCCTGGGAGACTAACTCTGTTCTATCAACTCTAAATAACTTTAAAACCTTTTACATGTATAGTCTCAGCGGAAATTTACACATTAATGCGGTGTAATTGGTTACCACTGAAGCATCCACTGTTATGTGCATCTCACAGAATATTTTTTTAATAGGAGCTCTGCTAAACAGCCCTTGTCTCTTTATATAATTGTTTCTTTGTTCCTGTAAACTAATGAAACTGTTTTCTAAAGAAATGTTGCAACTTGTTATTTCTTTGCAGTAAAGTAGAATAATTTATTGCTTTGTGTTTAGAAAAGTGTTTTTAATGTATGTTTAGTTTCTATTAGGTTCCCCATTCAAACAAATGCAAGGAAATCATTATCATTAAATTGAAAAGTTGCAACTTGTAAAATTTTTAAAAAAGTTATTTAAAATAGTACTTTAAATAAACAGCTAAATACATGGCTGAAATACATAAATGTTTACTGTTTTTGATGGCTTCACGGGTATGCATTGCTGTAATGAATAACAAGCCTTTTACCGTATCTTACTGTAATGCACAGTAACCAATGTTACTATATGTGTTGTAGGCCCCAACCCCATGTACAGTAGCCCCCAGTAGCAGTGGCAGCTGGTGCTCCATTTTGGGGAGCGATAGGCAAACAGTGCTCTGCGCACCGAGCCCACCCTTTTTGAAACCAAATAAAGCCTCCAGCTCTAATCACATGCTTCAAAAAAAAAAAAAAAAATGATTGGAATCCATGCGTCTGGCGCCATGCGTGTAGATTAGTGGCTGGGTACATGGATTAGGGGGTCCACTCATGGAAAGGCCACCACTGCCCAGTAGCCCTTTTCTGCTTCCTTATGTCTGATTGTAGCTAACTATGCTCAACTTGCAGGATCCCATTCTTTCTTATTGTCTCTGTTCATGCTTATATGCTCAATTGCCCTGTGTTCTGTGCCCAAGCTAAAAAAAAAATACATGAGCTTTTTTTTGGGCATATTCAGGCATTTTTGCCGCTGAGACTTCTATGGGAATGACTCTTTTTATGCCTCTCCTTCTATAGAAATGCTCTCCTCGCTTTGCCCAGCCCAGGAAACATACTCCTGATGTTTGATACTCTTGATGCATAGGGAAAACCCTTCTAACATGCCTGTAATACATCTGCTATATGTCTGTAAAATGCCTGATAAATAACCTCAAACAAATACTTTAAAATCATCAGACATATGTATGAGCAGATAGTGTGCATTTGGGGCACCTGCACAGATGTCCAATTGGGAGCAATGGCTGTTTTCACGCAGCTGCTGTGTACCAATTGACATGAATTGGACTGCCTGTGCATCCCCGTGCGGGTACACAGGGGCCTTGCATGGGCATATGCTGTAGTATGCACGTGTGAACAAAGCCTCAAATGAAAACCTAATGATCTAATATTCATTTTATTTATTTATTTCAGGTACTTATATAGTGCCGTCAATTTAAGCAGTGCTTTACATATACATTGTACATTCACATCAGTCCCTACCCTCAAGAACCTTACAATCTAATGTCCATAACTCACATTCATACTTATACTAGGGCCAATTTAGACAGGACCTAATTTACCTACCAGCATGCCTTTGGAGTGTGGGATGAAACCGGAGTACCCAGAGAAAACCCACACAGGCACAGGGAGAACATGCAAATTCCAGGCAAAGATAATGCTTACTTTGCTGTCTGGTTAATTGAATTAAATTATATATTTTTTTAAAAGGTCAACTGCATACATTGCAAGGATTTTAGTAAAATCAGCTGTGGTTATCTGTATCATGAATGAAAAAGACAACTCAAACCCAGTATAATATCTGGAAAAGAAGAAAAGAGGCGCCTCTAAGTGCAGACTTTAAAAACAGTTTATTAAAACCAACAATTGGCAACTCACATGAGACAGAAGATAAAAGCACATGAGCAGGTCCTCAAAGGGGTAACATCAGTGAGACGTCCATAGGCCAGGATTCATAGCACCATCATGAACTGTAGCAAGCGTCCCTGTGAGTTGGTAACCGGCCGGAGACAGGGGAATCTTGAAATGAGGCTTCAAGCTCTGAGCTTGATAAAGGAGCGCGGCTGCCACACCAATCGCAGCACGCCAGCTCGGATAACGCGTCGCTGTCCAGTGACGTCATCATCCTGGGACTCTAGCTGCCACAGAACCAAGCCTCATTTCAAGATTCCCCTGTCTCCGGCCGGTTACCAACTCACAGGGACGCTTGCTACAGTTCATAATGGTGCTATGAATCCTGGCCTATGGACGTCTCACTGATGTTACCCCTTTGAGGACCTGCTCATGTGCTTTTATCTTCTGTCTCATGTGAGTTGCCAATTGTTGGTTTTAATAAACTGTTTTTAAAGTCTGCACTTAGAGGCGCCTCTTTTCTTCTTTTCCAGTGTTATAAGGACTTTGCTTCTGGTTCTAAGAAGGCTGACCTTTGTGCCGGGACTTTTTACTAATGCTGGTTCTTATACCAGCCACATATGGACTATTTTAAAGACTTGATGGGATTTATATGTTTTTTTCAGGGTGTTGCGCCATATACTTGTTTGCCCAGTATAATATCTGATATGATTCCATGACAGGATTGCACAATCTGGAGGAAAACCGGGATGATCCACACTCAAACTAAAAAAACACATATAACTTCTCACCTTTTGTGTGCGCATAAAATCACACATTTATGGCTCATTAACAACTATATGTTTTACTGTATGTGTTATAAAGCATGTCAACATGGTTATACATGTTATCCATTGGTTTAAATGTTAGTAGTTGACATCTATCCCCGATAATGGCCATTGGCCAAAAAAAAGTTATGTCTGGTGTTTAAGACATCAACGCTTCTTACAGGGCATACTGATTATGGCAAAGCATGAAAACCTGTACCAATATGTTTTACAAACACTTGTTAAACACTTCTGCTCCAGAAGATTTTTTTGCAATATGGCACCAGCGTTGCTTTAACTGACAATTTCACGGTCATGCAACACTGTACCCAAATAAAATTGATGTCCCTTTTTTCCCACAAATAGAGCTTCCTTTTGGTGGTATTTGATCACCTCTGCAGCTTTTATTTTTTCGCTATAAACAAAAAAAGACTGACAGTTTTGAAAAGAAACCAATATTTTTTGCTTTCTGCTATAAAACGTGTCCAAAAAAAATGTAAAATTTTTACATTACATCATTTCTTCATTAAATTAGGCCAATATGTATTCTGCTGCATATTTTTGGTAAAAAAAAATACAGATAAGCGTATATTGATTGGTTTACGCAAAAGTTATAGCGTCTACAAACTATGGGATAGATTTATGGACTTTTTATTATTTAAATTGTTTTTACTAGTAATGGCAGCAATCAGCCATTTTTAGCGGTACTGCAACATTACATCCAGTTACACCAATACAGTGATCAGTGCTAAAAAATGCACTGTCACTGTATAAATTATACTGGCAGGGAAGAGGTTAACATCAGGGGTGATCAAAGGGTTAAGTGTGCTCCTAGGGAATGCTTTCTAACTGTGTGGGGGATGGACTGACTAGGGGAAGAGAGACATCTGATTAGCAGGAACACAAGATCTCTCTCTTCCTCTGTGACAGAATGACGGTCTGTCTTGTTTACATAGGAAGACCGACGTTCTGCCTCTGCTTAAACCAATAATGCGCCCCCCAGCCGACAACAAGAATCATGTACAGGTACGTGATTTCGCGCTTAAGGGCCACCCTGCCGCAGTAAATGTGCATGTGGCTGTCCTTAAGTGGTTAATGCACATTGATAATGCAGGGAAAACATGTGTAAATGTGCATGGAAACTTGTGATTACAGACTAAGGCTTCATTCACACTATAGCAGTTTGTGAAAGCGTGCAAATATGTGTGATTTTGGGGTTCATTTACTAAAGGCAAACAGGCTATGCACTTTGCAAAGCGCTGTTGCACTCTGCAAGAGCAATTGCTCCAGAGCTTAGTAAATGAGCAGAAGCTCTGTTGACATCCATAATCCAATCATGTGCAAGCAAAAATGCAGTTTTTTTTTTTGTTTTTTTTTTGCTTGCTCGTGATTGGATATTTTTTGCAAAGTGAAGTTTTACCTCATTTACTAAGGCTGGATACACACTATAATATCCTCTTTAGATTTTTTAGTTTAGATTTATCAAAAACATATAATATGAGGTCAAACCTAATGACTTTCAGTTTGTATGCAATCAGCTAGGCCTTTGCACTACATAGTTGAAGGTAAATCTAAAGGAAATCAAACAACAAAAGTTGTATAGTGTGTATCCAGCTTAAGCAATGGAGTGACTGCACTTGCAGAGTACAACTGCACTTTGCTAAGTGCATAGTCTTTTTGCCTTTGTTAAATTAACCCCCTTGTGTGCATTTACAAAATGCACAAAAAGGATATTACTTTTGTGATGCTATTCTTTGTTTATGCCAACCCAGAGCATGGCAAGCAAAACACACATTATAGCTCAAGACTCAAAAAGGCACATGAGCTTCTTTGCTGTGTTGGTCACACATAGGTCATTGAAATAAATGTGCTGCTTCTATGCAAGGCGAGAAACATGCAAAAATGTGCTACATAGTGTGAATGGGAGCTTGAAGTGGAGTTCCAGGCTCTAATTAAGTAAGCCTAAAACTGTTCCCACCCCCTTCTGAGAGTGCTCCAGTCCAGTTACATAATCGGCTCCCACTGGTGGTTTTGGGAGACTTCAGGGGAGAGGAGGGACAACTAATGCTCCACAGTAAGGATATGGGTACCTTCACTGCTAAGGTATTTCATCCATTGTTGCAGCTCTCTCCTCTCCCCTGAAGCCAGCTGCTGGGGAGATCACATGACCAAGATGGAGTGCCCTGAGAATAGGCCAGTATAAACATCTTACTTCTACAGGGTAGTCAGTATAGGAGTCAGAAGGGGGGTGGAAGCAATTTTAGGCTTAGTTAGTAAGAGTCTGGAATTACATTTTAGGCCAGTGGAGGAACACTTGTTGGGTTTATATTGAGATTATCAGTTTTCTAATAAACATACTTTTCTGATAAATTTACAGTAGGTTTCACAATTGCATAAATTCTGATGCTGGAAGACTCAAAAGAACAGCCTGCAACCAATGAAAAGTGAAAGAATGAATAAATCCGCGCTGATAATAAATAGTATGCCAGGGGAACAAACACTCTGCAGCTGCTGTGTGTTAAGTGCATTAAACACTCGCAAATATAGCCAAACTACTGGTGGTTCAGAACATAGCCATTTGTCCTTCATGATGCCCTGTGGGAGGGGCGAAACGCTTGGTACATGCATGTTTATACTGCAGACATTGTAAGTTTTACTCTTTTTTAATAAATACATTTTAGCAGTACTTCACTATGTTTGCCCTCTTTTGTATTGCTATATTGCTGGAGGATAACGGCATAGCCTGACCATGAAGGGGAAATCTCCACAAGACAATGCCACTCTGGTTATCACTATCACCAGAAAAAGCCTTTAAGACCCTAGACTGCAAAGCTGTGGGTCAATTGTTTCTGGTGAGTAGGAGGAAAAGAGGGGAGTGTGTCTCACAGCATGGTTGCATTTTTTACAGCACATCAGCACGTTCTCCCAGCTGTGAATTCAATAGCTACAGTGATCTTGGAACCTCTGTGAATAAAGCACTTTTTAGTTAGGTTTCAGGTACTTAGGTCATCTGGACTATACCGAGCAAACTGGTTCTGTGGAGTACTGGTCTGCTGTTATTGTGAGCTGTTTTGATACAGACCCAAAGTTAGTAATAGGAACCCTTCAATTATTTAATGTGCATGACTAAGTAAAATGTTGCTTTAAAGGTATTTTACAAATAATGTATAAATGATAAAAACAATTTTGGACTTGCTACCATATGAGCACTTATGCTTTAAGTATACCGGCCTTTAAAATTAAATTCAGTCTTATTACTGGGCAGCGAACTCTAACCTTTTTCTAATCTCTATTGTCTTGTCACACTCCAGTGCATCTGACATACAGTACTTCATATCACTTTCAAGAAGCTGCTTCAGGGTTGATGCTCTCTCCCAAAACATATTTTCCTATTAAAATAAAATATGTATCCACATAAAAAATAATGACCTCATTATTTTTAGGGCAACACATTTTTAAATATTTATGCATAAAATATATGCTCACTATTAAGGAAATAAACCAGAAGGAACACATCATCCTCATTGAGACCATGTCATTACTGTCACAAACTTCTCAAGCATGTCACCATTGTTAGGAGATACATTGACAAATGATTTATATGACTTTGATGCCTTTTGTGTTTGGACTATTATGTGTGTTTGTTGAGTTCTACATGTGTTAGGCTATGGCTGGTCATACCCAGCCTAATAAAACAATGCAACCAATTTGAGCTTCGATTGCAACAAACAGCCAGGTAGAGGTTCGATAATGAGAACTTCCAGTCATTATAAACAGACTTGCTAAAGAAAGGAATTCTAGAATGTGATGGAAAATATTTTGAGATAAATAACTAACTATTAACTTTTCTACGGAGACGAGGGGATGGGACTCCTCACCAGGACTTCTCAACATGCAAACCTCCTTTCAGGAAGAAGTTTGCAGTTTAACTGAATAGGTAATTGGCCAAAACATTAGACAGGGAGTAACTGTAAAATGCATTTTACTAAACAGGTACACAAGCAAAATTTCAAAATATATTGGGGATAACATAAACCATGCAAACACTGCAATACGCTGCACAAATATAGACTCTTCAAAGCAATGCCTTTGTGGGTCAGAGTAACATGTGACTATAGCACATTCTCTTTAAGACTTTCTTAACAACAGAAAGTCTATCTGAAAATATCTACTTCAGTAAAGTGGTTCAGAGAACAGCCATTTGCGACTATATAACAGCATCACACACAGTGAAGTCCAGAGTAGCCCTGGTAACATAGGTGAATGCTGGAGGCATCCTGTGCCACCCTACTGGAACTGGAGTGCTCTGGTAGCAGTTGATGACGTGCTCATCACTGTAGCTGGATCTTCTAGAAAAGCTGTGTGGAATTAGGATCCAGCCTTGCTGCCTGCATGCCTTTTCTGAACTGAAGAGCCTCTAACCTGGCTGCAGAACAGTTGCCCAGCTAATAGCTACTATGAAAGAGAAGCTGAGGAATTTATACTTCCTGGGCATCTTCAGGATCCCAGGCAGTTGAGGGAAATGGAGCTTAAAGGTCCAGCTCCTACATTTGAGCATTGTGAGTAAACGGGCACCCAGCTGCCTCAATTGCTCTAGGCAGCAGACAAATTTCAGGGACAAGCACAGGTTTTATCCCCTGTAGATCTTGGCTGGTATTCTCCCCATCAGTGGCCACTCTTAGATCATTTACACTCAGCACTTTGTGCAGTATTGAGTTAAGCTGCTATTACTATACAAATTATTACTGATTCTACTTAGAATGTGAAGTGGTATTTCTGGAGTTGTTGTGTGTAAAGCCTGGATTTTACAGGCACCATAGAGAGTGTTACCTTAGAGATAATGTAAGGGAAATGTGTAATCTTTCAGTTTAGTTTAAGTTTTTTAAGGTTTTTTTTTAGATTTGCAAAAGAGACAGGCTACATGACCATAATGTATTAAATACATGTCATTTAAAAAAGAAATCATTTGTAAATGCAGTGTGTAAATATAGTTGCACATAAGCAAGCCATATTTGCTCATTACTTACTCAAGCTCTGCTTCCTGCTTCCTGCTTCGCAGTGCCACGGACCAATGGCCCTGCTCAAAGGAGAGTCTTACAGACACGTATTATTATTATTATACAGAATTTATATAGTGCCAACAGTTTACGCAGCGCTTTACAACTTGAGGGTAGACAGTACAAATACAATACACTTAAATACAGTAGGAATCAGAGGGCCATGCTTGTTAGAGCTTACAATCTAAGAGGAAAGGTCAAAAGATACAAGAGGCAATAATTGTGGGAGATGTGCTGATGGAGAAGATAAATGTACAGTTGTTAGGTGGGAGCCAGATAGGCTTCCCTCAAGAGATGAGTTTTCAGTGATCGTCTGAAGGTAGACAAAGTAGGAGAAAGTCGGACAGTTTGGGGTAGAGCATTCCAGAGGATGGGAGAGGCTCTGGAGAAGTCCTGAAGACAAGCATGTGATGAAGTGACAAGGGAGCTAGAGAGCTGGAGGTCTTGGGAGGAGCGAAGAGATTGATTTGGTGGGTATTTTGAGACCAGGTTAGTGATGTAGCTGGGGGCCAGGTTGTGGATGGCTTTATAAGTTATTGTTAGTATCTTGAATTTAATATGTTTGTTGAGTGGCAGCCAATGGAGGGATTGACATAGTGGTGTAGCAGACGCCAAGCAGTTTTTAAGGTGGATGAGCCTGGTGGCAGTGTTCATAATGGACTGAAGTGGGGATAGGCTATTTAGAGGTAAGCCAGTGAGGAGGGAGTTGCAGTAGTCGATGCGAGAGATGACCAGGGAGTGGATTAGAAACTTTGTGGTGTCATTGGTTAGGAAGGGAAATATCTTGGGTATGTTGCGGAGGTATAATTGTTTTAAAAATAAATTTCTCCATTGCATGTGCTTTTCAGAACACAGAAAATAAATATAATGCTAACGCTTTGTTTGAGCCTACCTTAAAGAATTTAAGAACTTCATTAAAGAGCTCAAGATCTATCTAGCAACCAGCAGCTGTTGACACAATAAACACTTTGGTCATCAGTATGTGATGTACACTATAGTGTGCACAGTACAGGAGTCAGGAGTGCATAATATATTGAGTGCAGGGGTCAGGAATGTGTACCACAAAGAGGGAAGGGGTTAGGAGTATGTGACACGGAGGTTAAAGGATCAGGAGTATGTAATGCACAGAGTACAGGGTCCAGGGGTGCATAACACACAGAGTACAAGGGTCAGGAGTGTGTAATAAACAGTCTGCAGGGGTCAGGAGAGTGTAACACAGGGTGCAGAGGTCAGGGACATTTATCACACAGGGTATGGTTTATGAGCATACCACACAGTGCTTTGTTCAGGAATGTAATGCACAGAGTGCATGGGTGAGTAGCATGTAGCACACACAGTGCTGGAGTCAGGTGTATGTAATGTACAAAGTGCAGGGTTCAGAGGTCTGTAACACATAGAGCAGAAATTTCATACGTAACTCTCCAAAATGCAATGTTTCCCAAGTGCAAATATCCCCTCCTCCCAGTACTAATATCCCCTTCTCCCAAAACCCAACTCTTCTAACCCAGTACAAATCCCATCCCAACCACCTCCCCTTTCCTGAATCACCAGAATTCAGATGCAGAGGGGAAGTATCATCTGAAAATCTCCTCCACTGTGTGACATGGTAAAACAGAGCACAGGAGAGGCCTTGCAACACTACTTTCAGCTTTGCAATTCTGCTGTATCTGAGGTTTGACAGGTGCCTGTTACATAAGATGCTGGGGGCCACAGTGCCAGGACTATTTTCCAGAGATATAAGACATATGCCCAAGGTGCTTGGTTCTAGCAATACCCTTGCCTGTGGGTGCAAGGTAAAAGATATTCTCATGCTAATCTCCTTTATCCCCTAGGTGAAATGAGCATTCAAACCCTGCAGTGCACGGGGAGGGGGTAAGTTCAGATTTAATGTTTTCAACTAACCCTCTGCACACTGCTATACACGCTTACATACTTCTAGCATTGTTTGCTTACCTAATTTTGTCATTTCAAGCTTTCCACACATAAGGAGTCCCTACATTCAAAACAATGTTGTAAAGGCACGACCCAAACACATTCCACAATGCCATTCTGGGACCTCTGTCTAGATTGTTGTAGCCACAGCATTGCATTGTCAAAAGGTCTTTAGAATTAACATGGGGAGTTTGGTGGTCTGAAATGATATGCCAATGTTGTTTTATACCTTCTTTTCCCAATGACAGTTTTTCTTTAATAAAAGTTATACTTAGTCACTGCTACAGTACTGTACAGGTAAACAGTTACATGTCTTTACTTTAATATCCATCATTGATGCAATTGAAAATGTAAAGCACTCTTATTCAGGTGCTTTCTTGCGGCTTGTTAGAAAAATCCAGATTTACATTACGGTTCTTTGTGCTGTACAGTAGATATAATCATGTTGAATAGGTAATCAGCTTCCGTATTGTTTTCAAACCTGTGTCGTAACAGCATATCATGCAACTGGCTGACTGACACACTATACTTTTATAAGATTAAAGTAAACCTAAGTGGATTTGACATCCAATTTGTATAATTTGTATAAGGCAGAGGTTCATTTTACCTATTATGTACACCACTTGCAAGTGAAAACTGTTTATTGCATTAACAATATGGAGGAAGGCGTTCTTTTCCGGCAGACTTAAATATGGAAAAATCAATACTAGCGCTAAAACCCTTTGAAAAAAAAAAGAAAATACACATAACAAAATAAAAGGTATAAAGATGATATTTACTGATAAACTAAGAAAATATTTCTGAATCTATGTCAAAATGTTTACTAAAATAACCAAAATTTGACATATTAAATATTATAGAATGTGTCAAAAAATGTAAAGATTTTGCTTAAATGGTTTATTTACAAAATTATTTATGAGCAGGAGAGCTTCATAGTTACTGTTCTCTCCACACTACTGATAAACTAGCAAAATGTAAAAGTCCATCCTAATTTGTAAACAGCTATATTAATGGTGAGTCTGCTTAGAACACCTGTCAGGTTTTAAGAGTTTTGGAGAGTTTTGATCTCACCTTCTACTTGTTTTAGTGGGCAGGAAGTGAAGGAAAACTCCTGCATGCAGCACACATGACAAAAAACAATTGATAGAGTTTTTACCCATTCCCTTTTTTATCCAGAATTAAACAAGTTGTGTGTTTGGAGTTACTTAACCTCTTTCCAAACCCCTCATGAACATGTGAGCCAGCCAGTCAAGTGGGCTGCACATAAGCGTCCAAGGTGCAGTGCTATTTTGAGTACAGCGTGCTCCCACTGTGCATTCCCAGCACACTGATCAAGTTCTCACTGATAGCTCCCGCTCTCCATTCATAGCTGGTGGGAGGGGCTCCTGATCATGTGATTGCTGTAACAGCCAATTTCAGAGGTCCCATGATCAGAAACTTCACCTCCTGTCGTTCAGAACTCTTTCAAGGGCTGACAAGAGGCATCAGTAAGGGGTTAAATAAATTAATAGGCATGATATTTATTCTACCGTAAATCATGCAAAGGAAGTGATTTTGCTCACTACAGTGAAATATCCAGTACTAAACAAATATAATCATGTCTCCATATAATTTCTACAACTGATTTCAGAAGATTGGCTGTATATTAAATGTAGCCAATGCCCCCTTGGGGGTTGCTAAATGTTGTGGTTCACCTGATCACACTGCCCTCAGTCACGCTTCTTCCTCACATCCGGAGTCACAGAACAGGCCGGTACTTTGTTTTTGTGTTTTTTTTATTAGGGGATTTGAACTTGGATGGGATAGGGATGATTATAGGATGCCCAGGAATCAAACAGTTCTTTACATTAGGACCTCTATATACAACCCCATATATACACTTCTCCGTCTCCGGCCATGGGAGCTTCCCCTAGGCCACGACAGCCTCTGCCATATCTCATCTTCATACTTCCATTCAAACTCTCCTCTTAGACTGGGCTGACCCTGGGTATTTGAGGAGGCTTGCCCCCTGTCAATACAGGTTGGGGATTTTTCAGGGCTCCTCAGAATGCCCCAGGTGGCTACACCTCCCCTCCCACCTCTCTTTCCAGAAAACACCAGAAGCTTCAGGAAAGAAGTGGGAGGTCCTGATGACACCACCTGTGAATCGCCCAGCCCCACCCTGAGCCACTCCCAGCCCAGAATCAAAACAATTAGGCCTGCTCAAAGTCAGGCCTGACTAAATTTGCCTCACCTGAGCAAAAACCTCTCACTAATATCTATCTACCGTAGAAGGTGCTACATAAAAGCTACCACTGTTTAAATTAATCTTCCTGTAAACAAGAGCTTCTAAGCTATATGTGCAGATCCAGAAAGACATAGGAAAAATCATGTGACCATTTATATGTTTATGTCCATGACCTAGCTGTGTTAGCTGACAGGATTACTTGGATTACAAAAATGGCTGAACACAATTACAAATCAGTTCATATATAAGTATTTAAGCTAGTTCTTTAGCTGTTTGTGGTGTGAGGATACAAATATGGAAACTGCCATTGATATGTTTCTAGAGATGCAGCCTTCTAGATTATCATTCTGATCCTGGCCTCATTACTTGTTGATGCACTGACTTGGATCAAGCATGCAGCCATACATCTGAAGATGCCCTACCTACCCTGTATGCTGTTTCCAGGTCAGTGACTACGTAATAAAAAAGGGATCAGGATCAGAGCCCTGAAGCCATGACTTATAAATCATCTAATTATTATACATGGTTACATCTAAATATTTCCTTATTATCTTTCTATAGATTTGTAGTTTTTTTTTCTCTGACAGGTATCTGTATAATGAGGAGTGTGAGCAACATACGCGTTAATAGGATAACTGTGTTTATACAACCAAACACCTGGGGCATATACCACAAACCCAGAGAACATGGGAATCGTGTTATCTGGAGCTGGTTCTGACGCTGACAGGCAGCAGTGAGGATATTAAGCTCTACTTTGTTGTATGGAGCAATATCATCTTACCACGAGGTTCGCGACGCTGGGGGCATATCAAGCCACACGGGTCATTTTACATGTGAGCTGCCCCTGCAGGGGTATTGGCTTTTGGTGAGTAAGGACACATAAGGGGAGCACGTGTGGATTCACCTTAAAGCACAGGAAAATGTTTTGAATTTGAATGCATTAGGTCACTTTGGATTGTGCCATGTCATTACTACAGCTTTATAAATACTTTTTTTTATATATGCACTAAGTTACCTTTTCATTTTTTCACTGCACTATTACAGCTTAAAATACTTTTATATATGAATGGAACCTTGCAAAAGGAATAATTGTTTTATATATAGACTTTATATATGGTTTTATTGATTTTCTGGACATGAGATTTTTTGCACTTTGTATCATATATTCATTGTTTGCACTTTGTACTATATATTCATTTATTTTACACTATCAAGCACATAGAATGTTTATATAATCGGCATTTAAAGTGTCAGACACTGAATTGTTACTATTTGGATATAAACTGTCACTTGCTACTACAATTTAGAGACAGCGCCAATTCCGTCATCTGGTCATACGTATTCATACCCCACTTAGAGGGGGTTTTCTGAGGAAGTAGCAGTCTCAATTACTTTCTCTAGTAAATACACATATCCTAAGCGCGGAAATTAATACATTTTAACATTATTACATTGATCAGTGCTATAAAAATGCAGCGATCAATGTAAAATGACACGGGCAAGGAAGGGGTTAACACTAGGAGCGGTCAAGGGGTTAACTGTGTTCCCTCAGTGTGTTCTAACTGTAGGGGGGTGGGCTTACTAGGACATGACAGAGATCGCTGTTCCTGAACACTGGGAACAGAAGATCGAAGTCGTGTCATCTGGCAGAATGGGAATCCGCCTTGTTTACAAAGGCAGATAACCGTTCTGCCTCTGTACCCGGCGATCGGCACATGCACCATACCACATGCATGAACTGATGTACAGGTATGGTGGTTTGTGTTAGCCAACCAAATTGCCACAGTATATCTGTGTGAGCTGGTCAGCAAGTGGTTAAAGTCAGGATCATTTCAGAGCCTGGACTTGCTCAGTGATGTCAGCCGACAGCGGGAGAAAGCACTCACGAGTGCCTCCATAGCAAGCTCTTGTAAAAGGGGAGGTTCCAGGAGTGCGGGCGGGGACCAGAGAAAAGGAGGATTAGGGCTGCTCTGTGCAAAACCAATGCTAAAAGTAGGTAAGCATGACATACCTGTTATTTTAATTTGAAAAAAATTGAGGATTTACAATAATTTTAAAATAAAATTCCAGCTTAAAGCTGGCCATACATGGGGCAGTTTTTTTGTTCAACCAAAGTATTAAAAACGGACCTAATTCCCCCCTCCCCACACTCTATATAGGCTGCAGCACTGATCAAGCAAAAAAATATCAACAGGTTGATTGAACGGCAGATGATCTGTATATCAACCACTGTTTAACCATGGTTGCCACACATGGATCGAGATTCAGCCGGTTCCTGCTGAACTATCCAAATTTTCATATATGTGTGGCCAACTTAACACTAACTAGACTCCTCCTACCAATCCTGCCTAACCTTTGTAAAAAAAAAAAAAAAAAAGATGTGTATACTTACCTATTTTTAGTCTGCTCGTTTCATGAACAATTTACATAAATATTGAAATATTGGTCATTACCCATATATTTACAAAAGGAAGGAGTATTAAAAATGGCTGAGACATGGAAGCCTATTAGTGATGTCACAGTTCCAAGATTTCCCAGCCACTATCAAAAACTCCTCTTTCCTGCAGCAGCTGCACACTGACACAGGTGATCACCTGACTAGACCAAAGTGGATTAACAATAGGTAAGTATACACATCTTTTTACTCAGGTTAGGTAGCTTAGGTAGCAGATTCAGCACTCCCTTTACTTACCTGAGCCTGAGCCTGAATCTATTGATAAGGAGCATTAAAGGAGAGAGTAGAGTGACCAGAAGGATGGGATGACCTCATTAGTATGATTTTGCTCTTTCGCTGTTCTGTCAGAAGGCTAGTGGTGGAGAGAGGACAATACTGTATTCCTTAACTGTAAGTTGTGCAATCCCTCTGGCTGTGGACAAGTTATGTAAATCACCAACATCTTCTGGTGGGTAAAATCGCTCCCATATACTGCATGGGTCCGTTGCAAAATTTTCACCCAATAGTTAAATAACTGTCACCCAAGTTGCACATATTTTTCTCTATGAATCTTAGCTTAAAATGTGCAACTGTGCATGAAAGTTGTTTGAATCTTGTGTGAAAATAATGATAAATAGATTTTTATGTTTTCTATTATATGTATTCTACATTTTGCCTGGAGTTTAACTCTGACGCTGAACACCAGATAAACAGTTAGGTACATTGGAAACAGTTCAAATTCACAGTCTGTATGTGAACTGTCTTAGCTGCCAATCTTTTCTTAATTCCATACAGTCAGTTTTGTGATACAGACAAAAAGTCTTTGTGTAAGGAACGCCCCAAAAAATGTCAAGAGAAGTTTCTGATGTGCAAATGTATGCTTTTTTGCTTTTATCTGAGATTTCACCTCTGGACTGGAACAACTTTAACATGAGAGCTGCCCAGGGGATTGTGAAAGATGTGGCACCTTAGCAAAACAATGATGCAGAATGCATAATGTGCCACAACGCATAGGGGATGTGGCCAAATTTTGTTAAAAGAAGGATGGGCTTAAAGCTTATACCAGAATGGAGTAAATAAACATAAATCTACTCACGGTATATATGGTGCACATAACAGTCCTTGAACCCACAAAATATACTTTAACTATTATGCCACAAGTGAGAGTCCCACAGACATACATAATGCTCAGCACGAGAGATTGTTTTTAAAAATGGAAACTCTTCTATAACCTAATCTTTTCCACATATAAAAAATGTGAGAGAGCTATAACACCTTGTCTGGTCCTACCCTTAAGGCAGAACTTCATTTAAATTGTTGGTCACTATCTAGCAACCAAAAGCTGTTGACTCAATAACAATTTGGCTAAGAGTATGTAATTTTCAATATAGCATTAATAGTGCATTGGTCAGGAGTTTATAATGGCACAATGTGCAGGGGTCAGAAGTGCGTAATGCACAGAGTACAGGGGTTAGGAGTGTGTAACACAGAATGCTTAGTAAAACAGAATTTAAAAAGTGAACATACACTATATTGTAAAAAAGTATAAGAACATCCTAAACTGCAGCCAATATCACTTTCAGCACAGATTCCCCCCTCCCCCATGATGGCGCCTGATTTTCCATCCCACAAGAAATGTATACAATGTATGCATCCTATGTTACTTGGCTATTTTTTGGTGATTTTAGTAGCTTAGATGTGTGAATAGTTAGATTTTTTTTTTTTTTTTTAATATTTTTATTGAATTTTATGGATTACAGAGTAGTAATAACATACGATAAAAGTACAGAATGCGTAATAGTACTAGGGTATAGTACAACACCATGAAACAAGTGGTAACTCATATAGACAAGTAATCATCTCTTGCGTCTAAGCTGATAGGGTATCATCCCGCACTGCTCTAGTGCCGGTTTGGAGGGTAGTAGTGGGGACCTACCTCAGGCGCCCCTATTGGGTTCAAACTGCGCTCTGATGCAGGGGTATCCCCACTCCTCATCCCGTCAGATATTACGAAGAGAGGTTGTATGAATCACTTAGTGAACTCTCTGGGATCTGTGACCCTAGCATACAGTTAGAGTATTTCAACTTTGTATATTTTAAGTAGTACAGAAAAGAAACAGGAAAGAGTAGGCAGGGTAATAGGGGGGGGAAGAAGGGCTGAGCGAGGCAGAGAAGGACAAGTTCCAGAGCCTTGGTGTATTGTCATGGTTTATGAGGTATGTTTGGGTTATGGATGTCAGAGGTAGGAATCATACCATTGAGTCCAGGAGGACCAGTTGTTGGCCTCCCGCGTTCTCTGGTCCTTGTGAGTAGATAGTATAAGCTCATAAGTGTGGTGCGTTTGAGTTAGGTTGACAACTTCAGCAAGAGTCGGGATTATGGGTTTTTTCCAGAGTCTGGTTATGGATAGCCTGGCTGCCATGAGGATGTGGATTGCTACCTTCTTAGTTGGTGGTGGAAGCTGTTCGGAGTGGAGGTTTAGGATTGCAAGTTCAGGACTTGCAGTAATGTTAGTTTTAGTGATAGTAGCTAGCAGATTGAAAATTTTTCCCCAGAATTTCCTAATTTCTGGGCAATCCCAGAGAATGTGTTTAAGGGTTCCCCTTTGTCCACAGCCTCTCCAGCATGTGGGGGGAAGATCATCCCCAAATTTGGATATGAGAGCGGGGGTTATATACCAGCGCTGGGTTATTTTGTGTGAAAGTTCCCATAATGTCACGCATGAGGTGGCTTTGTATACCTCTTTGGACGCTAGCATCCATTGTTTAGGAGTGTAGGAGGCTCCTAGCTCCTCTTCCCACTTAAGCATTGCCCGTGATTTGGATGGAATATTTTTCTCTTTCAGTACTGGGTAAATTGCTGATAAGCCTTTGTTCGAATTGGGGGAGTAGTTAAGAAAGGACCATATTTTTAGGGGGACTTGAGCACGGAGTTGTTGATTGTGTTTCATGCAGTGTGTTATTTGTAGAAATGTGAAGTAGTCGTGGGGCTGTAGATTAAGTTCTGTTTGTAATTGTTGAAATGGTTTAGGAGAATTTTCTGTGTATAGGATGCTGATTTTGGGATTGTTTCCCTTTAACCAGTTTGAGAGTCTAATGTTGGGGATTAGTAATTTAACTATGTCTAAGGGTGGGTTCATTGGGACGGTGGGGGTCTCTTTCCATTTGGATTTGATCAGTTTGGACCACGTTTTGTGGGTGGCTATGATCGTGGGTGAGTGAGATGTAAGGGGGCGGGTTAGTGGTTGGCCGCTCAGTAGCCAAAGTTTCATATCTGATTGTTTGGCTTCTGCCTGTTCTATTTCACTCCAGAGTTTGGAAGGGGTTGGGAGAAACCATTCCCTGGTTTGTGCCAGTATGTTTGCTTCATAGTAATCTTTTAGGTCTGGGGCAGAGACTCCTCCTGCTGTTCTATGTTTGGTTAGGTTAGCTAGTGCGCATCTTGGTTTCTTATGCTTCCATAAGTATTTGGTTAAAGCTGTTTGTAGTGTGTTAATGTAGGAGTAGGGTACTGGGATAGGAAGTGTTCTAAATAAATATAGCAGTTTAGGTAGAGTCATCATTTTGAAGACTGCTAGGCGACCCGCCCAGGAGAGTTCAAATTTGTCCCATTTGTGTAAGTCTGAGAGGAATTGAGCTTTGAAGGGGGGGAAGTTGTATTGGAATAGTTTTTTAGTATTGTTGGTTAGGGTTATACCGAGATATGGTATTCCTTGGTCGTGCCATTGATAAGGGAAGAGTTTGGTCAATTTTGATTTGGTTGCTTTATTCACTGTTAGATTCAGTATTACCGATTTTGTTTCGTTGACTTTATAGTAGGAGGTCGTGCCATATTCTGTTAGTATAGATTGCACTGCTGGAAGGGAGGTCAAGGGGTTTGTGAGTATGAGAATCACATCATCCGCAAATAGGCTAATACGGTGATCTATATCTCCTATTTTTATTCCTGTAATGTCTGGGTCCGAGCGTATTCGTTCGGCGAGGGGTTCTATCATTAGGTTGAAGATGAGGGGAGAGAGGGGGCAGCCCTGTCTCGTGCCATTTGTAATTTGGAATGGTTGGGATAGCATTTCATTGGTATAGACCTGGGCCGATGGGCACTTGTATAGGGCAAGAATAGCATTTAGGATAGGACCTCTGAAACCAAATTTTTCTAGTGTGGCTCGGAGGTAGCCCCAATGAACCCTGTCGAACGCCTTCTCTGCATCTAGCGATAGAAGCAGAGAAGGCGTTCCCTTACGTTCTGCTACATGGATAATGTTAATTAGGCGTCTAGTAGCATCCGCTGCTTGTCTGTCTCTAGTAAATCCCGCTTGATCTCTGTGTATTAACATTGGCATGTATTTCATCAGTCTAGTCGCTATAGCTTTGCCATATATTTTTATGTCTACATTTAGCAGGGAGATCGGACGAAAGTTCTGGGGAGAGTCGGGGTCTTTCCCAGGTTTGGGGATGGTTACCACTAGAGCCCGAGATCACCATTGGTAGGGGTTTGGACCCTTTCTGGGGCTGAGAGGGGTCTTGAAAGCAGGCTAGAGGGA
>BLSH010545736.1:368144-393648 GCA_018402905.1 Glandirana rugosa | reverse complement strand
ATAGGTCCGATCTGATTTGTATTGCGGAGTATGGGTTTGGTGGGGTTCCCATTGTTCTGGATTTGAATAGGATCTGCTCTTTGGTATGGTAAAAGTGTACTCGTAAGAGCACATCTCTGGGTATTGATTGTGGGAGGAATGAGGGTTTAGGTACCCTGTGAATACGATCTATTGTGAGTTCAATAGGTGGCGTTTCAGGTAGTATGGCAGAGAATAGATCAGTGGCATATTTTTTTAGGTCGTTTGGCATGACCGTCTCTGGAATCCCCCTCAGTTTGAGGTTATTCCTCCTCGAACGGTCTTCCAGGTCGGCCATCTTTGATTTCATCCATTCTCGCTCCTTTATGTTTTTCTCATGTGCCTCGACTAGATCGTTAATGGTTGTTGTCATATCTCCCATTGCCTCTTCTATGGTGTCTATGCGGTTTCCCATTGTATGAATTTCATTTGTAATTTGCTTGGCCAGCGATAGAATGTCTGTTTGGATCGCAGTATGAACTGACAGCAGCATGTCTTTAAGTTGAGTATCCAGCACAGGCTGGTTTGTGGTAGGGATGGCGGCCACGGGTGAAGTAGCCACCGATGGTAGTGTGAGGGGAACTGTGCGGCCTGCTCCCTGTATCTGGGCTATGTGATCGAGTTTTTGTCTGGTTTTGGCTGGGCTACAGCAGGTTGGGCTGTGGGTATCCTCTCTAGAGGGAGATTGTAGTCCACTCACCGCACCTTCGGCGTCGAAGGGATCATCTGGCAGGTCTGTGTAGTGCGAGCGTTCGCGGGCCTCGCGGCCGGCGCCATCTTGCTTTTCGTTCCGGACCCTCTGTGGAAAATACGTTGTCAGTTTCCTCGGCGCCCGCTCATCTTTTCTTTTCCTGGAGTAGGCCACCGTGTTGGGGTGATGTCCCCGTTCATCTGGGGAGGACATAGTGAGGTTTGCCGCTTGGAAGTCGCTATATTAGCCGCCGCTGCTCCGGAGCTCTCTCCTCACACGTCCATACAGAACGCGCGCTGGCCACGCCCCCCGAATAGTTAGATTTTTAAGACTATGTGCTGTTTTAGAAGCTGAGCCTTAGCCTCCCCTATTGATATGCTAACAAACCTGTTCGGTCAGTTTGTGAAGCTCCTTACTGGATGTGAGGGTAATAGGACTTTGAACAGGCCATGTGCTCAGGCAAAAGCAAGTTTTGTTGGAAGACTTTGGAGGAAATCAGATGTTTTGTGCTGGACTGCAAGGAGCAGGAGCCATAAGATGATTCTATGAGAAAAACCCAAGTTAAGTAGCTGATTAGTATACTTATGCCTATCCCATACATTGTACATGCTCATTTGTTAGGAAAGATAGATAGATTGTACATTGTAGGCATATTTGTTATACCTTGTAAGCTATGCATTGTGTATCCTGCACTTGTATGTGCAGCTTTTCTGTTTAGTAAAGCAAATATTAATACACTACAGAGGTCTAAGTTTCCTTGACTTTTAGCGCAATGGACCTTAAAAGACATCAAGCAAAACAGCATTGTAGTGCCTACCGAATTGTCTTAGACCTACCCAAACAAAGCTAAATATCACTACAGACTAGGTTACAAGATCTGTGTATACCTGATAAATGTATGGGGTTAAAACATCTTCTCATCCAATGAATATATCTTTTAAAGTAGGATGTACAAACATGATCCAAAAGTGTGTAGTACAAAGCATACATTGGCCAGGAGTGTGTTATGCCCAGAGCACAGTAGTTAGGAACATAGGCTCAGCTTGTTTGAGATTGGCTAGAGGCTACGTCCATGGATGGAGAAGGAGCTGGTCAGTAGGGAGCAATAGCAATCAGGACAACTTGCCTAATCATCTTCTCCTTCCAACAACAGTCACCTATGGATGTAATGGTAGACTCAAGAGGCTGTCTTCTCATGTTTGTTGTTGTCCTTAATATAATCTGAAGCTTGGTTACAAGCCATTGAATTATTGAATTGTTATTTGCACATCGCTTTTTTGCATATTAAGTAACTGCCGACATGCCTTTTATTGCCTACCTTTATAATAGGGAATTGCAATTCATTCCTGTATGACAAGATCAGAACATTTGTCAAGGAACCTCTGAACACTGAAGATCAAAATAGAAAATGTGCATATAATTATTGCACATAATTAGCAACTTTGATTGTGATTCGTTTACTTTTTCTTAGATTATTTAAGTACCTTTGGGCAGAATTCCCATCTCACACTAGTGAGAGGCTTCAGGAACGGGGGGAATCAGAAATTACTGATGAGGGCACTGTAACGATTCAGAAGATCTGAAGTTTAGTGTTGCCATTAACTACTGTGATCTTTGTAAAGGCATATTGTTCCCTTTAAGTCACTTATAGTCTCTTCCTATTATCTTTTATGACATCTTTTCATCAAGGTGTATTCTTTCAAATCATTCTGGTTAATTTACATTACAATCACCTTTTAATACTTTCTCTGGTAGCCTTTTTGCCATCCATTTTCTATTCTCTCTATAGACCAACATCTGGTGACATTAATCATTTACATGATACCTGCCCAAAGAGAACATGCATAGTACATTTTATAACAGTCAAGTTTAATTTCTACAAAGTTAGGATTAAAGGGAAGGCTAAATTAAAACTCAATGCACGTATGCGGTATGAGCCGGTAAAAATGTGAACATACATTTTAAAAGCTAAATTCTAGGCAAACAGCTAAATATGCAGCTGCACTACATATATATGAAGTGCCCTACCCACTACATTGCATTTCACAGCCCAGCAGCAGCTGCTCATTTCTGAAATTCCTCTTTAAGGCCTGGTCCACACTAGTGTGATTTCAGACAGAATCGCATGATAATGGAAATCAAACAGGGATTGATTTACTAAAACTGAAGAGTGCAAAATCTGGTGCAGCTCTGCATAGAAACCAATCAACTTCCAGTTTTCTTTGTCAAAGCTTAATTGAACAAGCTGAAGTTAGACGCTGATTGGTTAGCATGCACAGCTGGACCACATTTTGCACTCTAGTTTTAGTAAGTCAACCCCATTGTGTTCAATGAAACCTGCTCACATCAATGCAGTGCAGCACAATGTTGTAAAAGGGTCCTGTGCTACTTTGATGCGATTCCAGCATGATTTTGGCCCCATAGATTATGAAAACCACATCCAAGTAGCATCCACGTTGCATCACATAATCACACTGCCAGTTGGTTCAAAATCTGGTTGCAGCAGTGTGAACCTAGCCTTATTCCCTGTACAGAGCTATATGAACTAGAGTTAAAAAGTGGGGGCGGGTGCCTCCTCTGAATTTTTCAGCTGTATGCGCCCTTAATGAGGCTGAGCAGCAGGCAATGGAATTATCACTATTTTACAACTGCAGTAAAGGGAGATTTCAATCAGGACAAAATACAGTTAGTCACAACTGTAAAATGCCACACAACATGCAATCTCATAGGAAAATTGGTACACCTAATGCAGTCTTTCACAAGAAAAAATACGCAACAAAACATCATTGAGGAAAAGTCACACTAAATGCATGCATATAGGAGCGTTCAGCACCTTCCAACAGGGTGGCAATGGTCTTACACAGAAGAGACAGCTGACGCAGAACTCCGTTCCATTGGAAACAGCTCTGAGAAAAGGCGACAATGTTGTGGCTATTTGGAAAGCCTGTGTACAGCATTGTCAATCTCAAACAAGTTGTGAACTCTGAACTGACAAAAAAACTTAAAAGAATTACCAAGCATATTTTTAATGAAAGGAAGAGATTTATAAACCATCTTACTTCTTAAAGTAGAACTAAAGAAATAACTAAAGGGAACATTTTTTTTTCATTTAAGATATAGTAAGGGAGGGTTATATTTTTTTGCCATTTGTGTCCCACTGGGGAGATATCCTTTCATTTTTTGTCCTTTTGCCAAAACAGGAAGTGATAGGAGACCCATTCAAAGTGAGGGAATCCCTAGTTGTCACCTGGATCACCCACCAGAACTAATGTTCCCTTGCAAAGATTTCACATTGTACTTTTTTCTGTACATCTTCAATTGCAGAATACCTTATAAAATATGCAATGTGCAAAATGATCATCATGGAATGGGACAAATTTCATGCCAATGAAGAATCTTGGGTAGAGATACCCCCGGAGAAGACGCTGGTAAATACGGGTCCTCCGCTCTTCACTTGGCCTTAAACTAGTGGTTCTCAACTCCTGTCTTCAGGACCCACTAACAGGCCAGATTTTAAGTATTACTTTGGGGAGATGCAGACTAAAATACTGCAATCACTGAGCAGCAAATGATATCACCTGTGATGTATTTATATTGCAAACCTGGCCGTTGAGTGGGTCCTATGGACTGCAATTGAGAACCCCTGCCTTTAAACAGAGCCCCACTCCAACAAAAAACAATCATTTCCAGTGCTAAAAGACCTCCATAGTAAACAGCAACCAATGTTTCCAGACCAGGCAGATGCTGCCCTCCTCAGATGGGGTAATCCGATAAAAACGGAAAAAACAAGAGAAAAGGAAGGCGCACACACATAGTGCCTCATCAGAAACCTTTAACAAATGTTGAAAAGGTTTACAAGCGGAAATTCACAAAGTGATATCTCTCAATAAGCCATAAAAATGCACTGTGTGATAAAATGAGGAACACAGTGAAGGGTGAATTCTAACGTGTTTAGGGGGCGTACCCCCTTCCTCAGAGCTAGACTGCTCTGGATGTCAAGGTCAAGCGCTTTATATGAGAATGGAAAAAATGGATTGAAAAATGTATTGATTGGATTAATTGCATAATTGATTAATTAATTGAAAATATTTAATTAAAAAGCATGCCCACGCCCCAACAGGAAAAAAACTGTCGGAGAGAGAAAGAAAACAAAAATAAATAAATAATATAAAAACATTTTTGTAAATATTTTATTATATCTTTTCATGTGACAACACTGAAGAAATGACACTTTGCTACAAGGTAAAGTATTGAGTGTACACCTTGTATAGCAGTGTAAATTTGCTGTCCCCTCAAAATAACTCAACATGCAGCCATTAATGTCTAAACCACTGGCAACAAAAGTGAGTACACCCCTAAGTGAAAATGTCCAAATTGGGCTCAAAGTATCAATATTTTGTGTGGCCACCATTATTTTCCAGCACTGCCTTAACCCTCTTGGGCATGGAGTTCACCATAGCTTCACAGGTTACAATTGGAGTCCACTTCCACTCCTCTATGATGACATCATGGAGCTGGTGGATGTTAGAAACCTTGCACTCTTCCACCTTCCATTTGAGGATGCATCACAAATGCTCAATAGGGTTTAGATCTGGAAACATGCTTGGCCAGTCCATCACCTTTACCCTCAGCTTCTTTAGCAAGGCAGTGGTCATCTTGGAGGTGTGTTTGGGGTCATTATGTTGGAATACTGCCATGCAGCCCAGTCTCCGAAGGGAGGGAATCATGCTCTGTTTTAGTATGTCACAATACATGTTGGCATTCATAGTTCCCTCAATGAACTGTAGCTCCCCAATGCCAGCAGCACTCATGCAGCCCCAGACCATGACACTCCCACCACCATGCTTGACTGTAGGCAAGACACACTTCTCTTTGTACTCCTCACCTGGTTGCCGCCACACACGTTTAACACCATCTGAACCAAAGAAGTTTATCATGGTCTCATCAGACCATAGGGCATGACTCCAGTAATCCATTTCCTTAGTCTGCTTGTCTTCAGAAAACTGTTTACAGGCTTTCTTGTGCATCATCTTTAGAAGAGGCTTCCTTCTGGGACGACAGCTATGCAGACTAATTTAATTCAGTGTGCGGCGTGGCGTATGGTCTGAGCACTGACAGGCTGACCTCCCACCCTGTCAACCTCTGCAGCAACGCTGGCAGCACTCATATGTCTATTTCCCAAAGAAAACCTCTAGATATGATGCTGAACACGTGCACTCAACTTCTTTGTTCGATCATGGCGAGGCCTGTTATGAGTGGAACCTGTCCTGTTAAACTGCTGTATGGTTTTGGCCACCATGCTGCAGCTCAGTTTCAGGGTCTTGGCAATCTTCTCAGCCTAAGCCATTTTTATGTGGAGCAACAATTCTTTTTTTCAGATCATCAGAGAGTTCTTTGCCATGAGGTGCCATGGTGAACTTCCAGTGACCAGTATGAGAGAGTGAGAGCGATAACACCAAATTTAACACACCTGCTCCGGTTCCCATTCACACCTGAGACCTTGCAACACTAATGAGTCACATAACACCGGGGAGGGAAAATGGCTAATTGGGCCTAATTTGGACATTTTCACTTTTTGTACTCACTTTTGTTGCCAGCAGTTTAGACATTAATGGCTGTGTGTTGAGTTATTTTGAGGGGACAGCAAATTTACACTGTTATACAATCTGTACACTCACTACTTTACATTGTAGCAAAGTGTCATTTCTTCAGTGTTGTCACATGAAAAGATAGAATAAAATATTTTTAAAAAATGTGAGGGGTGCACTCACTTTTGTGAGATACTGTATAAATGGTATAAAAGGGTATATATATACATATATATAGCCATATAAATGCCTGTAAATGAATGTACATACAAAGCTCACTCATAGGGACATTGAATCAGAGCTGTGTTAACCATTATGCATAAGATGTAAAGTAAATGTTCATGTTAACTCACAGATGCAGCATAACTGGCCACTGAAAAAGAAAACATCCCTCAGTCTCATAGGGATGTTAAACACAGGAAGTGATGGACTATGTCCCCAGCAGCAGATCCGTGACACAAAAGAAAAAAGGAAAGAATATCAAAAGTGCTAGGCTGGCAATACCAGAGAGCCAGACCATAGTTAAGCATAAAAAATATATATATTTAATGTAATAAAATCATGATTGTATGAAGCACCCTGACAAAACACTTGGATAAAAAACATTATTGATAAAAAACATGGATGGAACAGCAAACGATGGAAATAAAACTATAGAGATAAATAATTAACCAATTAATGAATTCACTAATTGATATAAATATATATGCATATAAATAGATTTACAAACATTATAAGATTAATTAAAAGCAAATATAAAAATATATATAGACCAGCGCATGTAAATCCTGAAAATGGGCATAAATGTATAATTCATCATGTATACCTATTGTACAAAAAAATAAAAAATAATAATAATTATATATATATATATATATATATATATATATGTGTGTGTAAAAAAAAAAAACATGTACAAATAGGCAATGGGCGGGCCATATGCCAGGGCAAATGTGCCAAATTGATGATATAATAATTTAATGGGAAAACATATTTACACCAGGGTAATTCCCATATGCACTGCCATGACTAAGTGTCCTGAACAAGAAAATTATCCTATACACCTCATCTCTAATGACATCAGGGCAGGGTTAATGGGCAAACCTTTCTCTCTATACATATACTGCCCTACTTGTCAGAAATTGATGAAATTGAATGAAACTGATGATGGCACTGATGACAACAGAGAACAATGCTCAGATGACACCAGTGGGAGTAGGAAAAGAAAAAGAAGAAGGACCTAAACACATAAGCCCTAATGACACCAGGGCAGAGGTGATGGGCAAACCCTTCTCTCTATACACACACTGTCCTACTTGTCAAAAGGGAAAATATTGGAAAAAATGAAACTGATGAAAACAGTGAACAATGCTCAGATGGTGACACCAATGGGAACAGTGGGAGGCAGTCCAAGGGCAGTATTGAGAGCAAACCTACAGGGACTGGCAACTACATCAAGGTGTGAACATCTAACCCTTTGTTCAAGCCCCTTGGTGTCAAAGCCCCCAGCCGATGGATCCAAAAGGTTTCTCTCCTGCACAACTTCCAAAACCTCCGTCCAATGTCTGCCTCCTTTATCATAGTCTCTAACCCAAACAGCCTCAGCCCAGAGGGATTTTGGTTGTGTTTTTCCAAAAAATGTAAAGATAACGAGTGCTTGTTGAAACCCTTTAGAATATTCCTTTTGTGCTCCCCAAAGCGTGTACTTAGAGTACGTATAGTCTGGCCCACATATGGAAGACCACAAGGGCACAGTAGGCAGTAAATTACAAATTCTGAGCCACAAATTGGCGAATGACATGGGTTTGGCCATCATTTCCCATCACCTCCTTCTTTCTGTGCCACATATATTGGCATGTTCGGCAGTTGGAAACCCCACACTTATAACTGCCATTCTGATCAAACAAACTACTCCAGTTGTGATTAACTGTAGTATTTTGTGTACAGACTCTACTAGGGGCAATAAAGCCCCTCAAGTTCTTTGGTCTATGAAAGATGACATTTGAGCATTCCGGGATGACTTTGGACATGCAGGGATCCCAGTGAAGGAAACCCCAATATTTTTCTATGATGCGTTTGATTCAAAATGCTTTACTATTGACGCTAGTATTGAAAGTTATGTCTGAATGACTGTAGGAACTGCATTTCTTGGCTGAGGTCTCCCATTCAGTCCTGATGCACATATCCTCTTGTTGAAGACTATTAGCTACAACCTTTGGATACCTCTGCCGATATTTCATATACGCATCCTCAATGGTAGCCCAATCGTATCCTTTCTCCAGAAATTTCTTTCTCCATACATCGCTCTGCTCATCATGATCTGATAATCTGATAAACGGGAACAAGTCCTTTGGAGCTGGCAGAACTGATCAAGAGCAAGCAAATATTTGAGGGAAACAGTCTAACAATGCATGGTGCTGCTGTAAGACCTCACAAACAAAGCAATATATTACAGCGTACATATGACATTTACTCCTGCAAGGCTATTTAAAAGCATCTATACATATAAAGAAAATATGCAAAAATATGGGGATTTGATCACACTATATGGCCATAAAGTGCTAAACCCACTAACTGTGTCAAGGTACCCCAATATTCAATAACCATAGAATGAAAGATCCTGTCTCTAAACCATGGAACCAAATGCTCCTTTTTATGGGAGAACCAAAGGACTCTTCCCATGGCTCTGGTGGACACTGATTAGAGGTAATGAGGGAGGATGGAGTTCTCCAGCCCAAAAGGTCTGGTCAGTACCCCTATAATATACAAACAAACATTTTGGGGGAACACCCTAACAACACATGGTGCTGCTGTAAGACCTGTAAGAACTGACCAAGAGGCACATCCTTGATCCATCTCGAATGATGGTGGCTCCGGGCATGGAGATATGAATTTCCTGCTGGTGGCTTGAAATGGATTTGGGAAAAAATCTGATGTTCATCATCCGCCATCAATTCAAGGTCCAAAAATATCAACATGACTGTCCAACATGTGGGTGAACTCAATCCCAAAGGATCATTCTGGCAATGTGCCAGGAAAGATTCCACTGTCACTGCCATCCAAAATAATCAGAATATCATTGATGTAGAGGACATAGAGGACCAGGTTTGCCCCAAAGGGATTATTGGACCAAATGTGGAATTGCTCCCAATATCCCATGAATAGCTTGGCATAACTCCGGTCGAACCTGGCCCCCATAGCTATGCCCTGGATTTGTCTATAATACACATCCTGGAAAACAAAATAGTTGTGTGTCAGGGTGTATTCAATGCTACGTACGATGAAAGTAGCCTGCATGGGGTGTAAATGGTTCTCACGTGCCAAGAAATATTGGACAGCTTATAGTCCAAATTGATGTTGAATTGACGTGTATTGTGAGGCCACATGCAGTGACGACCAATGGTATCCAGTCTGCCATTGGTACTGGGCTAATATCTCCAAAGTGTGGATGAATTAGGAACATATGAGGGGAGCTGCACCACCAATTGCTGAAGAAATTGATCAATGTAGCTTCCCATTGGACTAGTGAGGCTGTCAATACCAGATATAATCTGCCTCCCTGGGGGATTATTAGGATCATTGTGGATCTTGGGAATATGATATAGAAATGGTGTGAGTGGATATGGACGGAACAGAAATTGCCATTCTGGCTTGGATATGACCCCATCATTGTAGGCTTGATCCAATAAAAAATTTAACTCGTCCTTGTATGGGTCCACTAGATCACCCTCCAACTTTTCATATGTGCTTGTATCCTCAAGGAGGAGAAAGCTTCATTCAGATAATCGTGTCTGTCCTGGATGACCAAGCTCACCCATTTATCAGCCTGTCTAATGATAACAGTGTCATTATTTTTGATAGAGTCCAATGTTCTTTTCTCCTCCAAAGACATGGTAGATGAGTGGTCCTGTGTGGCCCCACTGCAAAATTACCCCATTTCAGAATATACCACATCATAAAAGGCGGGGTTGAACACACTGACTATGATAAAAGAAACAGCCAGGTTGTATTGGTATCAATAAAGAACAAATGGTAAAGCAATTAAACAGTTCAAAGGGATTAAACAGTGAGCAAAGTGAATCAACACTAGAACAACACAGTACGTTCGAATACCCTTTAGAGTGTGTTCACCTGTCCTCCAGGACTGAGGGTATACAGAAAAAAATAGCCCTCCAGCTGGGAGATCACCCTCCAAGTTAGACACAAATTGATATCAAGGAATTAAAATGGCTAGGTCACTTGTGGGCCCTCAGTCAAAAGAGTCTACGTTTAAACCTGAAACATCTATTAGACCTCCTGCACACCAGTACTTCTAAAAAGATAAACTCTGGGCATGGATAGTCCAAAGGTTAGTTCTTCTGCCGACACAGTTGGGGCCCTTAAGTTGGCATGCAATACAAGGTGTTGTCCCTTCAAGAGACAAGGTTGTGGGTACAGGTCGCTTTAAGAGATAAGATTATTGATACAGTTCACTTTAAGGAATAAGGTTGTTGTTATTGGTCTCTTTAAGATGTAAAGTTGTTGGTGAAAGTCACTTTAGGAGAAGGTATGAAATTGTAGGCGTGGTTCACTTTAAAAGTTGAGTTTGAACTTGGGCAGCAAAAGTTCCCTCCTTAAATGGCCTGAGAAAACAAACCTGGATACAGCTGCAGGGAAAGGATTCTGCCTTGCAGAGAGCAAAGGGGCTAACTCAGTTCATAAACCTGCAAGCAGTAATCACAATGACAAACAAGGTATGGCAGCTTGCAGCAAAAAAAAGGCTGCAGTGTACTTGTCTCTAATATGTGCCAATGTGGAGGAATTTTTGTATCCCTAACAGGCCTGGTCAGTAAGAAGAACTGATTATAACTAGGGGCAACGATGTGTGGGTCTGCGACCCTCTCCCCAGTCTTTTTGCGACAACCCATAGAGGAGACGGTTGTTTTCCAGTGGGGAGCCCCCTTTAACTTAAGATGCAGCATGTACTATTGCAGCTTAAAAATTCTCCTAAGCATGGCATTCTGCTGCACAGACTCTTCTTCAGCTCTCTCAGCAAGTATGTACTCTGCAAACCAACCGTCCTGGAACAGCACAGTTCGACACAACTCTCACACTCCTTCCACTTGGCAAGCCTCTCTCCAACTCACCTTGTCTTCACAGGCTTTCACTTTTATATGCTCCCTCCCCTTGGTAATGAAGTTTAACTTCAGCTTAACTGAAAGAAGAAAGTTCTGCTTTTAGCCAGCAGACTCTGAACATCTGTTTTAAGGCTGTGACAAACAGAAGTCCTGAACACTGCCATCTTGTGGTTAAATACAAATATGCATTACAGTAACAATGCACAGCATTATACTTGTACAGTATAGATTTATGATTAAAAACGGAGAAGTAGCCCATTTCTGCAGCACACAGGCCATAGCATAAATAATCTCAGAATTCAGGTCCTAATGGGCAACATCAAACAGAAAAAGTAAAACTGGGATGGTAATATCAGCTAATTTGGACCTCTTACTGTGGCTTATAGAAACGTATAGAAATTGTATCTGTCACTACAACTTAAATTGAAATGACAGGCATATACTGACATTTGAAAAATATTTTTAGTAACTCCAACCTCACACCTAGATCAATAGCTTTGTTCATATTGAAGGGGAGGAAGGTTCACATAATAAAAAGAGGAGCTCTCAGCCTTTGGAGTTATCACCCCCTTCCTTTTGCAGAGATATAGATTGACAAACATGACATGACAAAAATCAGCAAACAATGCACTAGAGCTGTGTGCAGGCAGGGAGGGGAACAGAGTTATTCAAGAAAAATGAATTCCTTCTCCTCAATAAATGGGATATATTATTCTGCTTATTTTCTACCTGCACACAATCACGTTTTGCTTCTGAGAAAACAGAAAAAAAAATGCTCAAGTACCTACCCCCCTCCCCAACCATTTCTGCACATATCTGGGAATATGGAACTGGCCATTGCTGACTTGTATTAAATCTGTACACTTCAGCACTGTCATTGCAACCCTGCCTTCACTAACTAGTGAATTCCTGACCTGAACCAAACATGCAGGACAGGAGTTCAGTGTTTTCACACACTGGCTGCAAGCTTTATCCAGGTCACTGATTTGTTAGGTAGTGAAGCCAGGATCAGAATAACAGCCTCCGAATTTGTCCCTTTAAAGCCCAACTCCAGGAACCTTGTAAAGTCTCCCTTGCAGTTGGGCTGCACTCACACTGTAAGAGTAATCTGCTCATTTAGGTCTGGGAGACATGGAAAAAAAGATTAATGGTAATACAGGCGGTCCCCTAGTTACAAACATCCGACTTACAAACGACTCCTACTTACAAACGGAGGGAGACAACAGGAAGTGAGAGGAAATCTACCCCTGGGAAGGGAAATTCACTCCTGTAAGAGTTATTATGGGATAAAGGAGTCTCCACTGATGATTTATCACTAAGGTTTGTTTCCACAACAACCCAAAATTCTCAAAATCCAATTATCATTGGGACAGGAAGTGAGGTGAAATCTTATAAACAGAAACACAGACCGCAAAATAAACATTACAGGGGTGTTAACCCTTCCCTATGCTATCCAAAAAGCTTAAAAATAGTTTTTTTCACTGGAGCTACACTTAAGAAATGTACCTGTTCCGACTTACAAACAAATTCGACTTATGAACCAACCTACAGTTCCTATCTTGTTTGTAACCAGGGGACCACCTGTAGGCCAATCCCTTGCTTCTCTGTACTACTAGGTCAGTCTCTGTAGCCTCTTCTCCCGCATGCTTCAGTGGTATAAGGTTCATAGCCCTGCACGGGACATGATGACACCATTTTTTAAGTATATTTAAATCTTAACAATGAACTTCTTTCATCAGTTCCCTTTTTGTATGTTAAATATGCCATTGGAAATGTTCTGTTATATCTGTTCTATGAATTAAAAAAAATACTCCTGTTCATTCTGTTAGAAATGTGAGCTAAAAATTTCCTGTGCTCTCTGTTTCTGTAAACTGTTTTTCTGGTGCCAACATGGCAACATACATCCACATGTATGCTGCCATGGATTTTCACCAAGAAATGAACATTGCAGTAAGTATTTGATACATTTTTCCGCTTTTCTTTTTACCAATATAACAGCATACATGTGGTAGTATGCTGCCATGGATCAGTGCTGCCAACCCCCCAAAGTAAAATTTACTGACAGGATTTCCCATAATTTACAAACAGCACCATGTTTTTACTAACAAAAATTATTAAATCAACTGACAGAGGCACATTTTTAATTCTTAATTTTTAATCTCAAGTTCAAATATCAGTATTCAAGCTATAATGACTGCTTTTAGCAATGTGTTTAAGTTAAAATAAAAATGGTCTAAAACCATATATCTAAATTTACATGAAGGTCAGGTTAATATAACCCAGCACAAAGTTCCCCCTTACATCAGAGTCTGCAGGAGATAGTTAGAGGCTGCGGAGTACAGGATACAAGAGATGGTTAGAGATCGTGGACATGATACAGGAGATGGTTAGGAGCTGCGGACATGATACAGCAGATGGTTAGAGGCTGTGGACAAGAGAGGGAGTGATGGAGCCAGGTGGTGGGGGTGGATGGAGGAACTGGGCGACAGAGCCAGGTGGATGGAGGAGAAGGGGGTGCAAAGCCAGGAGGAGGGGGTGGAGCCAGGTGGATGGAGGAGATAGGGGACAGAGGTGGGAGGAGAGGGGGGGTGGAGCCAGATGGGCAGAAATAAAGGGGGCATGGAGCCAGGTGGAGGGGAGGACCAAGAGAGAAGATAAGGAGGGGATGGAGCCAGGTGGAGGATGGAGCCAGGTGGATGGAAGAGAGGGGGGAATGCAGTCAGGTGGTGGGGGTGGGTGGAGGAGAGGGGGGCAGAGCTAGGTGGACAAAAAAGAGTCGGTGATGAAGCCAGGTGGAGGGGGGGTGGAGATAGGTGGATGGAGGAGAAGGGGGACAGAGCTGGAGGAGGGGGGATGGAGCCAGGTGGACAGAAGAGAGGGGGGTTGAGCCAGGTGAAAGGGGTGGATGAAGGAGAAGGGGGACAGAGCTGGGTGGAGGGGTAGCTGGAGCCAGGTGAACAGAAGAGAAGAGGGACAGAGCCAGGTGGAGCAGTCACACAGATAAGGTCATTCCTGGGTTCCCCCGACCTGACCACCCAACATGTTCTTCTTACCTTGAGCAGCGAAGGTGCTGACAGCAGTGAGTATGGCCAAGGCAGGTAGGAAACACATTTGGAGAACGTATCCCATCTCCAGCCCCTTTCTCATCCTACAGGAACCCACACACAGCGCTCTTGTCTCTTCTTTGAAAAGGCGCCAAACAAGCACCATCAGGCAGCGCCGGGGAGCAGGTTAATAGTGCCACCCATATGGTGACATCAACAGGACTGGTTCTGTCATCTTCTTAATATTGTAGCCATGAAATCCCCAGCAACAGCATTCTTATGGCCAAGGTCATCTGAGTGCTGCCAAGCCCAGCTTGCTTTGGAACTGAGCATGCGTAACTAAAGCCAGCCCCCAGCCAACTGCCGTTCATAAACAGGCATTTATGGACAGTCTGTAAATATGTTAAATTTAAAAATGGTCCATAAATTTACGGACAGTTGGCAAACCTGCTATGGATTAGTGCCAGGAAAGGAAAATTATGGTAAGTATTTGTTACAGTTTTCTGTTATCAGTTAGCATTGTTATAGCTCTTTTTGTTGACTACAGACCATCTCTATTATGGAAAAATGTGAGGGATGTTTTATAGTCCCAACATTTCCTGTCTTTTAGTGACAATGCCACTCCTCTATAGTTATAGTACAGTGAGTGAGTGTTGTATCCTTAGAACAGGAAGTGTGCTACTAGCAGGATAACAAGGTGCAAATAAAAGAAATACATCCTGGAAAAAAAGAAAACTATGTCAGTTACCAAATCTAAGGGCAGGTAAGCTGCAATATGATAAAATCCCATTGGAAATCAACAAAAAAAATCGACAAAAATCTTACAATGGCAAAGGGATGCACAGAGATAGTCCTCCTGCAGTACTTGGGCTGGTCTCATGACAGATATTCCTCCTATAATGCCATCTGGACCATATGGATCATTTTCTTGGGATCCCCACAATTTAGAGCTAATAGCATTGATTTACTAAAACTGATGAATGCAAAATCTGGTGCAGCTCTGCATAGAAACTAGTTTCCATTTTTTTTTTTTTGTCAAACCTTAATTGAACAAGCAGTTAGAAGTTAGAAGCTGATTGGCTACCACAAACAGCTGCAACAGATTTTGCACTCTCCAGTTTTAGTAAATTTATCCCAGTGTTAATCCCAGTGTTTTTGCAATGTCACCGACCCATTGTTGGCTACTCTGACACCTATCTCACCATTTTCATCCTGTTTTTTCCCTTATAGTAAAGATTATCATGACCATGATGCACCCATCACATAGCCATAGGTCCAGTCCAATAAATCTCCTGCCATCTGCTACATTATGCACTTGACAAGGTATTACAATAGCATAATCTATTCAGATGTTTTTGTTTCTCTATTTAGGTCTTCATTTGGGGGTGTTGTTACCCTCATTATTGCCACATGGGGGTTGATTTACTAAAACTGGAGAGTGCAAAATCTGGTGCAACTGTAAATGGTAGCCAATCAACTTCTAACTTCAGCTTGTTCAATTAAACATTGGCAAAAATGGAAGTTGATTGGTTTCAATACAAAGCTGCACCCCATTTTGCACTGTCCAGTCATAGTAAATCAACACCACGGTGTCTGGTTGTACTTTGCCTGATGTTTTTGATATGGTTTGGGCTTATGTAACTCTTTCCTGTATGTACATGAAATGAATAAACCTTTGTTCTTTAAAAAAATTCTGGTCGTAGGTTTAAAAACTTTAACCGAAAAGGGTAATATTTTCTGAAAGTGCATTTGGGTTATTATGTTGCCAGTTTAGTTTAACAGAGTTCTTCTTTAATGGGGAGTTATCCTAATAGGATAAGCATGTTTGGATTGTATATGTGCCCATACTTGTGGAAGAAGGTTACACATACATCCTGTTTATCCTGTATTTACATCAATTTCTATGTGAAAACCTCTACCCACAGCAAAGGCAATATTTGTAACTCATTTTAAACTAAACCTAAATTTAAGCACAGTGCCACAGACATATATTGAAGTGAACATTTTATTACATAGAGTGTCATTCAGATTACAGAGCAGAATGCATGACACTGACAGGTTATTGCATGTATCTTTAGCAATCTATTTATATGTGACAGGGAGGGTTTGAATTAGAAAAAAGCTGACAACGCCATGAAATAACATCTCATCCAAAGTATTACTGTAGACAATAGAGCTCTGCTTAAGAGATAATTCCCAATCCTAAATTAACAAAATGTAGATGAACATGGTTTAAAATCACTTCTGACATGTAAGTGGGGAAATGGCAAGAAAAGGGTAATCACATGTGTGTATGTTTTTCTTTTTTCTGTCATACAGTATGCATTCTGGCTTAGTGTTCAAAAAAATAATTCAAGTCCGTAAAATTTCCAGTATGGCAAAAATGTGTTAAATTGATGAAATAAAACAGAAGTTTTTTTTTTAGTTTTTTTTTATCATTTGCAATACCCATATAGGAAAAAACAATATTTACTGTTCCTTCTGTACCAATATTGCAGATTGAGCTGTATATTATAACAAAGGTATCATTAACAAAAAAAAAAGAAAAAAATTATCCCCATCACAATATGGAATCAATAAAAATATTATAAACATTTGTGAACTTTGTTTCTTAAATGCATTTTTTGATGTGGATGGAAAAAAAATGAGTATCACAACGGTATAGAGGTTTCTGCTCCACTAAAAATCTGTTTGTGCAATATTCAGGTAGCACATATGGGGGAGCTATAAGCTAGGTGTAATCATTCATTACAGCAAACATCAATAACATTATATGGTATTTCCTGAAAAAAAAATCCAGTTTTCTTTGTTGAAACCAGAGTACCATATTAAACTGTAATATATGAATTTCGAGATGGATGTAAATGCATGTGCAAGACAAATTCTTTCTGTTGATTGTCTCTTTTTTCCCAATGCATGCTATTCTTAAAAGCCATCTAGGCAGCATTATGCTAAGGTGAAAGGTACAATGCTTTCAGAGGACACTTAAACCTTCATTTTACCCTAGAATTGCTAGAAGGGATCTTATATTTGGAGACACTAATCAAAGTTGATCATGAATGTTAATACAGTAGTCAGCATATATTAACGACACACATAAAGAGATTAAATTCCTTTCACAATGTACACATGAAGAATGCACAATGTATACTATTATCCATTCCTAAATTTAGTTCTACTAAGCCTGATTGTGTTTGGCTAGCTTCATAATGCACTTACTAATATTTTAATCCTCCCAGTGCAGTGTAACAATCAGAAGCTGCAGAAAAAAGAAGACACTGTACTAGAAAAATATATTAAGCAAAGGCCAATATATATAATATAATTATCTTTATTGCTTTTTTCTTGCTAGCTAAAAGTATAAAAATAAATGCAAAGGTGCCAGAATAATTAGATAAATACTACTAGACATATTTTTGGCAATCAACAAGCTTTTTTTATATATAACGTTATACTTATAAAAAAATATTATCCACAGCTTTTATTATGCATCGATTAACTTTTAATAAACTATTTAAATTATTTAAAACAAGTAAATGTTTAATATTCATTTTTTATTGTATGATAGTTATAGGATTGTTTTATTTACTTTTATCATAAAAACTTTACAAATCACATTTTTTTTGATAGCCTGGTGCTCATCAAAGATAAGTACCAGAGCTGGGGTTTTCCTACCTAAACCCATAAAATAAAAAGTTTGATTTACTGAATTGTGAGCTAAGGTTAGGTGTATCTATGATCTAATTGTACGGCAATGAAGCTCAATTATTATTTTTTTAAATTCTATTGCACATATTGGATGTTTGAAGTGAACACATATTCACTTAAAGCTGACCTTCACCTATACTTCCTGTCTTGCACAGTTATTCAGGCTCCTCTTTTGTACTCAAGTTGCTCCTTCTAATTCACTTCACACTGTAAGCTTCTCGCAGTGTGCATTAGCAGCTGCAGCAAGTCAATAGAACCCACCTTATTCCCTGCCTGGAAAACATCCAAGATCATCAAGCCCTATCTGTCCTTGGCCTATCCCTTCAATTATGGGACTTAAGGACCTCCCAACATCATGTACTGTGGCAAGGCGGCTCTTAAAGTGCTACTTAAAGTGTTATTAAACACAGTAATATGAAAATACTTCCTCTGCCCCCCCCCCGCCACTACCTTTCTGGCTGATCTGTATAGCATGATCACATGATAAACTGCACAGTTTGTGCATAGATGTGTGTTCAGGTAGGAGGAGATTTCCACTACAGCCTCTATACATGCCCACATGTGTGATGTCAATATCATGTGACCTGAACAGTTCAACTGAAACAGGAAATGTTCTCTCCAGCAATATAGACTAAACTGAGCATGTGCAGGACGGCTACAGTTCCACAGTGAGTATAACAAGCATGCTATGCTGCAGATACAGCCAGATTTTACTAGTTGTGGGTTTAGTAAAATCACGTACCTGGACGTGATTCCTCGGATCGGCTCAAGGGACACAGCGGAAGCCAATCAGCAGATCCAGTGGCCTCGATGGCCACTGGCCACCTGCGATCGTTCACAGATGAGCTAGAACGGTGGTCTGTCTATGTAAACAAGGCAGACCACCATTCTGTCAGAGAGGAAGAGAGAGATCTTGTGTTCCTGCTAATCAGGAGCATGGATCTCTGTGTTCTTCCTGTCAGTCCATTCCCCACACAGTTAGAAAGCACTCCCAGGGAACACACTTAACCCTTTGATCATCCCTGATGTTAACCCCTTCCCTACCAGTGTCAATTATACAGTGACAGTGCATTTGTTTTAGAACCGATCACTGTATTTGTGTCACTGGTCCCCATAAAGGGTCACTTAGTGTCAGATTTGTCCGCCACTAAAAATCGCTGATTGCTGCCATTACAATTAAAAACAACAGAAAAAATTTAAGTCCATAAATCTATTCCATAGTTTGGAGATGCTATAACTTTTGTGCAAACCAATCAATATACACTTGTTGGGATTTATTTTACCAAAAATATGTAACAGCATACAAATTGGCCTAATCTGATTAAGACATGTGATTTTTTTTTTACATTTTTTTTTACTGGGAATATTTTATAGCAGAAAGTAAAAAATATTGTTTTTTTTTCAAAATTGTTGGTCTTTTTTTGTTTATAGTGAAAAAAATAAAAACCGCTGAGGTGATAAAATAAGAACATTGATTTTATTTGGGTACAACGTCGCGTGACCACGCAATTATCAGCTAAAGCGATGCAGTGCAATATCACAAAAAATGGCCTGGTCAGGAAGGGGGTAAAACCTTCCTGGGCTGAAGTGGTTAAAGGTCTAAATGAGGCCCACAATGTACAGGTGTGTTTAAATGTCTTCTGATGGAAAGTTCATAGCTAGCTTCACACAGAAGGGTGAACTCTAGGAAAAAATAACCAAATTATTGTGCACTGCTTTATATGATGCACACCAGACAGAGGAAATCCTATTCACACATGTCTGCATGGATTTTGATTCAGCAGGGTGACCATTTAAAGCAATGGGCTGATTTACTAAAAGCATTCAGGCTATTTATCAATAAACTGTCTTTATGATTTATTGCATCAACCCCTATGTGCACATCCCTTCCTTGTCACAATTTTGCTATATATCAGTGAGAGTTGGACAGCATGCAGTATCTCACAAAAGTGAGTACACCCCGCAAATTTTTATAAATATTTTATTATATCTTTTCATGAGACAACACTGAAGAAATGACACTTTGCTACAATGTAAAGTAGTGAGTGCACAGCTTGTATAACAGTGTAAATTTGCTGTCCCCTCAAAATAACTCAACACACAGCCATTAATGTCTAAACCGCTGGCAACAAAAGTGAGTACACCCCTAAGTGAAAATGCCCAAATTGGGCCCAAAGTGTCAATATTTTTTGTGGCAACCATCATTTTCCAGCACTGCGCTAACCCTCAGGTTGCCACTGGAGTCCTCTTCCACTCCTCCATGATGACATCACGGAGCTGGTGGATGTTATAGACTGTGCGCTTCTCCACCTTCAGCTCCACAGATGCTCAATAGGGTTTAGATCTGGAGACATGCTTGGCCAGTCACCTTTTCCCTTAGCTTCTTTAGCAAGGCAGTAGTCGTGGAGGTGTTTGGGGTCGTTATCATGTTGGAATACTGCCCTCCGGCCCAGTCTCTGAAGGAGGGGGATCACGCCCTGCTTCAGTATGTCACAGTACATGTTGGCATTCATGGTTCCTTCAATGAACTGTAGCTCCCCAGTGCTGGCAGCACTCATGCAGCCCCAGACCATGACCCTCCCACCATCATGCTTGACTGTAGATAAGACACACTTGTCTTTTTACTCCTCACCTGGTTGCCCCCACACACACTTAAAACTATCTGAGCCAAATATGTTTATCTTGGTCTCATCAGACCACAGGACATGATTCCAGTAATCCATGTCCTTAGTCTGCTTGTCTTCAGCAAACTGTTTGCAGGCTTTTTATACATCATCTTTAGAAAAGGCTTCCTTCTGGGACGACAGCCATGCAGACCAATTTGATGCAGTGTGTGGCGTATGGTCTGAGCACTGACAGGCTGACCCCCCACCCCTTCAACCTCTGCAGCAATGCTGGCAGAACTCATATGTCTATTTCTCAAAGACAACCTCTGGATATGACGCTGAGCACGTGCACTCAACTTCTTTGGTTGACCATAGTGAGGCCTGTTCTGAGTGGAACCTGTCCTGTTAAACCGCTGCATAGTTTTGGCCACCATGCTGCAGCTCAGTTTCAGGGTCTTGGCAATCTTTTTATAGCCTAGGCCAACTTAATGTAGAGCAACAATTCTTTTTTTTAGATCCTCAGAGAGTTCTTTGCCATGAGGTGCTATGTTGAACTTCCAGTGACTAGAGTGAGAGTGGTAACACCAAATTTAACACACCTGCTCTCCATTCACACCTGAAACCTTGTAACACTAATGAGTCACATGACACTGGGGAGGGAAAATGGCTAATTGGGCCCAATTTGGACATTTTCACTTAGGGGTGTACTCACTTTTGTTGCCAGCGATTTAGACATTAATGGCTATGTGTTGAGTTATTTTGAGGGGACAGCAAATTTACACTGTACTACAAGCTGTATACTCACTACCTTACATTGTAGCAAAGTGTCATTTCTTCAGTGTTGTCACATGAAAAGATATAATAAAATATTTACAAGAATGAGAGGGGTGTACTCACTTTTGTGAGATACTGTATATAGTACGGAGGATGGGCATAAGCAGTTGTAGTTTTGGAGGTTATACTGTGTTATTGCTCTGCTGATTACAAGGTCCATAGTGTGTGGTTACCGGTGGGAACTGCTCAAGGTAACGCTTTTGATTTTATCAGATATGAGTTTATGGTAGGTAGCGTGTCTATGGCAAGTACATTTCTTATCCAGAGCACTTCTCTATCCCTCACCCAGCTTTCACCCAATTTTGACAATGTGGTAGCAAAAGATTGGCGCGTAATAACCATGTGCAAGTTAACCCCGTATAACTTCCACTATCCTGTTCTCAACTCATTCTCCTCTCATGGACATTTTGGACCAAAGCATGCCCTCCACTCAGATGTCAATGAAGAAATAGGTCAGCAGGCAAGTGCATCTTTTATTTATAGTGCAGCACTCAATAGAAACAGTCAGCGCTAGAGCAAAGGAAAATACTTATCCTACTAGCAAGTATCGAAGGGTGGCCTCCCATCCAAGTACTGACCAGACCCAACCCTACTTAGCTTCTGAAATCAGACAAGTGCAATGTTTAGGCAGCTAGCAAGTAAGTATATAAGCTCTAAAATAAGATGTAAAAACAATATTGCAATGCCTAGGTGATCAAGAATGAATATAACAATCTTATAATGAAAAACCAAACAATATACCTGTAACAAAAACAATTAACAAAAATGTGACTTTAAGAAGTGCATAAAAAGTCCCACAAACATATGCCTCTTTTTAGTGGTAAATAAGTAACTCCAACAGTTATCCATGTATAGTGTTCATCCAATCGTCCGAACATATCACCAAATGTTGCTCCAAACCAGCCGCTTCCCTTTCTGTTACCGATGGCCTTCTTTTGTGGTAAGCTCATCTCCTAAGCTTGATATATCTGTGGTGCTGACAGCCCCCTGTGTGAGTGGGAGGCTACAATGCGGATATATTCCCATACTGTGATGCCTTGTCTGTGTTAAAAATGCTGCCTTTGTGATGCAACTTAAAGCGGAGTTCCAAAAAGTGTAGCTACTGACTTTTAATAAATAGACACTTATCTGTCCCATGCTCCAGTAATGCGACTGCCTGATGCCTTGCTTCTCTCCTCCCCTCTCCGTGGCACTGGCATTACAACTGTGGGTGCCCGGCTGTGGCTTCACAGCCGGGCAGTCACTGCGCATGTGCAAGCCGCGCTGTGCGTTCTGTATGGCCGGGCAATCTTCTGGGACCTGTGACATGTCCCAGAAGGGAGGGAGGAGAGGTGAATTTCCTTCCGGAGCCGTGGTGCCAGGGGCGGAAGTGGGAGCTGGGTACTTATGAAAACTAGGTACACGCCCCCCCCCCCCCCCAAAAAAAAATGACATACCAATTGTGGCTTGTCAGGGGGTCACTTGCACTTTTGGGTGGACCTCCGCTTTAATAGCTTGTGAGTGTGCAAAGGTGGTGGTTTGGAACAACACATGGTGATATATTCAGACTGTTGGATGAACACCATACATAAATAACTATTGTAGTTATTTATTTACCACTAAGACGTTTTATATGTTTGTGGGACTTTTTATGCACTTATTAAAGTCATGTTTTTGTTGGTTGTTTCAGTTATAGGTATATTGTTTAGACTTTGATTTTTCATTATAAGTTTATTATATTCATTCTGGATCACTTAGGTGCTCCACTTTTGTTTTTACAATTAATATGTTTTACTCCATAGTATCATCATGGAGGTACGCTAATTCATTCTTATGTATAATTGCTGGTGGGGTTTTTTATTCTGCTAGAGCTGGAGTTCAGGTATTTATTGCATTTGTGAAGATGATGACCATAATGTATCATCCAGATGTTTGCATTTGTTTAAAAAAATAATATATTTTATTTAACTGTTACATAATAAATATGTTAGTCATCTTAGTTTTCCACAAATTTGGTTTTACTTTGACTACTTGGGTGTACAGCAAAATGATACATGTGAGCTATGTGTAGTATGTAAGGGGTTATATTGGTTATTCATAGCCCCCTAGATCTCACCGGCTTACAAATTAATTGATCCCATGCAAGGGCCACTGAGGAGTCCCAGATGAAGTTGCCCCCAGCCCTCCTTGTAGTTCCCCTGTAAGTATGCACATTGAGTTACTATTATTTATATTAGAGAAAGAGATTTAGTAAATCATATGAGTATTCATATATATTATGTAGCAGGTATTTACTATATAATAATAATAGTAATTGAAATAATATATAAAGAGATAGAGTCACATAAATTAATGCTAATGAGGTATACATATATATCAGAATACAATAGAAAAACAAGCAAACAGAACACTCGGATATCTTCACATCAACAACAAACGAAAGCAGTGACAGGGATTATTAATGTTTGCAGGATTTGGTCTGAAGACAATACGGATAAGAACACTTACTAAATGAGCTTTCTAAAGCAGCTAGGATGTATCATTGTGAATCCGACCATATTCATTTTCCAAACTGGTGATGGACAAATCCAGGGTCCGTTGAACTTGGATTTGTTAAATCCAGCCTGATTTTGCTGTGGATTTGGATTTTCCAAATCCTCGCTGGGCTGTGATATATTGTTTATATATTAGTGAGCGGTACCCCAAAAAGGACCCTGGCTAAAGGACACATATTTAATATAGATAAAGGACAATAACAGTTAATCTGGTTTTATTGTAACCTTTCAATATCTTATATATGAATAAAAAAATAAATAAATAACATGCTTTATGTATATTTGACAGAAAAAAGAATGACACTTGGTATTCGTGGATAAATAAACCTGCAACAATAAGGTGCACTTCTTCGCTCTGGATATGTGTAATAAAGCAAAGAGTAACTATGATGTGCAAAGCATGCAAAATATATAAACTTATCACATGTCTTTGTGTCATTTACAGCAGTCAGACTAGTTATAGATGACTACTGTCTGGTTGCTATGAGTATAAAATAAACCATTAGGATTTTTTTTTTTTTTACGTATTTTCCTATTTGGACATTTTTTGCATAGGTGCTGTAATAGCCGTTGGTTCACTGCAGAATACTCTGAACCCTCCCCTTCCTTTATCTGTCCCTTGCTTATTTATTTCCTCTCTTCCTTTCATAAAAAAAATATATATATTTTTTTAAATTAATTAGTCTGACAAATGTTCACGTTTTCCAGTTAGCAATAGTGTTGAGCGAACCAGGACTGTAACGTTCGGGTCCGTACCGAACTTTTGGGTGTCCGTGGCACGGACCCGGACCCGGACATTTCAAAAATTGTTCGGGTTCGGTCCGGGGTTCTGCTATTTTACTCCACGTGTTGAGAAGCTGCAGGGCAGCCAATCAACAAGCGTTTCACTGGTTTGCCCTTAGAAGCCATCACATCATAATGGCATGGCTGTGATTGGCCAGTGCATCATGTGACCCAGCCTCTTTATAAGCTGGAGTCACAGTGCTGCAGTCACATGCTCCTTGGGTTAGTGTAGGGAAAGGAAGTCGTACACTGACGTCGTGACACTGAGGTCGAATATTTCTCCGACCCAGTGTACTACGTGACCGGTTAGTGTCGGTACGGTAATACTACACTACCGAAGATTCCCGTTTGGTCACTTTGCGAACAACTAACCGACGGGACGTCGAAGAGTTGTGCACCTCATTTTATCGTCTTGGGGCCTGGCTTGGGCTTGTTAAAAACTTTACAGGCCCAGGCCCAGGCACGGTGCCTGTGGGTTTTCAAGCCATGCCTGGGCTTGCAATGTCAGGACCAAGCGAGTTGTGATAACGATTGACCTTTTGCACTTGTAAACAGTCTGATTAATTAAATTTTTTTATATA
>BLSH010545736.1:344832-364044 GCA_018402905.1 Glandirana rugosa | reverse complement strand
GAGGAGGAGGTAGAGGCCACCAACGCAGCTGTGCCACCGCCAGCACCTCAGAAGGCAGGGTTAGCATGGCTGAAATGTGGCAAAGCTTTGTCAGCAGCCCGCCACAACAAATAGCACCACCAGCCGATAGACAACGTCTTAGCAGGAGGCAGCATTTCAGCAACATGGTGCAAGAGTATGTGGGCACACGCCTACACGTACTGCCTGATGGGTCTGCCCCATTCAACTTCTGGGTCTCCAAATTGGCCACATGGCCTGAGCTTGCCCTTTATGCCTTGGAGGTGCTGGCCTGCCCTGCAGCCAGTGTATTGTCGGAACGTGTGTTTAGCACGGCAGGGGGCGTTATCACAGACAAGCGGAGCCGTTTGTCCACATCCAATGTGGACAAGCTAACCTTTATTAAAATGAATCAGGCATGGATCCCAGAAAAAACATTTAGACCGGACTCACACAGCCATTCATATACTTCTTTTTTTGAATAGGCCTCAATACAAAAAAAAAACCATGTTGGCTACCTCCTCCTACTCCTCTACCACCGCCACTTCCACCTACACTGCCACGGTCACGGCCTAGTCAACCTCTAGGCTCCTACTTCACATCCACCCCCCTTCCCATTTTTCATTTGATTTTAATTTATTTTCCCTATCCCCATTTATTTGTAGGGCACTTGCCCTAGTTTGAAGATGATTTTAGAACAGTTATATGGCGTTAATTAATACTTTTCAGACACAGTTTGAAGATGATCCACATTCACCTCCATTTTTGCTTTTTTTATGTTTTTATTTTTTTTTAAATATTTAAAGTTATTTCCCTGTCCCCATTTTTTTGTAGGGCACATGCCCTACCCTTACCCCCATTTTACTTCCTTTTGCAGCCCTCTAGGGCTTTCCAGGACTTTGTTACAGCCATTTTTGTGCCTAAAAGTTCAGGTCCCCATTGATTTCAATGGGGTTCGTTGTCCTTGCGATCGTTCGGGTTCCGTCCGGACCCGGACCCGGACTTTGTCCCGAAGTTCGGCCGGACCAGCAGAACCCGAACTTCCAGAGGTTCGCTCAACTCTAGTTAGCAAGTGTCAATCTAAGATGTTTGCAAATCTGAAACAGGTTTACTGAAAAAAACATGTTTTTTTACAAAATCTAATGATTCAAACTTAAAGTGGTTGTAAAGGCAGAGAGTTTTTTTATTTTAATGCATCTATGCATTAAGATAAAAAAAACCTTCTGTGTGCAACAGCCCCCTTAGCCCCTCTAATAATTACCTGAGCCCCATCTCAATCCAGCGATGTTGCACAAGAGCCTCGGCTGTTTGGGGACACTCCCTCATTGACTGAGACAGCAGTGGGTGCCATTGGCTCCCACTACTGTCAATCAAAGTCAGTGAGCCAATGAGGGGGTGGGATCAAGCCGCAACCCTGTGTCTGAATGGACACAGAGAGCAGAGGCTTGGTTCGGGTGCCCCCATAGCAAGCTGCTTGCTGTGGGGCCACTCGGCAGGAGGGAGGGGCCAGGCATGCCGGTGAGGGACCCGAGAAGAGGAAGATCTGGGCTGCTCTGTGAAAAACCTCTGCATAGAGTAGGTATGTATAACATGTTTGTTATTTTTAACAAAAAAAGAGACTTTAATATCACTGAATTCCAGGCACATATACAGTAAAGGCTCAGATTAATTAAGCTCTGTAGTAATTAATACATAATTAACCTCTTGCTACCCATGTAACACATATGTGCAAAGGGGAGGGGGAGCTTTAATGCCACACACCCCACCTATATGTTAAAGGGTTTTTTGTGCTGACAGTGCGCTCACTGCATGCCCCTAACAAAATGACTGAGCTGTGAAGGACAGCTCCTGGTCTCTAGTAATGTTCCCACCTGCTCCCGATCACATGACCACTCTGACAGCCAATCACAATGGTCATGTGATTGGGCAGATCTTCCACTTCTTGAGCACAACAGCCCAGTTAAAAGGGACACTGGATGGGAAATTATTGAATTTGACTTGGTGTCAGCATATTGCAGTCCCTGCACAGCAGAGTTCAGAAAGTAGAAGGGAGCAGCAAGTAGCCAATTATGTGCCCTGTGGTGCTAGATGCCATGCTGAAAAGAGAGACAACAGAGACAGAAAGATGAGCTCACCAGAGTCTACATCTTCTTTTACTGTCCAGTCACAGGGTGGGGGCAGAGAAGGGGCCTGTGAGTGAAAGTGAAACTTTAGTAGAGAAAGATCAGGTCCCTGCAGTGCTAGACAAGGTTGTGCTGTGCTAGCAGAGCTGTGTAAATCTCAGTAATGGAGGACAGAAAATACAAACCTTTTGGAAAGTAAAACATATTTTATTCATATATTTAATCTGTGTATTTAGCTTTAGTTTACTTGCACAGCTTAGTGCCACATCTCTGCCACCCTACACGTTATATATGGCCTCATGCAGCATTTCTGTTACAAATGGCCATTTTGCGCCAAATAGCTGTGATTTCCATGTAGAATACCCATATTGTGCCAACATCAGTGTCATGGGTTCAGCCCATATTAATCACTTAAGGTCCACCCTATAACAGTTTTACTGCTACAGGGTGGCACCTGTGCACCAGATCACGTATATATATATGTGATCCGACTCTTCTGGCCATCAGCGGTTCGCTTCCACTGTGTTTACACCCGATGTCCGCCGCCACTCACCGATTGTTAGGCAGAGAGGCGATTCTGCCTATGTGAACAAGGCAGATTACCTTTCTGACTGGAGGGAAGGGATAGAATTTGTGTTCCTGCAAAGCAGGGAAGAAAATACCATCTCTTCCCCTAGTAAAAGCACCTCAAACAGCATAGTTAAACACTGTCTGGGCACATTGTTAACCCTTTGATAACCCCCTGGTGTTAACCCCTTCAGAGTCAGTGTCATTAGTACAGTGGCAGTAGATTTTTTTTAGAACTAATCACTGTATTAGTGTCACTGGTCCCCAAAAAGTGTCAAAGTGTCAGTTAATGTCACAATGTCAGCCGCAATATTGCAATCCCACTATAAATCGCTGATCACTGCCATTACTAGTAAAAAAAAATAAAAATAAGTAAAAATATCCCCTAGTTTAGAGATGCTATAACTTTTGCACAAACCAATCTATATACTCTTAGGCCTCATTTACACTGCTGCTGGTAAACGGATGTTTTGAGGCATTTTGGCGTTTTTTTCAGCTACCGCTGAACTTTCCTCTATGTTATCTTATCAGTACATTTACACAGGGTAGTTTAAGGTCGTTTCCAGGCAGTTGAGTTTAAAGGCTTTTTTTGGAACACAAAAAAATGGGTTCAGACTCCAGTTCAGAGGCATTTGAAACGCCAAACAGCTTGTAAATGCACCTAAACGCGGTAACTCGTGTCTAGGACCATTTTGTTTACAGGCATTTCCATTTAAAAAAAAATCTTTAAAAACGCTCCTAGACGCAAACGCTGGTAAACGCTGCTTAAAGCCGCATGCAAAACGTGTCAAAACGGCCGTTTTAGACATCGGCTTCTAGCTGTCAAAATAAATCTTTCAGGGGAGGTTAACATAGCGTCCCGTGTAAATGGAGCCTTATTGGGGTTTTTATTACCAAATTTATGTAGCAGAATAAATATTGGCCTGTATTTATGAAGAAATTCGATTTTTTCAATTTTTATTGGATATGTTTTATAGCAGAAAGTAAAAATGATTGTTTTTTTTCTTTTTAAATTGCCAGTCTTTTTTTCTTTATAGCGGAAAAAAATAAAAAATGCAGAGGTGATCAAAAGAAAGCTCTATTTATGGGGAAAAAAAGACATACATTTTATTTGGGTACAACCATGTATGAACGCGCAATTGTCAGTTAACCACTTCCGGAATGCCAGATAGCTACCATAACCCTGGTATTTTTTAAACAGCGGGTGGCCCACTTTTCAGATAAAAGTGGTCCCTGCGACGGATTTGCAGTGAGATCATTTTTATCGGGGATGGGAGAGGTACCCCCCCGCCACTTTTCCATCATCTCCACTGTTAACGGACCGGCCAGTAACAGCTGAGACGATCGGAAGATGCCACCCACTCGGCTCCATAGCATTGAAGGGCGGAAGCAACATCAAACGTCACTTCCACCCAATGCTCTTAAAGGAGAAAAATTACCTTTTTTTTTTTTTGAAAATTATATTTATTTTATTTTTTATTGCATTTTAGTGTAAATATGAGATCTGAGGTATTTTTGACCCCAGGCCTCATATTTACGAGGTCCTGTCATGCTTTTTTTTCTATTACAAGGAATGTTTACATTCCTTGTAATAGGAATAAAAGTGACCCATTTTTTTTAATGGACAGTGTAAAAATAAAAAATAGAAAAGTAAAATAAATAAGAAATAAAATAAAATGTAAAGGGCCCCGTCCCACTGAGCTTGTGCGCAGAAGCGAGTGCATACGTAAGTCCCGCCTGCATATGAAAAAGGTGTTCAAACCACACATGCAAGGTATCGCATATAATTCTAGCACTAGACTCCCTGTAAACGTCGCCGATGGAAATTTTTAAGTTTGTCGCCATTCCACAAGAGGCCGCAATTTTGAAGCATGACGTGTTGGGTATCAATTTATTTGGCGTACCATTATCATTCATTATATAAAAGGAAATTGGGCTAACTTTACTGTTTTCTTATTTTTTAATTCAAAACAGTGAATTTTTTTCCCAAAAAAATCGCACTTGTAAGACCGCTGCGCAAATACGGTGTAACATAAAGTATTGCAGTGACCACTATTTTATTCTCTAGGGTGTTAGAAAAAAATATATAATGTTTGGGGGTTCTAAGTAATTTTATAGCAACAAAACGGATTTCAACTTGTAAACACCCAATCTCAAAAAGAGGCTCTGTCCTTAAGTGGTAAAAGTAACGCAGTGCCGTATCGCAAAAAATGGCCTGGTCATGAAGAGGGGTAAATCTTCCGGAGATCAAGTGGCTAAATGTCTATTTGTAAAATAAAGATTTAAAGACTAACACATATAAAATATAAGTTTAAAGAGATGCTGTCTCTTGATTTGATATCCTTATTTATACATTTTTTCTTTTTATTCTACTTACTAGTGTCCTTTTTGGGCAATATATTCTTTTTGCAAGTGCAAAGTTATAGGCTCCAGAAAATATGAAGGATCAAATAGTTTCAGGTGTGTTGGATTATTCTCTTTCCTTGGTTGCCTGCTGCTGTTCAAGCCTTTGTCAGGCACTATGTCACCAGGGTTTGCCCACAGTTCCTAGCACCGTCTTGTAATATGTAAACTGACAGCGCAAAATCTGTGTTTGGGAGCACACTTGTGCAGAGGCAGCATCAACAATAGGCTCCCTTTGTAGGTCAGAACTGCAAACCTGGCCATTATGTAGTTCTTCTTAGCCAAACATACAGATGTTTTTCCAGAAGCCTTCTCCCAAACATTGCATGCATTGTCGGTTTATATTTTATAGACATGTGCGTGACGAAAAAATGTGTTTCGTTTCGTTTAGATTCGTTAACCTAGTTATTTTGTTTAGTTAAATTCAGTTTATTCGTTCAATTTCTCATTCGGGATTCATATTTGGAATTCATATTCGGAATTTGTTTTATGTCTTTTTCAAACTTTCTTTGAATTTACTGATCTTTTCCATTCGAAACGTTCGAATCAATAAATTTTGAATCTGCCGAATCGAAAACTTTAGGTTTTTGGGTTTTTTTCGATTTGAATGCGGCAAAGTGAACAAACAAAAGAAAAATCTTCATAAAATGATTACAATGACTCTTTAACCGCTTCAGATCTGCGCTATAGCTGATTGATGGCTACAGCACGGATCTGCTTTGCCGTCAATAGACGTGCTCCCCTTTTGCTCGTGCTGGGCGCTCACACCGCCACACACCGCGTAAGCGTGCCCTCGGGTCGGGCGGACTCGATGTCCACCGGAGACCCGCAATCTCCTTACAGAGAGCCAGAACGGGGAACAGCCGGAGTAAACACAGCGGTTCCCCGCTCTGTGAGGGGGGCATGACAGATCTACTGATCCCTGTGATCAGGATCAGTTAGATCTGTTATGCCCCTGTTAGCCCCACCCCCACAGTTAGAACACACCCAGGAAACACATTTAACCCCTAAACTGCCCCCTTAGTGTTAACCCCTTCCCTGACAATGATATTTATACAGTAATCAGTGGCTATTTTTAGATCTGATCACTGTATAAATGTTATTGGTCCCAAAAAAGTGTCAAAAATGTTCGACATGTCCGCCGCAATATCGCAGTCCCGATAAAAATCGCAGATTGCCGCCATTACTAGTAAAAAAAAATAATAATAAAAACAGCATAAACCAATTTACATAGTTTGTAGGCGCTATAACTTTTGCGCAAACCCAATCAATATACGCCGATTGCTTTTTTTTAACAAAAATATGTAGAAAAATATATATCGGTCTAAACTGATGAATAAATTAGTTTTTTTATTTTTATTTTTGGATATTTATTATAGCAAAAAGTAAGAAATGTTCTTTTTTCAAAATCGTCGCTCTTTGTTTATAGCGCAAAAAAAATAAAAACCGCAGAGGGGATCAAATAGCACCAAAAGAAAGCTCTATTTGTGGGAAAAAAAGGACGCAAATTTTGTTTGGGTACAACGTTGCATGACCGCGCAATTGTCAGTTAAAGCGACGCAGTGCTGAATCACAAAAAGTGCTCTGGTCCTAAAGTGGGAAATCCTTCCGGGGCTGAAGTGGTTAAGTGCCCAGTAAGCAAGTGGTTAAATCCCCTTTGGCTTAACTAAAACAGCATTATTTAGAAATAGTATTGTAGTAACACACACAGTCTTTAATTTCAGAAACATGTTTACAGTTCGAATTCGAATGGAGTTCGATGTAAAATTTGATGCAAATTTCAATTTGAATTTCCGAAATTAGGACAAATTTTGTTTCGTTATTCGGAGCATTCGGTAAACTTTGTTTATACTGTAATTTGGGTGTTCGGTTATGTCCAGATCTCCGAATAAGGAAGAATTTGTAGAAAATATTTATTCGGTACGAAACAAACCGCACATATCTAATATATTACAAGGCTGTGCAGGGAGCTGCTAACAGAGCCTGGTGGCAAAGCAGCTAGGGGAAGGGGGGCAAAAGTGTGGTAGCCAGAAAAGAGAAGAATCCCACACACCAGGAGATGTTGGATTCTTCTGATTTTACAGTTGCCTGTACAAAACAAATCAATTGACTAGACTGGCAGATGTAAGTAGAGTAAAAGCATTTTTAAGTGATTACTTTGTTAAAATAAATATGTTATAAAAATGCCTCCACACAAAGATGATAGGTGATACTTACCTCTTCCATTGCCTATGCTACCAAACTCTGCAGTAATGAAGGAAACCCTGGCCTGTAGAATCTCCACAATCTGACAGTCCAGAGAGTGCCAAATTCCCAATCCACCAATGTGCCTAATGGTTCTATCCACCACCAGATACACCACTACTGTCTTGTCCTCCTACTACAACAGCAAATAGGGTGAGGGGATTCTTTCCTATTTAGTGTAGTATATTGCAGCTTAACATTTCTTAGATGTGGTGGTTGCATCAGTTGTATTTTCTTTGGCTTTTTTCCCTCTGTTTCCACCTGGTGATCTGGCCAGTACCACATACCCTGTATTAGAGTGCCCCTTAATTTGGAGGAATGAGCATAGGAGGCAAAACAGACAGCAGTATTTTTAGTCTGAGGGGGTGGGGGTGAAAGTATTAGCAGATTTAGATACACTAGCAAATTGAAGCCAAACTCTGACTAACACTTTATAAGCTGTTACAGTAAACCGTTTTTTCCTTTTGGGATAAGGGTTTTGCATCAATCAATAAAGGACGAATTGAACCACCCCTGTCAGTGTTAAACTGGTTTGTCCCCTCCATGTAAAAAGATACATTTTGCTGGAGAGCTTGTGCTTTTGAAAAACAGCAGACTTGCTGGCTGAACCAGATGAAAATAGAAGAAAGCTTAAAAAAGGAAACCGGCCATCACATCTAAGAATTGGTAAGCTGCAATATAATAAATGTTTGCTTTTGGGTTTAATACTGCTTTTAACTTTTAAATTCAAACAGAACCAGGACAATTCAAACAATGGGAAAGTACAATTAAAGTGATATTAAAGTCTTGTTTTTTTTTGTAAATAACTAACATGTTATACTCACCTGCTCTGTGCAGTGGTTTTGCACAGAGCAGCCCAGATCCTCCTCTTCTCGGGTCTCTCACCAGTGTTCCTGGCCCCTCCATCCTGCCGGGTGCCCCCAGAGCAAGCAGCCCCGGCCCCTCAATCTCCTGATTGGCTCACTGGCTGTGCTTGGACAGCCAATGGCTCCCACTGCAGCTATAAGCCCATCAGGAGTGTGAGTCCCCAGAGAGGCAAGGCTCTTATGGACATCGCTGGATTGAGAGGGGGCTCAGTTAAGTATTAGGGGTGCTGGGGGGTTGCTGCACACAGAAGGCTTTTTACTTCATGCATATAGTGCATAAAGGTAAAAAAAATGTGCTTTTACAACCACTTTAAAAATCCAGCTTAGTATATGCAGCTTTTGACTTTATGCTAAATGGTTAATTGGCTCCACCTCTGCAGCCTCTATTTCAGTATATATAAGCTGAGTCATCAAACAAAAACACTTGCAAGGAGGTGTAGGAGGCTTAAGGGGGCGGTGGGGTGGTGTTTCCAATTTAAACATACATAAGGTAAGTCAATGTTTGCCTACAACTTTCACCACTCATATCTCTGGATCCTGCAATAACCTTTATATGAGTTTTTTTTGTTTTGTTTTGTTTTTTTATGGCAACTAACCTTTTTTTCTAAATATGCTTAGTTTAAATTGCCACGGTTTGCAACAAGTTAACTTAAATGCCAAAAGTTGCCTAAGAGAGAAAGGGGTTGATTTACTAAAGCTGGAGAGTGCAAAATTTGGTGCAGTTGTGCATGGTAGCCAATCAGCTTCTAAATTCAGCTTGTTCATTTAAGGTTTAACAATAAAACCTGAAAGCTGATTGGTTTGTATGCAGAGCTGCGCCAGATTTTGCACTCTCCAGCTTTAGTAAATCAACCCCAAAGTGTTGGTAGCAAATTTACTTGAAAACTGCCCTGTTGGAGTTGTGCTTATAATGGGTAAAGCATTTTGTAAAATGCTCATTCAAAAACATTGCAATAGTAGAGCATATTTTAAACATTACAGATTTAGAACACACATTTAAAATTCCTACTCTAATCTGAAAAGCTGAAAGACAGAGCAGCTCAGAAAAGTTCTAGGAAATGGACTCTGTGTGGCTTTCCATAAAAGCCTGGGTATGGAAATCTTGCAGCTATATATCAGCAGTGACAGGCTGGGTTATATACTGTATATTTAAGAGTAGTATGCTGTCAAGCAGCTGTGTGGATGACCAGAAACACCGTAGACCTGTTCTTCTGCACTGTGCCATGAAGCTATACCATATACAACTATGCAGCTTTATTGAGAATTGTAAATATTTGCTTACAGTTCACAGTTCTCAGATTTTTATTTCTGTAACCTTTTCCAGCACCTTAGATAAGGGAGTTAGCTGGTGGTCCTATTTCTGATCATTATTCTTCCTTTTTCTTGATTTAGTGATTCTTTATTGCTCATATTTCTGTCAGCTATATTCTCTGGTTAGGGATTTAATAGCAATAAAAAATTGTCACTATAATATGTTACCCAATTTATTCTCCTGCAAGTACTATATATCGTACAAGTTTAATCTCTGCTGACCATTGACAAAGTTTGTGTAAAAAAAAAAAAATAATAAAGTACAAGAAAACTAGGAGTTAGAAGGATTTTTCTGTTTAAAAGTTTCCATGACACTTGCACACTGATAGTAGCCATGGTTGCAGATCAAAGAATCAGTCCAGATTTCTAGAAAGGCTACTCAGGGTAGAACTCAGATAAGCATTCTTTTTGGAAAGGACGATGGGCCATTTCATTGTCTTGTTAGAAAATGAATGCAAGCATGAATTTATATTAAATTCATGGGAAACACTTAGTGACCTACTAATGTTTTTCAGCAAACCCTGAAGTTGTGATTAAAACTACTGCAGTAAGAATCTAGACAGTACCTCACATGGTCAGTGGGAGTGTACTTCCTCAGCCTAGGCTTTGTTCTTACTCATTATTTGTGTCAGTTGTCACAAATCATATTTAAACTTCCAAGACAATTTTAGATTTTATTGGTGACTGTCAGAAACTTCTTGGTGCTGAGTTCTTTTAAAGGATCAATTGATTTCAGCCCAAATGGACTGGGTTGGACTGGAACCCAACAACAATACCTGGCTGAATAGCCCCCTTCCTTTACAGCTATTTGTCCTTTGTAATATTCAACTTGAAACAGTGTCAGCAAGCATTTTTGTATGTTGTCCGTGTGATTATCTCCAGATTTTCCAGTGTCCTCCCACCAAATGAGAAAATAATAAAAAAAATTGTATATAAAAAAATGATGATTAAAACAAAATCACAAAACAGCTTTAGAATTACTTACAACAATTAATCACAAAACAAATGTATGTTCATGTTTATTATAATGGGTGGCCTCAGTGGACTAGGTAACAAAACAAAACATAAATTACACATATACTTATCAATAAATAATTACACATAATCAAGGCATGACTTGAATTGAAGGGTATTATACTATTTATATTAAGACCTAAGTTTAGTAATTTCATAAACCAAATCAAACGTCAATGGAACTTGAAATGAGACAAAACATTGATTAGATTATATATTATATATATTATATATAATAAAATATCTAAGCTTCATAATTATTTTTCAACAAAGCTCTACCAGAGGGCCTAACCCTCTATCCAAGAAAAAAGTATTTTTTCTTATTCTCATATCCAGTCATCATATGGACCTATAGGTTTCTTTTCACATGATCAAGCACCCCTTATCCCCTCTTTTGTAAAAAGCCTTCCACATTTAATACACAAGGTTTTTAATTTTAATATGCATATTTATAAAATATTATTTGGTGAATCAAGCTTGTACATTATATTCTTGCATGTAAAACATTATCTTAGACTAGGATGGTCTTGATGTATTGAAGCTTTCACTAAAACAGTAGAGTATTTTGCCTTACACAAATGCATTTAAAAGATTGATTGTACATTCTTGGCTATTATTTATTGTGGGAGATTATAAGTAATAACAAGTGCTATCTAACTTGACAAGTTTATACAGTTTTGTAAAAGCAATGTTCTAGCTTTTTAGTCACAGGCTGGGTTTTAAAGATCATGTTATGCTTCAAAAATGAAATATGTGTGCAGGACAGTACAGGACATCTCATAACACTACTTCCAGATGTTTAAGAGACTACATTTAGCACATCTGAAAATATAAGCACTCATATACAGTACCTTGACACATTTTACAGAAAATAAATAAAAAAGCCATACAAAGAGCATTGGTAATGGGCAACCTACAGCAACCAATCATATTTTGAATTACTGAAGTCACACCAGCTACAGGATGATTTTGATTCGTTGGTATGGGTGTTGCACTTTGGGCATTGTCATTTCTTTTGAAACATTTTACTGAATACATATGGAAGCTTATCTTATAAAAACTTTATAAGCAGGGGAGGATTTAAAGTTCTGTATTTGCTCCCACTGGCCCTTTAAGATGTCAGATAAAACAGATATTTGAAATCTCTGTGTTATAAAATATTATTTTTTTGTTTTATCCTTGCATGTTTTATAACAGTTTATATATTACAAAAGATAATGCCCATAGGAAAATAAACAGAAACATTAGATAGCAGGGTTTTCCCAAAAAGGAAAATCACAACATGCAGTCAAATAAAACATGGTAAAGTAAAACACAAATTTGATGTACACCTTACAGTCAAGAGCAGATTAGTTGTTAATATATTCAATAAAATTCAAGCAGATATAAAACATAAAAAACAGAACCTATTTTAATAAGCAAGCACCTGAATATGCCTTGCTATTAACTTGCTGTCTTCTCCTTGGACATCAGCACTCAGACTGGGAGGGGAAGGGGCAACAAGAGTCAGGTTCTCCCCCAGTGATCATGTGCTTACAGGAAATGTAGTAATAGGTGGGGAGAACCTGAGTGGGCAGAAGGATAACATATTACTCTGCTGCTACTCTTTTTGTGTCTAGTCAGAAAACTGGGGTTGACTTCTTAAAGCAGAACTTATAGGGAGATAGCCTATATGGTTCCCATTTCAGCAAAGGTGGCACCAACCAGCAATGATGCATGTAGGTTAAAACCACATATAGCTGCTGGGCCATCAATTTAATTAAGGTTATTAAGATTCCAAGAGAATTTACAAATAAAGTATTCAGAGCTTCCCAGTGGCATCTCAGTGATATAGAGAATAAAAGATGGGAATGAATGGGCAGAATAAAAGATGGGCATTACATGATGCAAATGCATCAGCCTGAATCTACAGATGTTTGATATTTCTGAGGAAATTAAAACATCAAACAAGTATGTAAGAATGTTCACATACTTATTTCTGTAAATGGGCTATAATTTACGTGCAACCAAACAGTTTTTTCTGCAGTGAAAGTGGTGGAAGTCAAGGTTTTGGGTATGCTCTCTGGAAGGTAAAACAACAGAAACAACACCCATTTAGGTGTATGATGCTTTCCAAAAATTCCACTTTAAGTGGTCATTTTTTGTGATCATTTAACCTCCCTGGCGGTATGATTATGTCAGATTTTTGGTGCTGAAAGCAGTACCATTATTTTGCATGGAAATTTGACGTTTTATATTGTAGGCCTGTAATTCTTAGGAATAACTCACTTAAATCTGTCCAAACAAGAGTCTAGTAGACATCCCGTGTATGATAAAGTTTGAAACAAGAAACTTTAAATTATAATATAATAAATAACTATAAATAATTTTCAAAAATAATAACATAATAGTAATAAAATTTATTCAATAATGTAATCAACCAAAAACACCGAAATTTGCTCATTTGCAGAATTGTCGCTGTCGTCACTTTCAGTGTCTGATGATAAATTTCCCCAAAAATCAGTATCACTCAATTCTGCAAATGATTCTTATTTACTATCACTGTTTTATAGCTGATCAAAAACCACTTTTGACGTAAAGGGACACTTTTTGGTTGCCATTGACATTCTCAAGTTTCCAGGCAGAAAGAATGACATATATAATAAAAGCATGCTTGCAGGACACTGGGCAAACCACTAGGGACAAAGGGGATTGAAATTATTTCATGCAGTAATGTAATCTTACAGATTACAGTGTACTGTATGTTTACTGTGTGTTTCACTTTTTGAATTTGCCACCGGTCTCAGCCCCGTGCGATGCGGCGCTCGCAGGGAACGGAGCCCGGCACACAGAGGCATCGGGTGGAGGACACAGGCCGCAGACACGTCGGGAGGACATCGCTGGATCCAGGGGACAAGGTAAGTAACGCTGCCTGGATCCAGCAATGCGATTCCGAGTGTGGCTCGGGGTTACTGCTCTTGGTACAGAATATTCACCCCGAGCCACACTCGGAAATACCGCCAGGGGGGTTAAATGCAAGGGGGAAGGGGGTTGTTCCCCTTCAGGGATAATGAGATCTATTTTTAGTAAAGCAACTATAAAGAACAGTCTTCATACAACATACAGCCTGCATAGGGGAAACAAAGAAGGAAATAAATAAGAGAAAAAAATACAGATTATCCTAATACAAGTGGCCAAACCATTACAGTCCCTGTCCCCCCGGTCTTCCTCTGAAGCACGCTGTCCACTCTTTGGAACATTATCAGCTCCTGAATATGTCAACACTGCACTAGAAACACACAGTCCTGACAGATAATAGCATATGCTATTAAAATATATTTAGTTATATTTTAAATCAAGTATTGATGTTTTAGTTCTGTGTATTTACCAGCATATATTACATTTAACCTCCAGCTGTGGACACAAAAAAAAGCAGCACAGATTCAAATACCTAGTGTGTTCCTCTGGTCTCCCTCGACATCGGGTGCTGGCTTTAAGAGATCATTTTACTCATGAATGGCAAAAACGAAGGACAAAGCCACACTTCCATAGCCACACTTCCATACCATGATGTTTAATCAAAGCTAGTCCCTGCCCTAAGCCATGCCCCTCTGTTATGTTGAGGAAAAATTTACACAGGCTAAAGATTGGGTGGTGCTTGTGTTTTGCATATTTTTTAAGGTATGTCTATTTTTTTGTGTTCTTATTAACAATGCACAATTCCAAATGTATACTATGATTTCAGATAAATGATTAATCGTAGGGTATAAATCAGGTGATGCAGCGACACTTATGTATGTCAGCACCTCATCCCATGTAAGTCATATTTAATAGGTAGAGGGGGGGCAAAGGGAAGGGGTAATGAAATGGAGGGCGATAAAGAGATTATAGCGGTGCCTATGATTCAATTCACAACTTTTGATTACATAAAAGAGTTAATTTTTATTGATACATATTTAAAAAGGTATGTATAATACAATACCAGTACAGTACAAGATAGTGCCGTAACAACATTTGGCCAGGTGAGTGGTGCATGCGCGATGGCGCCTGTTTTTTCCGGGCTTGTGTCGGTTACATCACATGCCGACATGAGCGGACGGCTTCTTAAGCCGGTCCTGTTTAGGGAATCCCTAGCTTGGCTGCACGAGGGTCGTTGGTGTGTGAGGGGGCTCTCTCATATTTGGGTAAGCTTATGTGTTATGTTACGGCACTATCTGGATTTTGTGCTCCATAGCAGTTTTTACTTCTTGGCAATCCCTGTTAACTGCCTGTTTGCTAGGTGGCTGTTACCTATTTGGTTATTGTTTGTGCTTTGTTAGGCATACTGTTTTCTTAGAGGGCGTTTTATGCCCTGCTATATGGTGATATAATGGAGTTGAGATGAATGTCCTATGGATTTAAAGTCTTCTTACATATATATGGATATGCTCTATAGATCCGAGTTTTTATTCTATGATAACTGATGGGTTTGACTAAATCATGTGTATACTGCAGCCATTTCTCACTATCTTGCCTTTTCTTTTCTTTAATCTGCTCTAGTTGGTATCATTGTGGTTCCTTCTAAGCGGTGAGGCTCCTACAAGCGCCCTCTTTATCTGATCCACATACACCATTTGTACTAGTAAGTGTTATTTGGTTTTGGCAGCTATGGAGGACACTAATTTTGTTTTTTTCTCTCCTTCCTGTAATATCCAATTAATATCCACTTGGGTAATTTGTGTGGTTTTTGCTTACTTGTTTATACATTTTTTGTTTAGCATTTGTGACACACAGCTGGCCCTGTGGGAGCCGTCTGTGGGTATGCAGTGCCTCCCTTCCCTGGTGTGATGTGCGTGGCAGTCTGGGATCTGGTGTACATCTGGCCGTGGTGATTGAGCCAAGTTGCAAGAGGTGAACGCTTTCATAAAAGTGCAATTTCTGGTGATATAATATTAGATTTTAGTTATGCATTAACTTTATACTAAATCATTTCTTCCTTTTGCTATATAGCATTAAGTACCTTATGGTGGCCCGCTTTAAATCCCTGATGAAGCCGCACATTGGCGAAACATGTTGGATATGGACCATCATGCAATGCTGCCATCATTAATTTTGTACTACATGCCAATTATTTTAAAATACAGATTGTATACCTCTGTACTGGTATTGTATTATTGTATTATACATACCTTTTTAAATATTTATCAATAAAAATTAACTCTTTTATGTAATCAATAGTTGTGAATTGAATCATAGGCACCGCTATAATCCCTTTATCTCCCTCCATTTCATTTTCCCCTTCCCTTTACCCCCCTCTATCAATTAAATATAAATGATTAATAAAATCTGTATTTTCAGTAAAGTACAGATACTTCCTCATTTCTAGTTTACAATACTAGTTGGATAAAAGTAAGCCATTGAGTTCTATTTTTAAGCTTTGTATGTAAAAAAAAATCTGTTTGGGCTTTCAGAATTCTGTTATTTTTCAAATAAACTAGTTTGAGCTGAAGATCATATTGGACTGAATTATTCGGTCACTAGTAGTTAGTGGGTGGTTCGTTGGGGAGTAAGGAAGGGGTCGCTTACATTGGGTTGACCCTAATGGTGCATGGTGATGATGGACCCCTGTAAAGGGTTTCGGCTTTTACATTTCTAGTCCGACAAATCTGTTGTTTCAGTGAGAAGTACTTGAATGAGTATGGAGAATCTTCCGTTGTCCAGAATGAAACGCTGACCCCACGAGAGCTTCTGGAAGATGACTGACCCCAAAGGTTGCCCTTACCTTGCAAGCCTCCTGACACCGCTTGCACTCTGGGTTTGGATATACTTCAAAGTGATAGTACAGCTACACAGACACCAGACTGAGGCAAATTAACAAATATTTTAATTAAGTTTCTTGAAGCAGATAAGGACAAGAATGACTTGGGCAGATATCTTTCAGTGTTAAACTCTTACTCTTGATAAATATGCAAAGGGTATGCAATGCCAAAAAAATCACAAGTCAAACAGTACTAACCAGTATATCCTGAAAGAACCTATGACCCCAAGTATAAAAGGGAAGAGAAAGACCTTTTATGTCAGACTGCTCCCTTTAAATCCTGATGTCACGGGCCCAACAAGCTTGTGGCACAATTATAAAACAGCAAGTTACAAGAAATGCAATAATTAAACTATGAGTAGAGTTCCCATTAATGTGTGCAAATATTGTGCACAGAGTCCTTTAAGTGGGGGGGAGAAGAGGAGAGTGGAGGAGTCCTTGTGATGTAGATGTTCAGTGTCTTCAGGTAGTTCAACGAGGGTTCAGAAGGATTACTGTGCAATGGTGACCAGCAACAGAAAATAGCATGTGCAAAGTGTTTCGTTTTTTTTAGGCTTTAATGTAAAGAGATGGGATAAAGGTGTCTGCATGTAGTGTCTTTGTAGGGTGTACACAAGGTGGGCTTCCACCCACTCACTAATCCTTATGATACCAAGGCTAAAGGGAATAGGATATCCCAGAATGAGCTCTTGAAGAAAATGCAAGCAGTGAATGGTGCTTGAGCATGCACTTAGCGATGTTGGGATTCAACTGGGTCTATATCACTGACCCCTGATAGTCACTTGACCAACAGGGAGCTGGCACTGGTGGATCTGCTCACTCACTTGCTGAAGACTCTCCACGCTGCCTTGGCCACAGCACCTGCTTGCATCCCCCAGAGCGGCTGGGTCCCTGCTCTCAGCTGAAGGCCATGGTCCCAGGAGAAATACTCCGCCCTGAACAAAGCTAGTTATGTCCTCACCCTGCATTCTTCTCTCTCGCCTAGCTGTCTGGAACTTGTAATCTGCAGCAGTCTGGCTCCAATGTAAATCATGGCTCCTCAGACCACATATGATGTTTTGCATATTTTTTTAAGGTATGTCTATTTGTTTTGTGTATCTCATTAATAATTCACAGTTCTAAATGTATACTATGTTTTTTGGTAAATGATTAATAAAATGTGTATTTTCAGTAAAGTGCAGATACTTCCTCATTTTTAGTTTACAACATTAGTTGTATAAATGTTGGCCATTGAATTATATTTTTAAATTGTATATGTAATTTTTTTTTATATATTGTTCGGGCTTTCAGAATTCTGTTATTTTACAAATCGAATGATAGATTCCCACTGAAGTGCTATTCATTTCAGCAGATCCTAGTCAAACATTGTTATCTGCGAGTGGAAGGCAGTTAAGTGACCTGGCACTTACAAAGTTCATCAATTAAAATATTGCAGGCAAAACTTCATCTCTGTTGTGTGCTGACAGCACCGTTTAACATAAATAAGAAAACTGGTCACATATTTTGTTTTCAAAATTACACATTTTCATTTGATGTTTGTTCCGGGCAGTATGTATTTTTAAAGTTGAGCACTCTTCAATCTGCATAGTAGAATTTTTCCATTAACCTTTAATGGAAATAACTAAATTGATGGAGTATTTGTGGTTGACAGAACTGCATATAATTTACCCATTGTAGATAATTTGTGTTTCAGTCAATATCAGTTAAAAAGATTGCTGTTATCCTGTGCTATAGTTACTGACTGATGAGGAACGGCAGGCTTAAAAAGTGTCACCAGTTTTAAAGGGAATCAATCCTGAGCCTAATGCAGCAGTTGGTACAATTTTCTGTACATATCTCCTAACATAATGTAGGAAATGAGAAAAGAAATAGAAGAGCTGGGCCAGCACAGACAGTAATTGGACATTCCCAGAAAAGGAGAGGGCTATAATGCATGTGGAGGGAGGGCCATGCTATGGAAAGTATACTTTTTGGAGTGTCACTTTCTCTTGTGAGTTCAGAGGTCCATTGCAAGTTTTAAAAAAAAAGGTCCATGGGGCGTGGCCGGCGATCGTGGCGGATGGCAGCTTAGTAATACAGCTCCGCTCTTCAGAGATCCCCAGAAGCGACTAAAGCGAACCGGAGCAATTCCGAATGTCCAGTTCAACACAGGAAGGCGGCGGGACTACAATGGAGGCGATGGGGAAGAGAAAAGAGAGAGCTCCCCGCAAAATAGGAGAATTCAGGAGTACGGCCGGGTCTCTGCACAGCCAAGATGGCGCCGGTCCGTCTCCTCACACAGGAGCAGCTGCTTGCCTACAGCAGCCAAAAGGAGAAGGTGAGAGTGACTGTATTGAAAACGCTCAGATTTTAGCTGAGAGCTCCACAGAGGATATCAAAAGCCCATTAAAACAGAGGAGGAGGCTGTTATCAGATGCAAACAAAGATAACTCTGCTCAAAGAGAACTAATCACATTTAACCCTTATGTTGATAAACTAAATGCTTTAAAACCTTGTGACTTTGTTGCAACAACCTAGTAACAAGTATCAGCGCCCTGGATAAATCACTTCACAAAACTGTATGTGTCAATAATAATCTTGTAGCTGCTGCTTTAGAAAGAACAATGATCCAACAACGTTGTTTCAGTGTTCCAAAATTTCGTAAATCAAATAGTTGTATTCCCAATTTACACTAATCAAGAGAAACTCGTCTCAATAGAAACAAACGTAGACTATTGTCGGAGGAGGAGACAAAATTACCCGAAAACTATAGGAGACACCTCGAGAGTCGATTTTAGACTCGCAAAAGTTATGTCAGTGAGAGTGGAAGAGGAAAACCGACGACATCCGTTCGTCGACGAGGACACACTCCTCTGCCTGGCCGCGGTAGAACCGACACGTCTCTGGGCCGGCATGAGGACTTAAGAGGATA
>BLSH010545736.1:328901-343941 GCA_018402905.1 Glandirana rugosa | reverse complement strand
GTCACGCCCTCAGACGAAGTAATGACGAAACGCGTCAGGGCGTGACCGCGCGGTTGTCTGTCTGCATCGGCTGGGACTCCTCCGTACCCGGGAGCACCACTTCGCTTCGCGCTGGTTCGCACAAGCATAGGAGTGGTGAGACGGATCAGTCCTCAACCGAGACAATTTTATTCTTTGATGCCTATTTTATTCATTTAAAGTGTGAGTTTACATCTATATGGGGGGTTTGTGTGTTATTAAGTGCTAAATAAAACTTGTGGATCATGCACTATGTGAGCACGTTTTATTGAAGGGAAATCTGACCACGTATGCACTGACCATACAAAGAGGAGGAATAGCAGAGGAAGTGTTGTTGTGGATTACTCTGTGAGCCTGATTGCTACCATCTACCGTTTGAGTCCCAGTTATACACTGATCCAGGATTCGGAGGGGTGTCCATTAAAGGAGTGTTGTACACCATATAAACCCGAATGCGAGTTTTCCAGTGATATCTGGTGAGTTTTTCTACGTTGGGGGGCTTTTCCTCCCAGTACTTTCACACGAGGTGTGGTGGTGGCCAGGACTTCAAAATATCACAGTTCTGAGTGGATGGACAGTTCTTTGATCGATTTATGAAGATTGTATGAAACTAAATGCTTTCCCTACCACAGGGCAACCCATATTAGACACTGACATGAAAGAAATGTTACTATCCTTAAGGGGGGCTATTCAACAAGACATGCATACTTTTATGAATTCTACCAAGGAAGATATTAAATGTCTTGGAGAAAGAGTGGATTACACAGAAAATAAATTAATGGAGTTCACTGAAGCGCACAATGAATTAGTTGATGCACACTTTGATCTTGAAGAGGAGGTTAAAAACCTCAGATTCAAAGTCTCGGATCTCGAGGACAGGTCCAGAAGACACAATATCAAATTCAGAGGCATTCCGGAAAGCATCAGGAATTCATATCTCAACCAATATCTAAAAAAAATTATATCCACTTTGCTGCCTACAATCCCCCAGCAGGAAATAGTGATTGATAGGGCACATAGACTGCCAAAACCCTCTCACATTCCCAAAAAATTGCCCAGGGATGTAATAGCTAAATATCACTACTACCATGTTAAAGATCAGCTGATGCAGTTTGCTCGCTCTAACTCACCGCTCCCGGATCCGTACTCAGGGATCATCCTATATTCAGACCTTTCCCAAGCAACAATCTTAGCCAGGAAAAATTGTAATTCATTGACCAAGATCTTGAGGAATCATAAGATCATTTATAAATGGGGATTCCCTACTAAGCTATTCATTGAATGGAAAAATAAAACGCACACAATTTACAACTTGGAAAGTGGTCTAGAGATATTGGAAAAATGGGGCCTGCTGCCCATTGAAGTAGACCCTCCACAAGGAAATCCTCAATCAGACAAAGTGTCACAATATTGGCAGAAACAAAAATAAAATCCTTCAGTACTGGTCTCAACAGTGGAACCCACCCACAATGAATTAAAACAGATGTCATCCGATTCTGCTAGTGCAACATGGGATCTCATTACAAAATTAGTAATGAAGGAAATACCCCTATTTTCAAAGTGCTTTCGGAAGCACACTTCAGTTGGACAACAACTTGTTACAATTTTTTTATATGTGTTCTTGGTTTTTTCTTTTGCTGCTTTCCCCACCCCTAAACCATTCTCACTGATGGTCTCTGATCTACTACAATATTGGTCAGTCACAAGAAGGAAAATTTCAAGCGGAATGGTCTTGCCCGGATGCTGGGGACTCATTAGTTATTCGGAAACCTATTCACATCTTACACAATTATCAGCTATGCCACAACTGAAATTATTTTCGCTCAGCGCAAAGGGACTTAATAGTCCACACAAGAGAAGAGCTATATGGGATGATGTGATTCGAAGCAAGGCAGATATTATCAGTATTCAAGAATCGCACTTCGCAGCAGACAAACCCCCAAAATTCACACACCCCAAGTTTCCACAAATTTTTTGCTCTAACAGTCCGAAAAAAAAAAGAGGAGTGATAATTGCAGTTAAAGACACGGTCTCATTTCAACTTCTGGACATCAAAACAGATACAAATGGTCGATATATTATCTTGGTAGCTAAATTTGATAACAAAATTCTTACCTTAACTAATCTATATGCTCCCAACAAACGACCGAAGAGATTCATCAAAAATACAATTGATAAAGCTACGAAGATACAAAAAGGAAGCTTGATAGTTTGCGGAGACTTCAATTCACTGATAGACCCATTTATTGACTCCTCAAATAAATCCAGAATAGCTGACTTTGGACTGAGAGATCTCCTTCAGCAAGAGGATTTGTTTGATTCCTGGAGGTGTCTCCATTCAGACAAAAAGGACTTTACCTTTTTTTCTAACAGACATAAAACATATTCGCGTATCGATTATTTCATTGTGGACAGGACTCTCTTACAAAAAATTACGGACGCAAAAATTCACAATATTACATGGTCCGACCATGCCCCTGTCACCATGGAGTTGCTGATAGGGGCCCAACAAGCTACTAAGTCTATATGGAGAAATCATTTATATCTTCTCTCCAATGAGAGGGCCTTGTCCACACTGAGAACTGGTCTAGAGCAGTTTTTCGAATTTAATTATACGCAGTCAACCTCTCGTGCCAATTTGTGGTGCTGTCACAAAGCATACATGAGAGGCCTATTGATCCAGCTTGCTTCAAGAGAAAGGAAAAATCGTACTAGAAAAATGAATGACCTACTAGACAATATAGCTAAACTAGAAAAAGAACACAAAAACTCCCCTAAGATCAATAGTACTCTCCACCAACTTAATCAATTAAGATCTGAATTAAGAGATTTACACATTGCCAACCAAAATAAAACTTACAACAAACTTAAGCTGAACTACTATTCCCAAAACAACAAATCTGGCAAACTACTGGCAAAGATACTACTCCATCGGCAGAGTAAACAAATAATTCAAAAATTAATACACCCCAAAACACACAAATCCCTTTTCAACCCGCAGCAAATAGCAGATGCTTTTTCGGAATTCTATGAAGAGCTCTACAACCTCAAAAATGATACTAGTATTCCCCATCCCTCTACTCAAAACATCAAATAATTCCTTAATAAAATTTGTCTTCCTAAAATAGATGCAGAATCCCCCAAAAAAATTAACCTACTATCAGAGAAAGAAACTAGAGATGTTATACAAGCCCTGCCCTTACACAAATCACCAGGAATCGATGGATTATCTAATGAATATTACAGAACATTTAGTAATTCTTTAACCCCACATCTTACGAAGATGTTCAATGAAGTAATCGAATGTAAGCAATTTCCTGAAGAGATGTTGGAAGCTCTCATAGTGACCATCCCGAAAATAGATAAAGATCCCTCCTCCCCTAAGAATTATAGACCCATCTCATTCCTGAATTCGGACCTCAAAATGTATTCTAAAATCTTAGCCAATAGACTCATTGAGATCACCCCCATCCTGATTAATCCAGATCAGGTGGGTTTTGTGAGGGGTAGGCAGGCCCATGACAGCACAAGAAGGATGATTAACCTCCTTTGCCATGTGGAGGGCTGTCGGATGCCTTCTCTGCTCCTAGCGTTGGATGCGGAGAAGGCATTCGACAGAGTCCACTGGAAATATATCTCTTAGACTTTGGAAACCTTTGGTCTACATGGTTTTATCCATGAAGCGATTATGTCTCTCTACACAAACCCAACAGCCAAGGTCCTTACCTCAGGCTCTATCTCTAGAAGTTTTAAGATTACGAACGGAACTAGGCAGGGATGCCCCCTTTCACCTATCATTTTTTCCCTGGCCATTGAATCCTTAGCAGAGACCATTAGATCCAACAACAAAATTAATGGAATCAAAATAGGTAGTAGAGAACATAAAATTGGCCTATTCGCCGATGATATTGTTCTATCCTTAACAAACCTAGAGCAATCTCTTTTAGAAGTTCATAATTCACTAGAAGTATTTCGCTCAATTTCTTACTATAAAATGAATCATAATAAATGCCAACTACTACCAATGAATATAAACAAGGAGAACCTAGACAAACTTAAACAAAACTTGTACTACAATTGGGACATTAATACGATTTCATACCTAGGTATTAACCTCACTTTCCCTACAAATAAATTATATGAAGCCAACCATCCCAAACTCTTAAATCAAGTCACCAAAGACTTCCAAGCGTTTCAAAACACTCAATTATTGTGGTTAGTTAAAATGGCTGCATATAAGATGCAAACCCTGCCTAAAATACTTTATCTATTCAGAGCTTTGCCAATCCCCATGCCCGCCAAATTCTTTAGTCAAATTAACACTAAACTGAGGAGACTGATATGGAAGGAGAAGAAACCAAGGATAGCACTTTCTATCTTATCTTAATCTAAAAAGCAGGGAGGTACAAATCTACCTGATATGCCCAAATGCTGTTATGCCACACTTCTAGATCAACGGAAGTACTGGATATTCCCTCACGAAGATAAATTGTGGCTAGCCATAGAAAAAGAATATGTCAAAAAACATGATATGCTTGCACTTTCAATAGCTTATAATCAAATCCCTAAAATAATTGTACCCAAACTATTATCAATTAAAGCCACTTTATTAGCGCTTAAACAATTGGATGTCTGTTCTGGACCCTCTAACCCTAAACATAAAATTAAAACTCCAATTAATTTCCTTCAGTACTGCAAGGCTAGGATTACAACCACCAAGTGGAATTTGGAAGGGGTCAACTTCATTGAAAACCTTAATCAAAAGGATAGAGAGATGGTCCTGGAGAGAATTAACAGATCCAAATATGCCAAAGACTTTGACCCTGGGAAGGGATGGAATATTCCTATCCAGGTTTGGGAGTATATTACAAATAAAAAGTATACAAATGAGAAGGGTATTGCGTTCTTCTATAAGATACTCTCCCTACCTTACAACGATCAAAAAAACCCAAATATGATAAAATGGGAGGGAGATCTAGCACAGTCAATCACTATAGATTCCTGGAATCGAGCAATGAGTATTAGCTATAAATCATCTTTGAGTATAGATTATTGGGATAATTATCAAAAAATAATAAACAGATGGTATCTCACTCCATGCAGGCTTTCTAAAATTTATCCAGCCTCCTCCCCTCTTTGTTGGAGGTGTAAGGACCACCCGGGAACACTTTAACATATGTTTTGGCACTGTAAGAACCTGAAAAGCTTTTGGAACTCTATCTCTGTACTAGTAGCATCTATTACAGGTAATTTAACTAAAATCTCCATTGAAAAATCTCTTCTAAATTTAAACCTAGATATTTACCCCCAGCAACTTAAATTACTATTATCTAACATACTATCAGCAGCGAGACTAACCATTTCTAAACACTGGAAATCAGATCAATCTCCTAACATCTCAGAAGTTATTACTAGACTGAACACACAAGCACATTATGAATTGATGCTTGCCCAAAAAAATTTCAAAATGAATAGCTTTAGATCAATTTGGCAAAACTGGATTACCTATTCAAAGGCTTCCCACACATTAAAATAAACTTACTATAATATTTTCAATTCTTAGCTCTTCCCCTATTGCTGAAACTCCGCTTATCCGTTTAACTCCCACATCTGGGTATAAAGCTCTGTAAAATTCGAACTATTTTAGGCTGGGTGCCCCGCCTTCAGTGAGTTCCCATTGGGGTAGGCAGGTCATCATAGCTTTATTAATGCTTTGTATATAACGAATCAATGCAGTCAAGTTTGGCGTGACCTTCTGATGTCTTTCCAGTAATCTGATCAATTTCAGCGTATTCAGTGAGAACCTTCCCTCTTTATGTTTATTTTTGATCACTTTCATGTCCGTTATTCTCCTACTTGTACTATTGCTATTATTAGAAGACTCATGTATTTTCTAAAGATCAGAAGAGAATGTCAACTACCGCAACTGCAGATTTATATATGACCTAATGTTAATCCTATATATATTTTTTTTTTATTTCTGATCTGACTTATGTGATACTGGAATTCTCATATTTTAATTGTCTCAAATATTCAATAAAATTTACATTTAAAAAAAAAAAAGGTCCATGTATGGCCAGCTTAAGTGTATCTTAAGTGTATGCAGTGCCAATTGAGAAAAACACACCCAGTTCTAAATTGGTTAAAATATATGTTACTAGGCTCATAAAAGGTTTACATTAAACACATTTTTTTCTTTCCCAAACAAGGTTTATTGAATAAAATCAGTGTTTTGTATATATTAGCATAAGAACTACTACAGATAAACCAATTTGCTAACCAAGAAACCAACATTGTATGAAGACAAGGAAGGCAGCATATGCTGAGGATCCGACAATAAACAAGTAACTGGAAAAATCCCAAACAAACAATGAGGGTATTTTAAGAATTCACAAAGAAGAAAAAAAGGGGGGGGGGTAAATAAGCTCAAAACATATCTGTCTAAGGGAGGAGGGTTTGTCAAGGGTATAGAAAGTGCAAAAAATTAGGAACAATGACCAATGTGACTGTCCTAGAATAGGCTAAATCGATAACTGCAATGGAGACAAGAGGAAAAAAAATGGGGGGGGGGGGGGGGGGTTAATAGGGACTAGTAGTAGGAGGAAACGGGCAGGGGATAAAAGACATGTTAAGGGTAGGGAGTGAAAATAGATCATTGTGAGATTTCTCTGATGGGGGGAGGGGTCCTCCCCAATTCTCCCCCCTCGCTGGAGGGGTATTATGTTTCAAGGAGGTCTGTAGCTATGTAGGTCTGTAGAACTATGTAGTTGATGTATCTTTCCCATTCCAATACAGCTGTCAAAATCATATAGTTACTCCTAAAATATGGCATATTGGATGGCAAAATTAACTAACACACAGGGGTATTATGTTTCAAGGAGGTCTGTAGCAGGACCCAAGAAGAGGGAGGAGGTGTAGTGTCAGTCATTGAGGTTGTTTGCTCAGTTAGAGGTTAAACCTGGGAAATTACAAGGTGTTTGCAGTGGTGCAATAATGATGCCAAAAAGCCCAAGTAGTTGCAAATTTTGGATGGTGGGTCCTTTGCTAAACACTAAATGTTTCTATTACTTTACCAAAGCATTGAAACAAAAGAGTCTTGATCATTACCCAAAAATAAGAACTATGTAGTTGATGTATCTTTCCCATTCCAATACAGCTGCTAAAATCATATAGTTACTCCTAAAATATGGCATATTGGATGGCAAGATTAACTAACACACTTCTTCTTCACTTTATACTGTCAAATGTGTGTGTCACATCAAATTAATTGTTGAATAAACAAATGTACCATGATCTAAAGATTGGGTATCACTGCGCTCTGGCATTCCTTGTAGAACCATTAGAACAAAATGCATTTATTTTAATGCACACCATCCATGAGCACAAGAGAATATTTATCAAAGTGATAGAATATTTCATAAAGACAAATTGGAACCTCAAATCTGTGGAGCTACAACTGGTTTGAATCAGTCAATGGCACTTTCACACTTGCTGTAATACAGATCATTTTCCACACATTGAATTCATTTATCAAATATCATATACGAAAGAACACAGACAAAAGACAAAAGGGTGTAGTGATAGCACACCTGTATACAGGAAAGGTCCCATCATGGCTATTAGCCACTCAACAGACATATGGGCTTAGTTATGTATCATCATATTTTATCATATTCTGGCCACAATTATTAACACTGGGCATAAATCTTCAAGGTTTGACTGCATTAAGTTAATCCCTTAACATACGATGTCCTGGAATTGCCATTATGTTGTTCTAAACTTCCAAAGAAAGTCACGAATTTAAACCTTTGGCTTTATCTAAAATGATACTTGATGTTATGTAATGTAAAGCTAGAATCCAAGCATGTACAAAAAGTCACATTATATACCAATAATCATGAAGTCCTCATCTGTTCCATGATTCCAAGTCTCTTAATAAGATTATTAGATAAAACACTGTAATTGCATTTTTTCTTTCAAGCTCTTTCATGCATCATTATAAGCAATGTTACAGCAAATGAACAGTAAACCTTTCTGTTTCCCATTAAGATTTCCCAATAAGACCTCATAAGTTCATATAGTAGTTACTTTTGTTTTTATTTGTTTAATAGGATTATTATTTTAATTATATACAGACTACTAAATATGCACATACATATTCAATATACAGTATGTTAGGATGTGCCTGTGACTACTAGTTAAAGGGTAACTTAACTTTTGGAGTAAAAAATACAGCAAATAAAACATATATACAGTGTATATAGTATATTCAATTTCCACACAAACCATGTTTTTATTTAACCACTTGCCGTCCGCCCACCGTCATATAATGGCAGAGCGGTACGGCTCTCATTCTAGGACGACGTCATATGACGTTGCCCCTTTAAGTCGGGATTGCCCGCCATCGGGCACGAGCATAACGGCTCTGTCGGTGGCGGCGTGTCCCCAAGACACAGCTCGTCGCCGACTGGGGTGAACAGCCATTGGGCACAGCTGTTTACCATGTGATCGGCCGTGACGAAGTTACGGCTGATCACAAAGTGGTATTCCTCCATTTACACGGCGCATGCACGCGATCGGGAGCGCACTGCGCATGTATGTGGGTGGCGGCGTGTTCCCAAGGAAAACACTCCCTGCCACCCACAGTAAAGAACAGCCATTGGACAGTGGCTGTTAGCATGTGATCGGCTGGGATCCATTCACAGCGGATCACAAATGTAAACACAGACTAGTAACTAGCTATTACCAGCTCTTCACAGTCTGAAGAATGCCCCAGTGTTTGGACAGAATTTTTTCCATTTTTTTGTGTTGAGAGTGGAAAGTGGTAAGAAACCTATAAGCAAATATGCCCCCCAAAATAACAAAAAACTGTGATGATGATTTTGCTTATAGGTTTCTTACCACTTTCCACTCTCAACACAAAAAAATGGAAAAAATTCTGTCCAAACACTGGGGCATTCTTCAGACTGACCCACACTTGGGCACCATCTTACCCACACGGCCCAGATGTATCTACAGAAAAGCTCCTAGTTTAAAAAACAAAATAGCTCCCAGCAAAATCAGGCCCTTGGATCCACCACCTGGCCAATTGCCCCTAGTCCCTCTAGTAGGCATGTATCAATGCAAAAAGGCCCTATGTAAGACATGTCAGTATGTAAAACATGGCCGAAAATTCTTCACTTACAAAAATAAAACATACCACCTGGAAGACTTCTACAATTGTTCATCCGATTATGTCATATATGCCCTGACCTGTCCGTGTGGCCTAATATACGTTGGCCGCACCATCTGCCCACTCCGCCAATGTTTTGGAAAACACAGGAGGCTCATTGAGGGTGGGAAAGATATACACAGTGTGCCTCGTCACTTTGCCGAGATCCACCAAAAATCTACAGATGGCCTGGAAGTCTGGGTTGTGGAGCAGATTTCCAGTTCTCTCTCTGGAGCAGAGCGTTTTAAGAAGCTCTGCGCCAGAGAGACCTTCTGGATCTACACCCTGGACGCACTCTCGCCCGGGGGCCTTAATGAAACTATAGAAATTGCTACCATACTGTGAACTAACATGTTAGTTTTTGGCTAATTTTCTTTCCATTTACATTTAGGTGGTTGTGCATTTTTTGTCCTTATTGGGGGTGGAGGGTCTTCCGGACGAGTAAGTAACCACACATACCTGTATTGGCTCCGTTACTTTATGTCTCATAATATCTATAGATCTTTGGTCATTGGACACCCCATACATCTTTCGAGGTCCCATATATACACACCCCTTGCTAGTGGAGACTAGACGCCCACATACCCACAGCCACATCCATTCTTTGGATCTGGCTGGGTCTACTCCGTACTTTTTATTATTCTATACCCATTATTTTACTCCCACTCTTCCAGTCATCCTTTTCATCATCAATTGAAATATTCTCACTACCACTGAGATTGTCCAATGTTGAACACACATATATTGCTTGTTATCTTTTACATAACATATGTTACTCTCCACATATCTGTCAGAGGGTATCTACATCCCATATCCAAATATACCCTCCAGTTTACAATGTGTTGTCCAATTACACCTGAGAATTATTCATCACTGCTTATCTTCTCTTCCTTGACTTTCCTTTTTTCCCCTTCCCCCCCCCTCTCCCCCCCCATCTCTATATTCTTCATATCCCACGGTTAGAGATGAATGTCTCCCACAATATATATGTATGTCACTTTATCTCAATCTTAATTCATATTCCAAATCTTATGTATATTCAATACTCATTAGATCATCTCCACTACACTTTTTATCTCACACATTATCCTGATTTAACGAATATTTAATTTACCCTTATATATAATTACATCAATATGCTGAATATGTATCTGGTAACCTATAAGTGATTACTAATGCATTTAATCATTTTGTATTTTACTATATATTGTTCTTTTTTATGGCATTTTTACGCTTAAATTAATGACACAAAGCATAATCTATGACATCCCTTGATTGTATTTTTAGTCTTATTGTACTTGCTATGGTACCATCAACTATCTCAATGTATATAGTCTTTTACTGTGCAATACCTTTTTTAGCCGCTAGATGGCACCCCCAGGCCCCCTTCCTTTTTTCCATATATAGCAGTGAGCTCTTCTCCTGTCACTCTACTGCCTGATGAAAGAGTGCGCCTGCTCCACACACCGCAGGCTTGCAGACTCTGAAACGCGTCGCATACTAGTGACGCGGGACGCTGTGCGCGCGTGCTCCGGGATTTCCTTCACCATCTCAACTGCCACGAGGGGAACACTACAGAAACGACTGCTGGCGGTCGCCCCGATCGTTGAGCCTTCTCCCACAGATCACAAGCCAACACAGAGACCCGCAGGACAGAATACACTGCTATTCCATCATGTCTATCCGCAGACGAGTGTGCGGACATGCTTTTTAACAACTCCAAAATCTGTGAGTGTAACCACCCTGTGTTTTTACCTTGACTGTAATAAAACTTTCTGCATTTAGAGGCGCCTTCTCTCTTTCTTGTAATCACCCGTCAGTGACCACTGCCAATCACCCATCAGGGAAAGTCCCCTGCCATCCATTGCACAGCCAATCAGTGACCCTCACCTGCCATCCATAGCACAGCCCATCAGTGACCGTCATCTGCCACCCATCGCACAGTCCATCAGCTACCGTCACTTGCCACCCGTCGCACGGCCATGTCCAAATGTGTTTATACCAGTGAGGAGGCATTCCGTATTCTGTCCATGACCGATGAGAGCAACGGGGAGCTCTCATCAGAATCTGATACCCATTCTGACTCCAAAACTAATTCTGCATTTGAAATAATTGGCAGATCAGAAGATGAATCGGAGGAAGAATGGGTTCCTCCTCCTAAAAGGGCATGGCACTCTGTAAACCAGGCAGCTGCCAGCAACCATGATCACAATGAGTGCTGCCACATCACATCCCCCAAGAGCCAGGGCTGCTACACACCTCCCAGAAGGTCTTGCCAACCCAACATGGCGGCCTTCCAGCTTGATAGCAGCAAGAATTCCCCCTTTCACCGCACAGCCAGGTGTGCAGGTCAGTGCCCAAAATTTCAAAGAAATTGATTTTTTTTTTCTTTTTTTGCCTGACACTTTTCTTCAGATGATCGTGGACCAGACCAATTTATATGCCCAGCAATTTGTTTCAAACAACCCCCAATCCTCATATGCCCGTCCATTTGAATAGAGAGATGTCACCTTGCAAGAGTTCAAATTGTTTATGGGCCTCACCATAAACATGGGGATTACCAAAAAAAATGAACTAAATGCCTACTGGTCCATCCACCCCATCCACCACATGGCCATGTATTCTTCTGTAATGTCCAGGTCCCAATACCAATTGATAATGAGATTCCTTCATTTCAGCGCCCTCCCCGTAATCATCCAAATTACAATAAATTAAATAAAATTCGCCCACTCATAAATTTCTTTTCCCAGCAATTTTCAGACCTCTATGTCCCCGAGCAACATATTTGTGTTGATGAGTCCCTGGTACCCTTTTCAGGCCGGCTAGGAATAAAGCAGTATATTTCTAGCAAAAAAGCCAAATATGGAGTGAAATTATATAAACTTTGCGAGAGAGCCACGGGATATCTGTATGCATTCTGTATATATGAAGGAAGAGATTCCCAGCTCCAGCCCTCTGAGTGCCTAACCTACATGGGCACATCTGGAAAAATTGTATTGAACCTGGCCTACCCACTGCTCAACAAAGGATACCATGTATATCTGGACAATTTTTACACCCTTTTTCCCCCTTTTCAAGCATCCCTACATTGTTAATACCCTGGCCTGTGGAACCATAAGAAAGGATAGGAAGGGCTTCCCACAATATATTGTGAACAAGAAATTGCAAAAGGGGGAAAAAGCAACAAAGTGCTGGCCTTGAGGTGGAAGGATAACCAAAATATTCACATGATGTCCACCATCCATGACAACACCACTGTCGAGGTTCCGAGAAGCAGAGGTCCCATTCAAAAGCCAGCCTGCGTCCAAGATTATAATCTCTACATGGGGGGGGGGGGTTGGATTTCAACGACCAAATGATTCAACCATATTTGGCAATAAGGAGGTCCCGGTTCTGGTACAAGAAGATAGCCCTTTATCTAATTCATTTGGCCATGTATAATGCCTACATAATCTTCAGTAGATCCACAGAAAACCCCGCCCCTTCCTAAAATTCATAGAAGAAGAAACTGTCACGTCCCTCATTTATCCAGAAAGCCGCCCCCCAGAAAACCTTCGCTCTGATGCGGTTAGCCAACTTCACGAGCGCCACTTCCCGGACAACATTCCCCCATCTAAAACAGGCCGAAGACGCCAAAAAAGATGCAGAGTATGCAGCAAGAGAGGATTCTGCAAAGATACCAGCTTCCATTGTCCTCAGTGTCCCTCCAAATCTGGCCTTTGCATTGGTGAATGCTTCAGAGTGTACCACACATCCATAAAATATTAGCCCATGTATTATCCAATTTTCATCATCTGTGCTGACCATTTTCATGCTTCCCCAAATAACCATGCCACTTCCTTCCACGTGAACTGACCCAGGCCTGTTTTTCGACTATGCTTCTGCCTAACGTTTGGACTGCTTGCATGTGAACTGACCCTGGCTTGTTTTATCAACTACGTTTCTGCCCACTGTTTGGACTGCTTGCACGTGCACTGACCCTGGCCTGTTTTATCAACTACGCTTCTGCCCACCGTTTGGACTGCTTGCACGTGAACTGACCCTGGCCTGTTATCGATTATGCTTTTGCCAACCCTTTGGACTGATCTATTGCCCTGCTACAGTAGTATACAGCGGTCTCACATATGTGAGGGGCACCAGAATTTGTTTTTCCGGACGGATGGGAAAACAAATTTTTTGTTTACTCCGGGTTTTGTAATTTCCAGATTAGGGACTGGTTGCCCAGAGGCTTCAAAGCGAAGGGTGGGAGAAGCCTCTACCCCGTGCCCCTGTGCACAGGTCTTACCCAAATGAGGCCCTCAGCCTGCTGCTGACTTACTGCCATCATGCCTCTGCTTGCTGCATGACCTGACCACACCTCTGCCTGCTACCTGGACTATGGAAGTAATTAGCTGTAGCAAGAGGCAGCATGTTTATGAAGGGCTGGAGAGCTGTACAGTGAGTGACTGCGGGTAACAATGTACCAGGACCAATATTATGGCTGTGCTGGCTGTCTGTCTGGACAATTTCTATGGACAAATGCTTTGGCTGTGCTGACAATGTCCTTGTACTAACTATAGACAAAATTCGTGCCTGCTGCCTGGATAACTACTATTGCCGTCGCTAAGCACATCCCTGTCTGCTGCCTGGAACAATGCTCTCCTCGGTGGACACTACTAAAACCACAGGTAATACTTCTTTTTTACCCTTTCCTCAATAGAACTTATTTTGGAGTGTAATTCTTGGTATGTACATGCCATTTGATGATGTGTGGTTCTCAGGAAATTATGTGTAATTCATGCTCCTAGAACGCCATTTTCATTTATTTTCCACATTTTCCAAAAACTTCTGGAAAGAAATGACATGTTCAAAAGACTCATTATGCCTCATATATTATACATTGGGGTGTATGCTTTCCAAAATGGGGTCATTTTATGCACAATTCCATTGTCTTGGCGCTCCAGGACCTTCAAAAGTGTAATAGGTGGTTGAGAAATGAGATGTTAAATTTATGCTCGTAGAACGTCTGAAGGTGCTAGTTCAATGTTGGGCCTCTGTATGTGGCCAAGCTGTGTAAAAGTCTCCCACATGGGGTATCGCCATACTCAGGAGGAGTAGCAGAACGTATTTTGGGGTGTCATTTTTGCTATGTACATGCTATGTGTTGGAAATATCTTGTAAATGGACAACTTTGTGTAAAAAAAAAGGGCTTCCATTTTTTTTCCACAATTTCCAAAAACTTCTGAAAAGAAATTACATGTTCAAAAGACTCATTATGCCTCATATATTATTCGTTGAGGTGTTTGCTTTCCAAAATGGGGTCATTTTATGGGCAATTCCATTGTACTGGTGCTCCAGGACCTTCAAAAGTGTAATAGGTGGTTGAGAAATTAGATGTGCAATTTATGCTCGTAGAACATCTAAAGGTGCTAGTTCAATGTTGGGCCTCTGTATGTGGCCAGGCTGTGTAAAAGTCTCACTCATGTGGCATCGCCATACTCAGGAGGAGTAGCAGAATGTATTTTGGGGTGTCATTTTTGCTATGTACATGCTATGTGTTGGAAATATCTTGTAAATAGACAACTTTGTGTAAAAGAAATGTGTTTTCATTTTTTTTCCACATTTTCCAAAAACTTCTGGAAAAAAATGACATATTATGTACATGCTATGTGTTGGAAATATTTTGTAAATGGACAACTTTGTGTAAAAAAAAAGCGCTTTCATTTTTTTTCCACAATTTCCAAAAACTTCTGAAAAGAAATTACATGTTCAAAAGACTCATTATGCCTCATATATTATTCGTTGAGGTGTTTGCTTTCCAAAATGGGGTCA
>BLSH010545736.1:318308-328891 GCA_018402905.1 Glandirana rugosa | reverse complement strand
ACCATCCATGAGCACAAGAGAATATTTATCAAAGTGATAGAATATTTCATAAAGACAAATTGGAACCTCAAATCTGTGGAGCTACAACTGGTTTGAATCAGTCAATGGCACTTTCACACTTGCTGTAATACAGATCATTTTCCACACATTGAATTCATTTATCAAATATCATATACGAAAGAACACAGACAAAAGACAAAAGGGTGTAGTGATAGCACACCTGTATACAGGAAAGGTCCCATCATGGCTATTAGCCACTCAACAGACATATGGGCTTAGTTATGTATCATCATATTTTATCATATTCTGGCCACAATTATTAACACTGGGCATAAATCTTCAAGGTTTGACTGCATTAAGTTAATCCCTTAACATACGATGTCCTGGAATTGCCATTATGTTGTTCTAAACTTCCAAAGAAAGTCACGAATTTAAACGTTTGGCTTTATCTAAAATGATACTTGATGTTATGTAATGTAAAGCTAGAATCCAAGCATGTACAAAAAGTCACATTATATACCAATAATCATGAAGTCCTCATCTGTTCCATGATTCCAAGTCTCTTAATAAGATTATTAGATAAAACACTGTAATTGCATTTTTTCTTTCAAGCTCTTTCATGCATCATTATAAGCAATGTTACAGCAAATGAACAGTAAACCTTTCTGTTTCCCATTAAGATTTCCCAATAAGACTTCATAAGTTTATATAGTAGTTACTTTTGTTTTTATTTGTTTAATAGGATTATTATTTTAATTATATACAGACTACTAAGTATGCACATACATATTCAATATACAGTATGTTAGGATGTGCCTGTGACTACTAGCTAAAGGGTAACTTAACTTTTGGAGTAAAAAATACAGCAAATAAAACATATATACAGTGTATATAGTATATACAATTGCCACACAAACCATGTTTTTATTTAACCACTTGCCGTCCGCCCACCGTCATATGATGGCGGAGCGGTACGGCTCTCGTTCTGGGACGACGTCATATGACGTTGCCCCTTTAAGTCGGGATTGCCCGCCATCGGGCACGCGCATAATGGCTCTGTCGGTGGCGGCGTGTCCCCAAGACACAGCTCGTCACCGACTGGGGTGAACAGCCATTGGGCACAGCTGTTTACCACGTGATCGGCCGTGACGAAGTTACGGCTGATCACAAAGTGGTATTCCTCCATTTACATGGCGCATGCTCGCGATAGGGAGCGCACTGCGCGTGTATGTGGGTGGCGGTGTGTTCCCAAGGAAAACACTCCATGCCACCCACAGTAAAGAACAGCCATTGGCCAGTAGCTGTTAGAATGTGATCGGCTGGGATCCATTCACAGCCGATCACAAATGTAAACACAGACTGGTAACTAGCTGTTACCAGCTCTTCTCTCCTCACACACCATTTCCAGTGTGAGGAGAGCCTGGATCAGTGAGTTACCAGTCTGTGTTTGTACTGTACTCCACAAACACCTGCCACATCACCCCTGCCCCCCATTGCACCTGTCACCACATCTGCCCCAATAAAGTGCACCTATCATCAGTGACCTTTAGTGCACCTGTCACCCATCAGTGACCGTGGCCTGTCACCTATAAGTGACCACCACCTGTCACCCATCAGCGACCGTCACCCATCAGTGATCAACGCCTGTCACCCGTCACCCATCAGTGACCATCGCCTGCCACCCATCATTGACCACCAGCTGTCACCCATCAGTGACCACCACCTGTCACCTGTCACCCATCAGTGACCACCGCCTGTCACCCGTCACCCAGTGACCACCACCTGTCACCCGTCACACATCAGTGACCACCGCCAGTCACCCGTCACCCATCAGTGACCATCGCCTGCCACCCATCATTGACCACCAGCTGTCACCCATCAGTGACCACCACCTGTCACCTGTCACCCATCGATGACAGGTGCCTGTCACCCGTCACCCAGTGACCACCACCTGTCATCCATCACCCATCAGTGACCACCACCTGTCACCCATCACCCAGTGACCCCCACCTGTCACCCATCATCCAGTGACCACCGCCTGTCACCCATCCCCCAGTGACCACCTCCTGTCACCCATCACTCATCAGTGACCACCGCCAGACACCCATCACACATCAGTGACCACCACCTGTCATCCGTCACCCATCAGTGACCACCACCTGTCACCCGTCACTCAGTGACCATAAACTGTCACCAGTCACCCAGTGACCACTGCCTGTCACCCATCACCCAGTGACCACCGCCTGTCACCCATCAGTGACCACCACCTGTCACCCGTCACTCATCAGTGACCACCGCCAGACACCCATCACATATCAGTGACCAACCCCTGTCATCCGTCACCCATCAGTGACCACCACCTGTCCCCCTTCACCCATCAGTGACCACCGCCTGTCACCCATCAGTAACCACCACCTGTCACCTGTCACTCATCAGTGACCACTGCCTGTCACCCATCAGTGACCACTGCCAGACACCTGCCACCCATCAGTGACCACCACCAAGCACCCGTCACCCATCAGTGACCGCCACCCGTCACCCATCAGTGACCACCACCTGGCACCCATCAGTGATCACTGCCAGACACCCATCACCCATCAGTGACCACCGCCTGCCACCCATCAGTGACCACCGCCAATCACCCGTCAGTGACCACTGCCAATCACCCATCAGGGAAAGTCCCCTGCCAACCATTGCACAGACAATCAGTGAACCTCACCTGCCATCCATAGCACAGCCCATCAGCCCGTCACGTGACTTGACAAAGCAAAGGATTGCGAAACATGTCATCAGCGTGACAGGACCTCCACTGTTCCCTGGCTCACTGCAGACCCACCATTCCAACTACAGCCTTGCCCCGCAGTTCCGAGGATTGACGTCACCTGGGACTGAACTGTGGCTTCGCCCACCTCATCTTTTCAGTGTGTCTGACGGGGCGGCTCTTGGCAGGAGAGTTGGATCCAGCTGCAGCTCCACCCACCCCTCCCCCTCAGTGCGAGCTCGGACTGCACGGCTCGTGTCAGGAAGTTACTCACATAGGAGCCTTCGCTTCTCTCTCCCCCCCTTGCTTATCCACCACCCTGCAAGCCTCCCACCACACCGCTGTTTCCACCCTCCATCTGGGGCACCCAGGCTTTTTTGGACAATCAGTAGGGCTACTGTAGCCACATTTTGGGAGCCATATGGAACCGTTTGTAAGTACTTTAATAAACACTTATTTTAATCTTTTTACAACCACGTTGCTGCATCTTACTTGCCATTTATTATCCTGTTGGGGCACATGTTATGATTATTGTTCTCAAGCGCCTTTCTACCGATTCATTTTTACCTCTGATGGTGCTTCCTGCATGTTGGGCCTTTGTATGTGGCCAGGCTATGAAAAAGTCTTAGACATGTGATATCGCCATACTCAGGAGGAGTAGCAGAATGTGTTTTGGGGTGTAGTTTTACATATGCCATGTGAGAGAAATAATGTATTAATATGACAATTTTGTAAAAAAAAATAAAAAATAAAAATAATAATCTTTATTTTGCAAAGAATTGTAGGAAAAAAATACAACTTCAAAGAACTCATCATGCAACTTACTAAATAAAATGTCTACTTTCCAAAAAGAGGTAATTTGGGGGTATTTTTACTTTCCTGACTTGTTAGTGTCTCAAGAAATTAGATAGGCATTCAGTACATCAGGTGTGATCAGGTATGATCAATTTTCAATGATTGGCACCATAGTTTGTAGACTCTATAACTTTCACAAGAACCAAATAATATACACCAATTTGGGTTATTTTTACCAAAGATATGTAGCAGTATAAATTTTGACCAAAATTTATGAAGAAAAATTACTAATTTGCTAAATTGTTTGACAGAAACAAAGAAAAAAGCATTTTTCACAAAGTTTTTAGTCATTTTTTATGTATAGCACAAAAAATAAAAAGCCCACTAGTGATTAAATACCACCAAAAGAAAGCTCCATTTGTGTGAAAAAAAGGACGCAAATTTCATATGGGTACAGTGTTGCATGACTGAGTAATTGTCATTCAAAGTGTGATAGCGCTGAAAGCTGAAAATTGGCCTGGACAGGAAGGGGGCTTTTGTGCCCAGTATTGATGTGGTTAAAGTGGTTCTTAATAGTTTTTACCATAATCCATTCTATTTAATGTAAAAAACCTTCTGCGTTGTAGAATCCCCCCCAACACCCCCTTATACATACCTGAGCCCATTGCCGATCCAGCACTGTGCATGAGAGCAAAGGCTCTCCCCGCTCTGTCCCTCCTCACTGGGCAGATTGATAGCAGGAGGAGCCATTGGCTCCCCCTGCTGTCAATCAAATCCTGTGATAAAGAAGTGGGAAGCGGAGTCAAGCCACCCTGCCTGTGTCAATAGACACAGACAAAGCAGCTTGGGAGCGAGCCCACATGAATGCCTCTGAGTGCTGTCAGGAGACCCAAAAAGAGGAAGATTGGGTCTGCTCTGTGCAATACCATTGTTATCTCTAGATCTTATGCATTAATTTAAAAATGAACTAAAGCTCGCAATACTTACCTCTGCTTCAATGGTCTGATGCCTGCAAGGTTTCTCTCTGGCACTGGCATCTTCTCCTCGGCTTCTTCCGAGTGCTGGTCTTCAGCTGTCTTGACAGGCCTGCGGGAGTTGATGTCGCTCCTGGGTATGCATCAGTGTACAGTCATTCCATCAGACAGGCATGGTGCCAAAATGTAAATTGAGCTACATACAGTATATGCAGGTCAATGTACATTTTAGATAACTGCGAAGGGGCAGGTAGGTTTATTTTATTGCAGAAGAGACATATTGGGGTTGATTTACTAAAATTGGAGAGTGCAAAATCTGGTGCAGCTCTGCTCAGCTTCTAGTTTTTTTGTCAAAACTTAATTGAACAAACTGAAGTTAGAAGCTGGTTGGCTACCTTGCACAGCTGCACTGGATTTTGTACTCTTCAGTTTTAGTAAATCAACCCCGTTATGTCACTTCTGCAATAAAGAGCCTGTCTGTTTTTTTTCTTATTTGATACTTTTGTTTCACTTTAAGGCTTTGTGTACACATAGCCTATTATGACCGCCGGCCGCAGGAAAAGGCAAACCGCAACAAAGATCACGTCTCAATTTTACCACGTTTTGCGACCGGCAGACAAATCATTGTTATCCTGAACACAATTCTTCCACGTTCAAGAGAGGGAGGTTGAGGAAGGTTGAACCTCCCCTAAACACAAGCAGCTCCTAAACAACGCTAAGTCTAGTTCACACTATCCGACACAAAAACGGTCCGACTTAGATCCTACTTTGCTCTGCGACATATGTCCTACAACAGTCCTATATCAGACCTACATCAGACCTACATCGGTCCAACTTCTGTGAAAAGGATCCGACTTTAAACCCGACAATACCAGGCACCTTGTGCTCTGGGGATCTCGAAGGGGAATCCCTGCCGCATTAAAAAAAAAACGCATGGGGTCCCCTCCAAGAGTATACTAGGCCCTTTGGTCTGGTATGGATTTTAAGGGGAACCCCCATGCCAAAAAAATGGTGTGGGGTCCCCCTCAAAATCCATACCGGGCCCTTATCCAAGCACGCAGCCTGGCAGGCCAGGAAAGGGGGTGGGGACTAGCGAGCACCCCCCCTAGACCATACCAGGCGGCATGCCCTCAAAATGGAGAGTATGTGTGTTTTGGGGATGGGGGGGCTCTGCGCCCCCCACCCCTAAGCACCTTGTCCCCATGTTGATGAGGACAAGGGCCTCTTCCTGACAACCCTTGCCGGTGGTTTATGGGGTCTGCGGGCGGGGGACTTATTGGAATCTGTAAGCCCCTTTAACAAGGGGGCCCCCAGATTCCAGCCCCCCATCCTATGTGAATGAGCATGGGGTACATTGTACCCCTACCCATTCACCTAAAAAAAAAGTGTAAAAAAAACCCACACTACACAGGTTTTTAAAGTATTTTATTAAATCAGCTCCGGCGTCTTCTCCTTCCGATTTCTTCTCCCCTCTCAGGTGTCTTCTTTCTTCTGCTGTTTTGCAGAGTCTTCTTTCTTCTAAGGGGTCTTCTGCCAGTTCTTCTCCCTCTCCGTGGCATCTCCTGCTCTTTTTTGGCATCTTCTGCTCTCCGCTGTCTTCTCCCTCTGTTCTTCTTCCCATGTTGACTCAGTGCAATCTCCTGCACGAATGCTGTCTCCACACTATACGTTGACTTATATTGACATGGGGTGGGGCCACCCGCTGACTTAATCCGGAAGTCCTGCCCCCATGACGGGGTGGTGACATCATAAGGGGTGGGGCCTCTGGATGACGTCAGCAGGTGGCCCTGCCCCATGTCAATATAAGTCAATGCACAGTGTAGTATGTTTTATTTTACACTTTTTTTAGGTGAAAGTGTAGGGGTATAATGTATGCCATACTCTATCACATAGGGCGGGCTTCCAGATTCTCATAAACATTTTACAATATTGATTGGAGTGATATTGCAGCGGACATGTCAGACATTTTTGACACTTTTTTGGGACCAATGACGTTTATACAGCGATCAGAAATTTAAATATCCACTGATTACTGTGTAAATGTCATTGGCAGTAAAAGGGTTAACCTGCAAGGGGGATCTGGGGGTTAAGTGTGTTCCCTAGGCGTGTTCTAACTGTGCAGGTGCTGGGCTGCCAGGGGCATAAGAGATCTAACTGATCCCAGTGATCTTTGCTTTAACTCTAAGACCCCTTTCACACTGAGGCAGTTTTCCGGCGTTTTAGCGCTAGAAATAGCACCTGTAAAACGCCTGAAAACTGCCACTCATGCCGCTCAAGTGTGAAAGCCGAGTACTTTCACACTGGGGCGGTGCGCTTGCGGGACGGGAAAATATGTCCTGCAAGCAGCATCTTTAGTGCGGTTTGGGAGCAGTTCCCAAACCGCCCCTGCCCATCTGAATGCATCCAAAACACCTTAAAAGCGCTTCAGAAGTGCCACAACACAGGCGCTTTGGACCCCCCCTTGACCCCTTCTTGGGGGTTAAAAGCACTCCACTAGCAGCTGAAAAGCAGCACTTACACAGCGGTAAAGCGAAGCTGCTTTTCGGCCGCAGCCTCAGTGTGAAAGGGGTGTAAATGTAGTCATATTCTAAAACTTTTCTTCAGAAAACAAGTGGAAGTTTCAGTGGACTCCTTCCATTCACTAATACACTGAGACAGAAACACGTACACCCTAAAGACCAAACACCCAAAAACAATAAAAACATAACTTGGTATATGCAGTGCCGTTTAGTGATGAATGCACAGACCTGCACATTGGGGAGAAAAAACAAACTCGCAACAAACTCATGATCCAACATAGGAGGGAAACTTTTACAGTCCATTTTAGATCGAGTGGTTCATAAGAAGCATCAAAGAGGCTATCTAAATCAAAATGTAACAATCATCCCTATATAGGGGTGAGGGCCTTCATCACCATCTTTCTGCCACATATAATGCTATTTGAACATTTCTACCCTGGCAATTTGATAACAATTTACAGCTGTAGCAATATAAAGTGAGGAATGCACATATGCAGGTTTCATGACACCAACAATGGGGTTATGTAACTGAGACAATATGGCACCAAAACTTTCACACCTCCTTTCCCGCTCTTGGGCAATCAACATTTTCACATTCCATGATGATTAGATTATGTTGTTCTAAGGCAGGGGTGCCAACTTTTTGAAGAGCGAGGGCCATTTAAGTGACTCGGTAATTGGTCGTGGACCACAATGAGTGGAGCGGGCAGATGACAGGTCCATGTCCAGTCCGCATATGCAGAGCAGACACGGACACAGCCCACTCTACTCTATAGGCCCTCCGATCTGCCCAGATGGAAGGGGACAGATCCCCTTTTGTTTTTGTTGTTTTTTTTTAAGCGGATTGGATTGGAGGTGGGTGGGTGTAAACAGGCACAAGTCTGTTTACATTTGCCGCTCCATAGAGGGGAATGGAGGGTCTGGTTGGGTCAGACCGATCGTGTAAAAGGGGCCTAAGGCTGCTTTCACACTGATGCACTGTGGTTTACGCAATCCGTGGCTGCAAAGCAGTGCACCTGTGGTTTTTCTGTGGGTTAGCTGCACTTTGTCAAAGACTCTTTTAATATCCTGCAGGTGTAGTGCACTTTCTAAAAGCTTACCAAAACCGCAGGTAAGAAACAGAAGTCAATGGCTCAGTGCAGGTAACCTGCAGGTGCACTGCACTACACCTGCGGATCAGTTTGAAAGCAGCCTGGTAACCACTGCAGAACAGATATGCCCATATATACACTGTGATTTTAGTAATAAACTTACCTTTAATAACAGTCTTCCATTTGGGTATCACCCGCTGTTGCTGTCCCAGGCAGAATGCACTTGGTATCACTCTGCCTGTGAAAGGAGCTCCAGAAAGCATCAGCTTATGTGGTTGTGCTCCACAGCCACTTTCTTCCTCTAACGCCGGCTTCATTCACAACACTGATGCTAAGGTATGGCAGGTCGGGAACCCGTGATCTGGGCTTGCCAACCAGCAATTCTAGAGCGGGAGGTTACGGGACACATCAGAGGGCTCCATGGGCCACATGGTTGGGCATCCCTGTTCTAGGTGTAAATATATATGCTGGGGTAGACAATCTAGGAATTGAAGAACTGGCTTGGTAAGCTACAAATAGCTTCAACCTTACAGAACATGTCACGATGAATGTAACTAACTACTACTACTAAATATACTTCCATTCACTTTCTGCCAGTTAAGAAGATTTGTACCTTTTTCCTACAAACGGAGAATCACTTTAAGTGAATATCAACACACTTTAAAGGACAAAAATATTAAAACAAACAAATACCAAGCTTTTATTTGCAACTAAGAAAGTTACATTATATTTGTTAAGAAACATTTAAATGCAAATATGATTTTGGGAAAGAGCGTGGTAGTTCCCTATTAAAACCATTATTAAAATAACATACTAAAACATATTCAAGTATTCACCCTGGGTTTTCAGTGATATAGTCTGTTTATTGAGCTTACCCTGATTTGAAGATGCATTAAATCCAATTTTAAATGACAGTGTAAATATTAAGTAGCAATTTTTCTTTATGCCATCCTGCTCCAGTAAAATGCCTGTCAAGATCATAAATCTTAAAAGCTATTTAAAAATAAAACTGCAGTTTGAGAGGCAAATCAGTAGCAATACATATAAAAAATAGCTCTATCTATTACTCATATCTGATTAAACAAGGTTTTAGAGATTTTTTTTCTCTTTGCAAATTTGTCCAATTATTTTAAGATAATGCAATAGTCTACATTAAATGAGACAAACTGTGTATCAGGAAGTGAAATGTATAACATCTGAAACAATGTGCTTAAAGTGTACCTCCTTTTTTGTGACAACTAATTGGACATTATGAAGTAGGATAGTAATACAATGTAGCAGTATCGGTTACCTATCTTGTTCCTTAGTGCTAATAAATGCTTTTGAACTATACAAGTTCTCCCTGTTGGGGAAAACTGTTGGGAGAACATCTTGTAGACACAGCTGCATTAAGCAGACGTAGCTTTATCTACAGATTCCTATGGAAACATAAAAATGCCTTGCATAAAAACATAATATTAAGTCAAATCTAAAGTAAACATTGGAAAAAGGTCAACACATCCCTTTATTTCATACAGAACCCACTCTTAATGTGGCTTAGTACCAAAAATGTAAAAAATGCAACAGCAGGTCAGACCCATGGAAAGCCCTCTAAAGCAAAAAGGTAAGTATTTTAGGATTGCACTATTTCGTTCTTTTAACAAATGTTTAACTAACAAAGCACAAATGGAAGGTATTATTTACCTAAAGCTGAACCTCAGCCAAAATATTATTTTGAGTTTTGGATAGCATAGGGAAAAGTTACAGCAGGCATGAAAACTTGGTGTTTTATAGGCCCCACGCAACCCTCTTACTTCTTCTCTGTGGCCCTCAGTGGTTTAAAGATAAAAAAAATGAATGCACACCCAGGAGTTGAAAAATTACACTTCCTATATGTTTGTTCAGCTAAATATCTCAATATATCTAAATGCTTTGGGTCCTCCTTTTCTTGAATTAAATATGGTCATTTTTTTATTTTTATTACATTTTTAAAATTATTTTTTATTTTTATTACTTTTTTTTACATTACATTTATTTTATTATAACACAATAATCTTGTGTAGAACTATGGAGGTATAGCCCTCAGACATAATGTAGCCATGTTGAAGATTGAAGCTGGACATATATGGATCAGTTCTTTCATTCAGCCCATTGAAATGAAATGCTTTCATATGTACTGCCATTTGAAGGAAGGACATAGGGGTTAATTTAGTAAAGCTGGAAAGTGCAAAATCAGGCTCACTTCTGCATAATAAACCAATCAGCTCCTAACCTCAGCTCAATTAAGCTTTAGCAATAAAACCTGGAAGCGGATTGGTTTCTATGCAGAAGCCTCATTTTGCACTGTCCAGCTTTAGTAAATAAACTCCATAGGCTTTGAGAAAAACACCTTCCTATATATATATATATATATATATATATATATATACCTTCCACAAAAAGAGTTTCGGATACCTCAAATAAA
>BLSH010545736.1:271923-313752 GCA_018402905.1 Glandirana rugosa | reverse complement strand
CTCTCCCCATTTTTTGTAGGGCACTTGCCCTAGTTTGAAGATGATTTTAGAACAGTTATATGGCTTCTACCGTTAATTAATACTTTTCAGACACAGTTTGAAGATGATCCACATTCACCTCCATTTTTGCATTTTTTAAGTTTTTATTTTTTTAAAAATATTTAAAGTTATTTCCCTGTCCCCATTTTTTTGTAGGGCACTTGCCCTACCCTTACCCCCATTTTACTTCCTTTTGCAGCCCTCTGGGGCTTTCCAGGACTTTCCTACAGCCATTTTTGTGCCTAAAAGTTCGGGTCCCCATTGATTTCAATGGGGTTCGTTGTCCGTGCGATCGTTCGGGTTCCGTCCGGACCCGGACCCGGACTTTGTCCCGAAGTTCGGACGGACCAGCAGAACCCGAACTTCCAGGTGTTCGCTCAACTCTAGTCACAGTCAATTACCATATAAAATACCAAGTAATAACCTCTAACAAATTAACCTAAAACAATCAAAGAAAAAATGAGAAAAGAACAAGAAAGCAGAAGAATAGGAACAGACGGAAAAAAAGGTGAAGAAAGAAAGAAGCGCCAGGAGAGCTAAGCCTCACGGGAGGCAGAGTTCAGTCAAGGGGGAAAATTGAGGTATCTCTGTCATTGGTAAATTTCTCCTGGGTCATTATCTAGGAGATTTTCTTTTTGACAGCATTAAAGAAGACAGATGGTCTCTTCCAGGCACTCGCCAAAGTGATCTTGGCGTCCAATAAAATGAATTGAATTCGTTTGTACATAGGCTTGGAGAGACCATCCGGTTTAAGATGCAAGAGGGCAATTTCTGGGTCTTGAACTATTGCTTGGCCCGTAACCTTCCTCAGCAATGAAAAGATTCTGTTCCAAAAACCCCTGATACTCGGACACTCCTACTACGTATGGAAGAAAGAACCCTGTAGTTCATAACCTCTAAAGCATAATGGAGACAAGTTTGGAAGCATAAGGGAGAGGCGGGTAGGAACTAAGTACCAACGGGAGATAAGTTTTACATTGGCCTCCATCAGAGAAATATTGACCATACCGTTAGTAGATCTCAGGAAGACAGAAAAACAACATTCGCATCCCAAGCCCGGTTCAGGTCGCTCCCCCAGTGCCTAGCGTATGGTGGTTTTAGAGTAAGTTCCGTCAATGATGCATATATGATGGAAATGCCCCCCTTTTGAGAAGAGATGTCGGAACATCACTTGTCATAGGGGGGATGCCCTCCAGAGCAGGTTTTTCCTTCCATAAAGAGGCAATATAATGTTGGATTTGATGGAAGCGAAATCTTTCTGACTGGAGTATTTCTAGTTTACTGATGCAGTATTCCAAGGAGATGGGGCCCGACATGGAGAGAATGTGGCCAACTCTATAGAGCCCTTTATTGGTCCACCACTCGAAAGTGTGGATATCTTGACCTGGGGGGAAGCGAGGATTATTATATATATGTTGCAGGGGGGCGAAGGCCAGAAACCAAACCAGGGGCCCTAAAGAGCGAGTCACACAGGGCAATCGAATGAGATAACGTAGGGGATAAGATCGAGAGTCTTGACTTTGGAGGAGTCCAGACAAGAAAATCTATGGTGTTAAGAGGAAGGGCCTGTCTTTCGATGCCTACCCAGTCCGGCCTGTTGGAAGGGGCATAAATGATAGAAAATTGAGCCAATTGGGCAGCCTGGTAGTACCTCCACATGTCAGGGAGCCCCAAACCCCCTTGGATGCGACCTCTAAAAGGACCTTCACTTGGCATCTGAAGCCCTTTTTTTCCCAGATACATTTTTTAATTCGGGACTGAAATGTAAGTAAATGTGATTTAACAATAGGGATAGGGAGGGATCTAAAAAGGTACAGGACCCTTGGCAATAGGGTCATCTTGATTGAGTTAACCTGTCCTAACCAGGAGATACCCAATCTCCCCCACGCATCTAGATCCTCTGAAAGTTGTTTATATAGAGGAGGATAATTAATCTTATATAACTGGTCGATACTGGGCACCAATTTGACACCCAAGTAAGGGATGTGGTCGGGTCTCCATCGGAAATGATAGAGATTTCTGATTTGCTACACAATCTTCTCGGGCACATTGATATTGAGGGCGGCCGATTTTGACATATTAACTTGAAGACCTGACACTACCAAAGTCCTCCAGAAGATGAAGGATGTTCAGGACCGAGACCAGTGGGGAGGTGATAAATAATAGAAGATCATCAGCAAAGAGGGCAAATTAATGCATGATTGGACCACACCTCACCCCCCCGGATACCAAGATGGTCCCTAATAGCAAAAATAAGAGGGGAGAGTGGGCACCCCTGTCTGGTGCCCCTATGAATAGAAAGCGAATCAGAGAAGTAGTTTTGGAGTTTTACTTGAGCACTAGGGTTGGAATATAACTCTCTGAGAATCTGCAGAAAGCATGGACCGAAGCCCCATCGTTCCAGAACCTCAAACAAGTAAGGCCATTCGACTGTATCAAAGGCTTTTTGTAGGTCGACTGAAAGTAAGAACCCCTCCTGGGGCTGCCCGCCATCCCACCCCAACCTGAGGAGCGAGATGAGGTCCACAGCCCTGCGAATTTGGTCGGGTCCCTGCCTCCCAGGGATAAAACCCACCTGATCTCCATGAATATAATTCCCTATGAAAGAGGACAATCTGTTTGCCAAGATTTTGGTTAGAATTTTTAAGCCATTATTAATTAAGGATATGGGCCTATAATTACTGACATCCGAGGGGTCCTTGCTGGGTTTGGGAATAACTGAAATATTGGCGGCGTTCAAATCCCCATTGACGATCGTACCCTTCCGTAGGGAGTTGAAAAAGTTTGCAAGGTGAGGGGCCAAGATGGGTCCAAACTGTTTGTAGTATCCTGTAGAAAACCCATCCGGACCTGGGGCAGAACCCTTTTTGAGGAGCTTGATCAAGTCCAAAACCTCAGCCTCCGTAATCAGTTCATCTAGTGCCTGACAATGATCCCTATCTAAAGTAGGGAGCAAAATATTATTTAGAAATTGGGGGTGGGATGGTGAAGGGGCAGGGGTCCCTGACCTGTAGAGATCAGTATAGAATTTGTGAAACGTGGCCATGATTTTCTGTGGGTTTTGCGTGAGGTCCTCTGAGGGATCCCTCACCTTCGGGAAAGAAAAGGAACGAAACTTCGGGGACAGTCTCGAGGCTAATTTAGGTCCTATCCTGTCCTTCTGGAGATAAAAATGGGCATTGGCCCACTGAGTCTGTCTCTCCGCCAGAGAGGTCAGAGCAAGGTTGAGAGCCGCCCTACTCGCTTCAAGTTGGGCTTGGGACTGAGCAGAAGGGTTTTTCTTATGGGCCTTAGCTAGATCATGAAAGTCCCGTTCTCACCTAATTATATCGCTCTGTATTTCCTTCTTGAGTTTGGCCACTAAGTGAATGATCTTCCCCCGAATTACAGCTTTGTGGGCTGCCCACAGTGTCATTTGTGAAAACTCCTCACCCGCATTTAATCTAAAATATTCCTTAAGGTCTTCCCCCTGCAGAGTGCAGTGGATCGGGTTATTTAAAATGGATTCCGTAAGCCGCCACTGGGTTCTCGGCCCAACAGTCGGCTGGGTCTTAGCATATATGATCACCACTGAGTGATCAGACAGGGGAGATTCCCTAATAAAGGCTTTGAAAACTAGGGGGATCGAGGGTACCCCAATGAAGATATGGTCAATCCTGGCCAGAGTCCCGTGAGGGGCAGAGAAATGGGTGAAGTCAGGCGTGGCTGGCCGCGAGCGGAGCAGGACGTGTTTCCGAGCAGCTCCTCAATCCTGCACACCATCCAGAGGAATCCTCGCTCCAGAGGCACGGGTGAGTACTCACAACATACCGGTCCATCTCCTCGTCCCTCAGGCTACCTTCCACACAGTTTTTGGTGCAGATCTGGGACGGTCACCCGCGACGTCCGAAATTTAGGCCGCGGCTTCGTGCGGCCTACTGGTCCGGACCTGACTGAAGCCGAAGCGGAGCTCCCGCTCCTCATCCAGTCATTCCCTGCTACACTACTGACCCCTAGAAGACCCCTCAACACTGTGGGCTCACTCTCTGGGCTGGGTTGGAGACATTTAAGACAGGGGTTCTGGCTGCAGCCTACCAGAATCTATAACGGCCACCATTTTGACTATACAGCACCCTCCTTCATGGAGCTCCTAAGGCCTTAAAAACAGATATAAACACTGTCGCTGCACTCCAGTTACCCTTAGGAGGCCAACCCATCTATTTAAAGAGCCCAGTCACCTGGAGCATCCCCCCCAAAGGGTCCATACAGCTGGTCGGCCCTACCCGGTCCTGGCTTCAGCTCATTGAGGCCTATCACAGGCTGCCTTATTCTCCGGACTCAGCCTTAAACCCTAGCCAGGTACAATACCGCATTCAAAGTGAGTCCCAAGCATCTAAAGTCACTGGACTTCGCTGACCTTGCCTCAATAGAATTTGAAAGAATTTAACCCTATCACAGCCCTCAGATTATGGACACATGTGTTCACCTTGCTAAGGATACTCTGAGACTTTGTCTATATGTTAATCTCATTAATCCAACAGAAAGAGAGGCCTGAGTTTGGTCTCTGAATATGATGGTCATGTGACTTTACCACCCTTGTCCTTGCCCTCCTTAAGGCTCCCGCGTAGCAAGCTATAGCTCCTTCAACCACGGGAGCCCCATTCTCCATCTGCCAACATGCCTGGACAGCCCATGGTGAAGATAGGGCCTAAGAAGGCAACCCTGTCATCTACTACGGAGCCACGGTCCTCCCAGACCCTAGACAGGTTTCTACTTAGACCCGAATCCCCAGTTTCTATCATGCAAGACTGTTTATCAGATCCTCCAGTCTCGCTAGAGGCAGGCAGGGGGATCTCCCAACAGTTCCCCCCCCTTCCCAACTACTGCTCTCTCATCTCCTATCACTGTAGAAGTCCTGGACCTCAAGCTGCAGTCTCTCCTACAGAACCTTAAACGAAACATCACACAAGAAGTTGGAAAACTCGCCCAGGAATTAAGAGGTGAAATAACACACTTAGGGGAACGTACAGACACACTTGAATCCAAGTTTGATGACCTTTTACAATATGTGCATGCGCTGGAGGAAGATAATGCCTCTCTTAAACACTCAGTCTCCGTGCTCCAGTCCCAGCAGGAAGACTTGGAGAATAGGGAACGCCGCCAGAATTTGCGGTTCAGGGGAGTCCCTGAAAACATTGTAGACTGAGAGATTCGTCCTTATTTGTTAAGCCTTTTTAACACCCTTGCTCCTGACAGTCCGGATATAGACTGGCGCCTAGACCGGGCCCATAGATCTCTGGCCCCGAAACCTCCTGTGGGAGCCAATCCCAGGAACATTATTGTACGCTTCCATTACTATGACAGCAAAGAAGCCCTTGTTCTGGCTACCTGCAACAAGTCCAGGTTGGAGTTCAAAGGGGAAAAGATTCAGATTTTCAGTGATCTCTCACCAAATACTCTTTCTAAATGACAAAACTTTCGCCCAGTCACCATGCACCTCCAAAATCCTCAAGTTCCCTACCGATGGGGCTTCCCTTTCCGGCTCTCTGCATCCTGAGATGGCACTCAATTTTCCATGCGCGACCTGCAGGAAAGTGAAACTTTCATAAAAAACCTGGGCCTTCCACCTCTCCCAGAGATGACATGGCTCCTATTCCTACCACCCCAAGACTTCCTTCTACTCCTGGGAGGATCTGGACCCCGACGCGGCAAAAGTCACAAAAAGCTTTCTCCACACCTCAACGAGCTTCTTCATCCAGATACCTGACCTGACGGCTGTCAAATCTCTATATGGTTTGCTTTTTCCCCTCTTATGTCTTCCACGCATTTCTGAACCATCAGAGTCCTTTTTCTTTTAATGGGGCGTTCCCCCATTTTGTGTTTCTCTTGCTCCCACGGGCTGTCCAAAAGGCTGTTCACCTAGTTGCTTAGCCCTTAAAGTAATTGATGTACATTTAATTATGCGTGGAGGCGGCAGGGCCATATCCTGCTGATTGTGGAGCCCACCATGCTCCCCTCCTGGTTCCATGGCCGCGGCCATGGACTCCTGAGTGGTCTTACCTCCTCAGGCACTGATGTTTGTTTTTTCATGTTGTTTTTTAGGTCCTTTTTTGACCTGCTGTTTTTTTTCTTTTCTATTTTTTCCAAATGTTGTTCAGATCCTCATGGTCCATTACCATCTGGTTCTGTAAATCCCCCTACCCATACCCCACCCTATGAGATACACCATGGATCCTTTTTTGATGTTTGTTTGGGTTTTGTATTAGATGTGCCGTGACCTTATCATATCACTATGGCTCTACGGGTTCTTACCTATAATGTAAAGGGCATTCGGAAACATTGGCTAGCTTTGAAGGAATTCAGGTCCTCTGCGGCGGACATAGCCATGGTCCAGGAAACTCACTTTAGATCAGGGGTTCCTTTAAATTTGCTGCTAAACATTTTCCGACCTCTTTTATAGTGTCTGACCCCACTGGGAAAGCTGGCGTTGCAATATTAATCAAACTTTCCTGCCCTTTACGTATTAAATCATCTCATACAGACCCCCTGGGTAGGTTTATTTTTCTGGACTGTGACTATTTCTCCCGCTCATTTACACTAATTAATATCTACGCCCCTAATTCGGACGAGATCCAATTTCTAGATGATGTGTTTGGTAAACTTGGGAAATATGCTCAACCCTTTATGATTGTTGGTGGAGATTTTAATATGACTATGTCCCCCAAGAGAGACAGACGCACATTGTTCCCATCCACTCCCTCTTCCAAAGTGGATAGACAGTCTAAAGCATTTCGAAAAATGATGCGCTCCCACAACCTACTGGATATTTGGAGAATAAAACACCCCGCACATAAACAATACACCTTCTACTCTCCCCCTCACAAGATGTATTCTAGATTAGACCACATCTTTGTAACAACCCCTCTATTAACCACTTCCCGCCCGGCGCATTGACAAATGACGTCCGGGCGGGGGGTTCATTATCCTGACTGGACGTCTATTGACGTCCTCAGGATAATGCGCGATCGCGCGCCCCTGGGGCGCGCATCGCGGCGATCGGTGGTGCCGTGGGTCAGGCTGACCCACCGCATTACCGACTGAGGTAAAAGGCTTCGATCCGAAGCCTTTTACCATGTGATCAGCCGTGACCAATCACGGCTGATCACAGTGTAAATAGGAAGAGCCGTTGAACATTTATCAGCGCAGCCACCCTCAGGATCACCCCCACTGGACCACCAGGGAGCCGGATCAGGGCCACCAGGGAGCCCCCCCGCCGGACAGCAAACCCAGGCCGCCCAGGACCACCAGGGATTCAAATCAGAGGCCGCCCAGGACCACCAGGGAGCCCCCACTAGACCACCAGGTAAGGGCATTATTGTGCACTGTAGGGATGGCACTGTGTCCATGTATGATGCCTGCCAGTGCCATCCCTAACAGTGCTTGTTGTACCTGTGCCCACCCCTGCCACCTATAAGTGCCCACCCGTGTCACCTATTAGTGCCCACCTGTGTCACCTATCAGTGCCCACCTGTGCCACCTAAAAGTGCCCACCTGTGCCACCTAAAAGTGCCACCTGTCAGTGCCCATCAGTGACCAGTGCCACTTATCAGTGCCGCCTATGAGTGTCCATCAGTGCCGCATATTAGTGCCATGTATCAGTGCCCGTAAGTGTTGCTTGTCAGTGCCACCCATCAGTGCTGTATATGTGCCCTATCATCAGTGCAACCTTATTAGTGCCACCTCATCAGTGCCAATCTGTACTGCCTCATCAGTGCCCGTCAGTGTAGCCTCATCAGTGCCCATCAGTGTAGCCACATCAGTGCCCATCAGTGAAGGAGAAAATGTACTTTATACAAACTTTTGTGACAGAAACAAAGAAAAATGTTGTTTTTTTTTCAAAATTTTCGGTCTTTTTTTTTCTATAGCGCAAAAAATAAAAACCGCAGGGGTGATCAAATACCACCAAAAGAAAGCTCTATTTGTGGGAACAAAATGACAAAAAGTTTGTTTGGGTGCAGTGTCGCTCGACCGCGCAATTCTCATTCAAATCGCAACAGCACTGAAAGCTGAAAATTGGTCAGGTAGGGAAGTGTCCTAAGTGCCTGGTATTGAAGTGGTTAATGTCCACAGTTTCAGCGGAAATAAATCCTATTACCTGGTCAGATCATTCTCGCGTCCAACTAGATTTCACTCTACTTTCCTCTTCCACTAAGACATGTCACTGGCGCCTAAATGACACCTTACTCCATAACACTGTTATTAGAGAACAGTTGACCCGAGACTTTTTCCAACTAAATGAACACTCCGTGGCAGAGGCCTCCACGCTTTGGGAAACACATAAGGCCTACTTCAGAGGCCTGTGTATTTTGGCGGGTTCCCGTCTAAAAAAGGAAGCAAATCTACAAAGATCCTCTCTCATCTCTCAATTACGTGCAGCGGAAGGTCGGTTACTTGACTCTCCCACAGTGTCGAGGCTTCGCACGGTCACGTTCTTATGAAATCGCTTAAAATCCCTTGACCTGAATAGATGTTCCAAAGCTCTATTATGGAATAAACAGAAATTTTATGAATTATCGAATAATCCCCACAGAATGTTCATCAACAAACTTAGGCCCAGCCCATTAAACTCCTTTCCCGATCTCCTCCTGCAGTCCACTGGTACCCCCACACATTGCCCACAAACGATGTCCAAGGTTTTTGGAGAATTTTATCAGAAACTTTATAACTGTCTAAAAAGGGATCCTAAATATCTCTTCTCCCAAGACAAATTTGATGCTTTCTTCTCATCCTTAAACCTACCTAAATTGTCCCCAGGTTTCTCAGGTCAACGCCCATATCTCCCCTGAAGAGATAGCTGAAGTAGTGAAGGCTCTCCCCTCACAGAAATCTCCTGGACCAGATGGTCTATCATATTCTTACTACAAAACCTTCCTACCTGTTTTAAGCCCCTATTTATTAAACCTGTATGAGTCTTTATTGAAAGGCACCATCCCTCATCCCCAGTTCCTTCACGCTCACATCACCGTTCTTCCGAAACCAGGTAAAACCCCGACTATCCCTGACAACTACAGGCCCATTGCCTTACTCAATGCAGATTACAAAATATTTACAAAGATCCTAGCGAATAGACTCACACAGATCCTTCCCGCGCTTATACATAAAGACCAGGTAGGGTACGTACCCTTTAGACACTCAGGGGACAATGCCAGGCGCACTATTGATCTCATTGACTTATTAGATAAAACATCTCGCCCTTCTCTTATCCTAAGTCTAGACGCTCAAAAAGCCTTTGATAGACTCAGCTGGCCCTACATGTTTGCTACCCTCACCCGATATGGATGCAAGGGCCCATTTCTTGCAGCTCTTAGAGCATTATACTCCTGCCCCACCTCTCAAGTGCAATTGTCCTCATTCTTATCCTCATCGTTTTCACTCAGTAATGGCACTAGGCAGGGTTGCCCTCTCTCTCCAATACTTTTTATCCTCTGCCTGGAGCCCTTGGCTGAGACTATAAGGATGCACCCTGACATTTGCGGAGTCTCCCTTAGACAAAGGGAGTATAAGCTGTCGCTCTATGCAGACTACATACTTCTAACCCTGACAAAACCCCACATATCCCTTCCAAATCTTCATTCTGTATTAGATGAATTTGGATTTCTTTCTGGCTATAAGGTGAACACAGATAAAACTGAGGCTCTTCCTATTCACATCCCTACCCCTCTTTTAACCACACTACAATCTAACTTTCCATACCATTGGCGCTCCTCATCTCTTAAATACCTAGGTATTCATTTAACCACTACTTATCATACCCTCTACCAAGCAAATTTCCCCCCACTCATTTCGGAAATTAACCAACTTTTACGTCAATGATTACCCTCTGTCAAAGATTACCCTCTGTCTCTTTTGGGGAGGATAAATGTTCTCAAGATGTCAATACTGCCCAAGCTGCTATACTTATTTGAAACCCTGCCTATAAATGTTTCAATGACTCAGCTTAAACATATTCAACAGGCCTTCCTACGGTTTCTTTGGCGTGGTAGAGCTCACAGGATAGCGAGTTCAGTGGTTTCTGCCCCCCGCTCCCGTGGAGGACTAGGGGCTCCAGATATTGTTAAATATTTTCTAGCTACTCATCTGAAAGCGACCATCTCCTGGGCAACGAGATATACATCCAGCAGATGGTCGGAAATTGAACTTAGTGTCACACTTATGTTCTCTACTGTGGTCAGACCTTCACTCATCAATCTCTGAACTGAAGAATTTATGTCTAGGTCCAATGCTATTTACTTTGGCTACTTGGAGGAAATGTCTAAGACAGTTTCCCCTCTCTTCCCCCTGCCCCCCTCTTCTCAATGTATTATTTAACCCAGATATACCTGATAGTTTGCCTTATGGACGGGTGCACCTGTGGTCGCGGGCTGGCATTTTTCAGCTCCGCGACCTGGTGCACCCGGTGACGACAAAGCTTATCCCCTTTGGGGAACTTCATGACAAGCATGAGCTCCCGCATAATCTCTTCTACTTTTATCTACAAATCAAACATTTATTTGGTTCTAAATCCTCAACCCTATCTTTAGAGATACCTACGGAGTTTGAGTTGTTGAGAGCCCAAGGCCCTCATCAATCAAAGCTTATTTTAGCGATATACAAAATCTTACATGATACCCCTCCACTGACAGTAACCTCCCATAGTTATATGCAAAAATGGGCCTCTATTACTCAGACACCTATATCTCTCCCACAGTGGAGAATCATATGGGACTCAATCTCTAAGTCATCCAGATGTGTAGAACAGAAGGAGACAGCCTATAAAATCCTCTTATTCTGGTATAGGACTCCGGAAATCCTCCACAAATTTGACCCTTCTTCCCCCCGGATATGCTGGAGATGTCAGAAATCTATAGGTACTCACTACCATATTTTCTGGGACTGTTCAAAGATACGTCCTTTCTGGACCTCGGTTCAGTCCCTCCTACAGGATATACTTAATGTAGATATCCCCCTAGAACCAGTGACCTATTTACTAGGACTTCCAATACAAGGGATCCCTAAACATTCTAAAAAGCTGATGACCTATATTTTATTAGCAGCCAAAAGAATGATCCCCAACTGTTGGTTATCTTCTACCCCCCTTCACAATTTCAACCTAGACAAAATATTGCCCATATCCGCAGAATGGAACATATGACAGCTACGATACACGACACCTTGCCAAACTTTACAAAGACCTGGGATTTATGGGATAACTCCAGCTATAATCCCGAAGCCATGCCATGCACTTCTGATTAACCCCACAAAAAAGTGTTAAATCGAATGACTATTTGTTTCTCTGTTACCATTTTCTATAGAAAAATACATAGGTTATTATCCATGGTGTGTCCCTCCCCCATCCTCTTTTCTCTACTCTTTTGGTTTTATACCTCCCTGTATGCTATACCAGATCTATTGAGGTTATCACGGATCACATAGTTCTATCACTCAGGTCAACGGGTTGAGCTACATTGGGACACTGAGGAATTCCCTCCAATACGAGAGAAGCTCCCCGGATTGAAAGACTTGAATACTTACTTTTGTCTTACCTTCTCTTGTCTGCCTGTGATTACCTCAGATATACATTTGCTTGTTTATGTTTATTTTTATAAGGTTTGTTGTTTACCTTTTCAAACATGTACTATCATCTTATGTTTGTACAATCTTGTATAACCTTGAAAATTTAATAAAAATACAATTATAAAAAAAAAAGAAATGGGTGAAGTCCCTCATTTTGGGGTTGCACTCCCTCCAGACATCTACCAGCCCTAGCGAGTAGAGGAGCTTGGCAAGCTTCAAGCTCCTTCTCGGAGGCTGACTAAGGCGAGTACATTCTGATCTTGATTTGTCTAACGTATGATCCAGGGCTGTATTGGAGTCCCCTCCTAGAATCACTGTACCCTCAAACTGGGGAGAGAGACTTCCCAGCACAGACCGAAAAAAACTCCACCTGGCCCTGGTTAGGGGCATAGTATGAGACAAAAGTATAAGTCTGGCCTCTAAGCTCTCCTATCAGGAGAATGAACCTACCCTCCGGATCCCTAACTTCCCTTCTGGGGTGGAAACCCGTTCCTTTAGCAAAGAAAATCCCCACCCCTCTTGTCTTATATGGGGCATTCGCCAAATAAAATTGTGGGAACTTCTCGTGCATAAATCTGGGATTATATTGTGCGGGAAAAATGGGTTTCTTGAAGGAGGAGAACTTCCAGGTGGTGAGAGTGAGCGGAATGGAAATATTTCTGTCGCTTCAAGGGGGAATTTAAACCCTGGACATTGTGGGATGCCACTTTCAACGTGGCTGGATGGTTAGGAGACGAGGACATGCCGGAGAACAAGAGCAATATGCATCATTGAAGGACCACTCACCCGAACCCGTCGAGGAGACGAATATGAGGAGACCACTCCCACCGACAAGAGCCTAAAACATCTCGCGTCCCTCAAATTGAAGTCTTCCTGGCGCCTAGAAAGAGAAAAAAAGAGAAGAGAGAAAGAGAAAAAAAAAGACCAGGAGTAATAGTCAAGGAAAGAGGAGAGAAGAAGAGGGGCCGTCGCCGCCCTCGGGGACGGGAGCCGCAAAACCAGCATCTGATCCCCCAAAAGGAACCCAAAGTCTCCGCTTATCCAGCAGAGAGACTTCGGCTCCCAGGTAAGCCATAAATTGGCTTCCAGAAACAGAAGGAGGCACATGTCAACCGCCCCATCCTTATCTCACCCCAAAGCGTATTATGTATTGGGCAGAGCCCCCAACCAGCTAGAGCAACAGATCCAAAAATAAGAACATTGTATACACTGAACCCTCCCCAAGGGGAAGGATGGATCCGGGGCCAGGGTGTGGGGAGGGGGGCCCCAATGTGGGCAATCCCCACCATCCCGCCCCCCGCCCCATGGTGAACCCAAAAAGGCAGGGGTCACCAGCCTCCCCCAGAGATCCCCAGCACCCCCCCTAAATTGAAACATTAAAATTAACCCACTATTGAATATGAAACATCCCTCACCCAGGAAAAAAGTGAGACCATGACCAAACACTAAAAGGGACAAAGTGGAGTCATCTTGGAGTAAATGACAACCACTCAGAACCCGGCACGCCTCCCCCAGCCCAGCCCATCTCTAGGACTGGATGGGGTGGAGTGGCGCCCAGCCCTAAAGTCCGAGCAGAACCCCCCAAAAAACCTATAGAGTACTATGGATAACCCAATGGGCCAAACCAACATCCCCCCAAAGTCCAACCTGAAAGAAAAATAAATAAGTGAAAGAGTCATATTACAACAAAAAAGTTGGGAACACTCAACGTTGGTCGAGAAAGACAGTCCAAGAACCCTAGCCCAGGAGCGAGGCCATCTCTTCAAGGAGGGTGGGAGTCCTTAGACCTTTTAGAATGTTGGTTTCACCAGACTGGAGGGATAGGGCTTTGAGGTGAGGGCCGTTTAGAAGAGCCCGCTGTTTTTGCCTGAAGGGTAGAGTCTGGGTCTAGCGAAATCAGTCCCATCTTGACCAATAAGTGTTTCCCCTCCTGGAAAGTACTAAAGCCATGGGTCTTGCCTTTAAGGGAAAAGGTCAGCCGAAAGGGGAAGGACCACCAATATTTAATGGACTTATGTGTTAAGGCTTCAAGCAAAGGCTTTAGGGCCCTCCTTTTTTGAATGGTGACCGGGGAGATGTCAGTGAATACTTGAATCTTGTGTCCCAGAAGCGAAAGCTGGGGACTATTCCTGGTAATTTTAATGATGTCCTCCTTGACTGCATAAAAATGTGGCTTGACAACAATGTCTCTAGGCAGACCATCAGAACGAGGGGCTTGAAGAGCTCAGTGGGCCCTGTCCAGTTCCAGCCTATGATCTGGGATGTCGGGGATTATTTCTTTGATGAAAGAGCGGGCTGTGCTCTGAACATCCGTGATGGATTCCGGAAGCCCCTGAATCCGAAAGTTGTACCTACGAGAGCGATTTTAGAGAGGGCTGTGTCTAGCTGGTCTTGGATGCGCGCTGTATTTTGGCTATAGTTTGGTTCCTTTTTTGTTCTTTGGTATCAATCCTGGAGCCCAGGTTCTGGACTTCCGTCTGGATGGTGGAGGTTATTTGGGCGGCCGTCTGGTCAAGTGCTTTAGAGAGCATTTTGGAAAAGGTTTCCATCATGAATCTTAGGTCAGAATGCAAAGGCGGGGAAGAGGACCCCGAGGCTCCTGGGGTGTTTGGATCAGAAGCCCGGACCCCCGTTGGAAAGGCAAACATCTCATCTAGAGTACTCTCCAGTATGGAAACTGTAGAGACCGCTCATGAGACCTGGGGGGCAATAAGCACGGGGACAGAAGGGCCTGGACTAGGGAGAATCCTCGAACGCCCCTTTGCCCCAGCCTCCAAATCCTCTGTAAATTCCTTTTGTTCAGGTTGCGTGACTGGGGGTACCGGAGAGTTTTTGGAGGGCTCGTCTGTAAAGCCCAGGAGCTTAGATAGGTCTCTTCTGACAGCTGCTGCATACATGGTTAAGGGTCATAGGGTGTGGCCCCCTCTGTGTGAAAAGAAAGGGGGAGAAAGACTGCCCCAGGTAGCTGTGGTGAATAAGGCAATGTCCAACGATTAGGTAAACCAGGTAGATGACTATGGAGGTGTACAGCAATGAAGGGGTTCCTAAAGAATCTTCACCCCCTTCAAACTGGGGCCTACAGGAAGCTTACCTGGAGGGCTGCACCAACCCAGATGATTAATGGGGGACTAGGCCCGATCCCCCCTGTGTTCATAAAGTTGCCCCCGGTCCCCTGCTGACCAGCACAGAGAGGCAAGTGAGAGGGGGGGTGCTGAAGACTCTCTGTGATCAGTGGTTCGAGATGGGGTGGCTCACCTGTGGCTATGGCTACCTCCAGAACCGAGTAGTCCTCTACCGCAGACTCACCCCGCTGCCCAGTCCTCATTCCACTATGTAGGCTGGGGCGGTTCCAGTCGACGTCCGGCTCGGCGGGGGGCTCTCATGGTGACCCCCACCTTGTAGTAGATTCTGGGGAGGTTTCAGACACCCGGGCGGTCCCTTTTGTGCTGCGGAGCCTCCGCATGACTGTAGGCCGCAGCCGCGATTGCCGGCCGTAACTGACAGGGCCTCCTGGATTGCTCGTACGGGTCTGCGGGACCCCGTGGGGTCCGATCGGGGTTCTCCGGTGATTGGAGCTCACACCAGGAGGGAGCATGGGGCCCTTATGATGGCTGATGAAGGGCTTGAAGGATGGAGCGGGACAGAGCTCCGATCTCAGGCGTTCATTACCCTCCGCCAGGCGCATGCGCATGACCAGAGCACTTTTTGTGATTCGGCACTGCGTCGCTTCAACTGACAATTGCGTGGTTGTGCGACGTTGTATCCAAATAAAATTTGCATCCTTTTTTTCCCCACAAATAGAGCTTTCTTTTGGTGGTATTTGATCACCTCTGCGTCATTTCTGATCACCGCTATAAACAAAAAAAGAGCGACAATTTTGAAAAAAAAATATTTCTTACTTCTTGCTAAAATACAAATCCAAAAAAAAAATATAAAAAAACTATTTATTCATTGGTTTTGGCCGATTTATATTCTTCCTCATATTTTTGGTAAAAAAAAATCACAATCTGCATTTATTGATTGGTTTGCACAAAAGTCGCCGTGTTTACAAACCATGAGAATTAATTTCTGGCGATTTTACCATTTTTTTTTTACTGGTAATGGCGGTGATCTGCGATTTTTATCGGGACTTTGATATTGGGGCGGACATGTCGGACATTTTTGACACTTTTTTGGGACCAATGACATTTATGCAGCGATCAGAAATGTAAATATCTACTGATTACCGTATAAATGTCATTGGCAGTTAAGGGGTTAACCTGGGGGCTTAACTGTGCTCCCTGGGTGTGTTCTAACTGTATGGGGGCTGGGCTGTCAGGGGCATAAGAGAGCTAACTGATTCCCAGTACAGGGATCAGTAGGTTCCCTGTTTTTCTTCTGTGGCAAGCAATCGCGGCTCGCCGGCGGACATCGGATCCTCCTGCAGAGTGCTGTGAGCATGAGAGTGCGCCGCCACCGGCACGCTCCCCCCCCCCCCCCGGTAGCAGCGCATGTGCGAGCTGCTGTTTAAATACTGCAATTCACAGGACGCTGCCACTCTGCAGCAGTAAAAGTATGCAAGCCGGTCGGGAACCGGTTAAGTAACCCTTATTAATGCATAGCAAACTTTACAGACTGCTATTGACTGGTAAAATTAATAACTTTGAAACTGGAAGTATATGTTTTATTATTCTTAGAAATTTGTAAAATCACTGCATGTTTGAGAAGATTTTAGATGTGATAAATGACTTGTAGAATTTATTTAGGTAGAATACATATTAAGCGTGAATGCTGACCCAATTTTTCAGTGCTTGGCAGATGTGTAAACAGTTCTCTTGTCCTGCGTGTTCTATTCAATTGTGATAATAAATGTAACAAATGTATAAATATACACATCATTTGTCGAGCAAAATGTATCAGATTGAAGGCCACCAAAAGGATACTTTTCAGTTAATGCTTTCATATAGCTGTAAAAAAGTTAAAATGCATATAAAAGCTCCTGTATGCCAGTCTAAACAAGTACCTAGTCCAATTACTATGTGATTCACAAGTGTCGTAAAATGCGTGGGTAGAGAGAATTAACACTGTAAAAATGACAACTCTACAGTACTGAAACTTCTATATCTATTCTACATTCTCACTGTCCCATTTCACTTCTATGCCCTTAAATCTTTCCAGAACCATGTTTTGAGATTTGTCTGGGCCAACAAAAAAAAAAACACGAGTCCCAAAACATTCCATGATTATACATAAGAAACAAGGAGTTTTGGGTGTTCACCAAATACTTCCTAGTGGCACAGCTCACTCCTGTGACCTCTTTATATATTGTGCAACGTGCCTCCTTATGGGTCAATTTGGAAGAGCTTTACTGGTCTCCATTCTCTCTCTGCTCACTCCCATTGCTCCCCCCTTAATCCAGACCTGCATCTATAAGCCCCCCAATGAGCCATACTCTTCGAGCCTGGGACTCCACTAAGTACAATTTAATTTCACCGTACCCGCCCCTTCTTCCTCTTAGGTAATCCGCTATTTCCTCTGGGCCTAGAGTACCATAGCTCATTTCACTAGTGGCTCTCTCACAAATTCCATTGTGTCTACTCTTTTATCAATGGTCACACTGCCTACACCTGTACATATGTCTCTTGCCTTTTACTTTTGTAAGGCAGATCCAACTACTGCCTTACACCTAGGAGTGACTGTTTGCTTTTTGCTGTTGATCATTTCACACTTCCTTGTGCACAACTGACCTTTACTGTTTGCTTGTAAGCAAATCAGAATACTCATTATCCTCAACTCCAGCTATTTCTCCTTTTTTTGATGTTTGCTGGATATAATTCTGGAATTTTCTGATGCATTGGTCATACTTATATACCTGTATAGGTTATGCTTGTATTTTGAAAAACCTCTATAAAAATGTATTGAAGTTGAAAATAAACAAAAAAAACTTTACCAGTCCTGACTGAGCCAAATCCTTCTTCATTTATGTCTCAAACTCTCCCCTGCCCAGACACTGCAACTTAAAGTGGGCAGGACTAAGTGTGACTGGTTGATGATTGACAAGATACAGGGTCGTGAATCAGCAGTGACAATGCTGATGCCAATCATGGCAAAATTTTTCATCCCATTGTGGTGGAAGCCGGCACAGCTTACATGTAAGTGGCTACCTCGTTCTGAAGTCAAGAGCAGTGCAGCATTGTTGCCACATCACAAGACACTGCCTAAGGTGGATTCCACTGGCATGCTCATCAGGTATTCGTAAGGCTGGGTTCACAAATATGCAATGAAGGAACCAGCGTGATTCCAGTGCGGGTTACCGCATCGCATGTCTCTCGCAGGCAGTACACATTTCCCTATGTCAACCACTGTGGGTGTCAATACAAAGTTGATGACACCCCCAGATTGGTTCGCAGATCACAGTGCAGACTGTAAAATGGTGCAGGAATCGGATTGCATAGATGTGAATGAAATCTGATTCCAGTGTGGACCAAAAAAAGGGTCCTGTGCCATTTTGGTCTGAATGCGATGCAAATTCAGCCATAAAAATGCGGTGCAAATCACATACAATGTCTGACATCACAATAGTGTGAACCCAGCCTTTGCACTAAGGGAAAACTTTAAGGGCAAATGCATGCATAATTAAGTGCTGCTGCACATATTTTTATTGATAGTTATTACAGAATTAAAACAGAAGGTTTATTAATTGATTGCTAACATAGACAACAACAAAAACAGGTAAAGTACTTGTAATATTATACTCCACTTAACAGTGGAAATTAAGTTTTGAAATGCATACATGAGATTATTATTTTATACTCCTGGCTTCAGTTTTTCATGCAGGCATAACTAAATAAAATCTCCTTGTTGCCAGTAATCTGTTGTTAGGGGAAAATCAAGTGCTGGGCTGTGTGAAATGTACGTCAGGTGTTCCCTATTTCACCCATTGTGTGTTCATTGCAAAAAATGTTAAGCCATACAATACAGAACTATGTAACCTGAGTCTTGTGTAACAGCTAGCAGAATATGATGACCTATTTAGAAATGCACATGGAAATATACTGACTACAGTTGCAAGTTTTACTGTGTTGTATTAGCATCAATTGCCTGAAGTTGTTTTTTCAAATAACATTTAAGAAAGCCTGCCAAGTCTCTAAATATTTTAAGCCAGAAGGTCTCTACAATTAAGTAGAACATACACCCACTTCTCCAGTGCCCCATGTCTCCTACCTGTCCTGTGTTCAAGCACTGCAGCCTCGGATAGCCTCTTCATCGTTTGAGACGTCTGGAAGTGTCTGGTGCCTGTGTTTCATGCTGCATGCTGGTTCCTTTCTCTGACTCCATACATCACTGCTGAGTTCTGCGTGATGTAGGGTATCAGAGAAAGTAGATCCCTTTCTCAGCTTGGGCCCATCCTGAAACAATAACAAAATTGTATCTGAATGGTCATAATCATTCTTTTTTTTTTTTATAATAAATTTTTATTAATTTTCATGATAACAAGAAAGTTGAACATACAAAGTTGCTTATATCCATATGGAGCAAAGGCAATGAGACAGGAGTACATAAACAAATATAAATGTAGGTGTGTCCGACCTAATTTAGGACATTGGACTGCCGCGGGAACCCATAACATGTCAAGGTCCGATGTCTGTTCCATGGTTATTAGAGGGCAGGAGGGGTCCCCCCCCATCGGCACCCCAACCAGGAGCAAACTGTGCCGGACGGGCAGGGGACCACACCCCCCCCCAGAGTGTCATCTGTATAGTGGCATCGCAACAGACAGCAAAGAATATTAATTGTTGGCTGTATAGTGGTCAGATCACTCATAGTCGATCTGTAACCTGTTATCACGTTGCGTCCTTGATACATAATCATTCTAATGAGCCTCATATACTGTTTACAAAAGGACTCTGGGTAGGGCCATATTTATGCCCCAAGGTTCTGTTCTTGGACCTCTCTTATTTTCAATCAACACCTCTTCAGCTGATTGCCTCCCATGGCTTTCAATATCATTTCACCCAAATATATCTCTCCACCCCTCAGCTCCCTCCATCAGTCTCCTCAGGCATCACTAACTTACTTACAGACATATCTGTCTGGATGTCACACTACTTCCTCAAACTCAACTTGTCCGAAACCGAGCTCTTAATATTTCCTCCCCCATGTGCCTCTTCCCCTGACTTCTCTGTCAAGAGCAATGGCACAACCATCCACCCATCCCCAGGTGTCAGGGTTTTAGGTGTCATCCTGGACTCTGAACTCTCCTTTTGGCTCCACATACAATCACTTTCCAAAGCTTGCTGCCTCAACCTCCGCAACATCTCTAAACTACATCCTCTCCTAACCAATGAAACTATAAATCTCCTGATTCACTCCCTGGTCATCTCTTGTCTCGACTATTGCAACTCCCTCCTCATTGACTTACCTTTAAATAGATGATCCCCCTTCAGTCCATCATGAATGCTGCTGCCAGACTCATCTACCTTACAAACCGCTCAGCGCCTGCTACTCCGCTCTGCCAATCCCTCCAATGGCTGCCACTCACCCAATGAATTAAATTCAAAATACTAACAATAAGTTACAAAGCTATCCACAACTCTGCCCCAAACTATATCACTAGCCTAGTCTCAAAATACCAACCTAATTGTCCTCTTCGTTCCTCCCAAGACCTCCTGCTCTCTAGCTCCCTCATCCCCTCCCATATTCGCCTCCAGGACTTCTCCTGAGCCTCTCCCATCCTCTGGAATTCCCTACCCCTATCTGTCAGACTATCTCCAGATCTATCTACATTTAGGCAATCCCTGAAAATGTTTATCTTCAGAGAAGCCTATCCTGCCTCCACCTAACAACTGCACTTTTATTTTCTTCATCAGCTCATCCCCCACAGTTATTACCCTTTTGTATCACTTGACTTTCCCTCCTAGATTGTAAGCTCTAACGAGCAGGGCCCTCTGAATCTTTCTGTATTAAATTGTATTTGTAATTGTACTGTCTGCCCTAATGTTGTAAAGCGTTGCACAAACTGTCGGCGCTATCAACAGTAAATCCTGTATAATAACAATATTTAGACATAATTCCTGCCCTCAGTACAGCTGTATGATGAAGCCCTTTTTGTACAAACTCTTGTATCCTGTGAAAATTTCATTGTTATTGAATGCTAATGGAGGCATTTTTGGTCTATTTTATATGCACACCACCAAAGAAGAAAAAGGAGAGATGGCTTCCAGTCTCCTGTACTCTAAGGCCCTGTTCACATATACTGCAACTACCCAAGTTTTACTGCACTGGAAGAATGAAAGTCACCCAAGGACACATAGAAAACAATTGTTTTCTATGTGTCATATTCACACCATAATGCTGGTGTTATATGTAGTGTGGTGGATTGCGTTAAAATGCATTTTAACATAACACTATGCACATAAATATATGTAAATGAACATCAACACAATGCAGATCTATTGAGAAAAAAATGTTTTATTATTTTGTCCCATACAAGGTCTCATAGCAATTTAACGTGCATAAAAATGTGAGTCAACACACATAAAAATAAAAAAAAAACCAATGAAAGGCAATGTACAGGGTGGGCCATTTATATGGATACACCTTAATAAAATGGGAATGGTTGGTGATATTAACTTCCTGTTTGTGGCACATTAGTATATGTAAGGGGGGAAACTTTTCAAGATGGGTGGTGACCATGGTGGCCATTTTGAAGTCTGCCATTTTGAATCCAACTTTTGTTTTTTCAATAGGAAGAGGGTCATATGACACATCATACTTATTGGGAATTTCACAAGAAAAACAATGGTGTGATTGGTTTTAACGTAACTTTATTCTTTCATGAGTTATTTACAAGTTTCTGACCACTTATAAAATGTGTTCAATGTGCTGCCCATTGTGTTGGATTGTCAATGCAACCCTCTTCTCCCACTCTTCACACACTGATACATCCATTTTTCAAGCATTTCATGCATTTTTTTAGAGAAAATTGAGTGCTGCCCCTGATAGTTTTTTATTTGCACTAACATACATTTTTTAAAGACAAGCTTCCGAGCTGTTTCCCCTTTTTTAAGGTCCAAGCAGTACCTTGAAGAAGGGGAAACACCCTGAAAGCTTGTCCTGAAAAATTGTATGTTAGTGCAAATAAAAAAAGTATCATGGACAGTACTCAATTTTCTTTGCCACAATTGCACTAATGCTGCTACAATCACCTCATGCATTTTATTGAACCTTAATGTGTGAACAGATGCTTAAGAGCCTTTTAAGTCCTCTCAGGTTCCTGTACACCCCTTACAGTCCTTTTGCTGAATTTACCTTTTCGCTGCCAGGTCTGTATGTCATACAGACCTGACAGGGGGGGTTTCACACACAATCCGGTGGCTGCAGCCACTGGGATTGTGTGTAGAACTGACAGGCAAACTCCTGCCTGTCAGGTGAAAGCATTCAGGACAGCTGCGCTGCCGTCTGATTTCTCACACACACCCAGTACTGCCACCCCCTGTGCTGCCGCAAGCCCCACAATGTTTTCCAGGCTCCACTTGCCAGGACCGACAAAGCGATGCATATGATGTCACTTCCAGGTCAGTCTCTCAGTGTCCCCAGCTAGCTTAGCCAGGAAGCAATGTTTTTGCAAGCTCAGAGGAGACATGCAGGGTATTTTAGACCCTGCATGTCTCATTAAAGAGGACCTGTCACCTAAAAATCATCACATAGGGGACTTTTTGCAAAAGAGTAAAATTACACCCAAGCATATAACCCCCACCCCACATATACGCATGTACCAATATAAACACATTTGTCAGGGGTGTCTACACGTGAAAACATTGCTAGTGATACACATGTTACATATTACCACACATCCCGGAGTGAGAGCAATAATTATAGCACCAGACCTCATCTGTAACACTAAACTGATGACCTATAGGGGGCTTTGAAACATTGTTTACAGAAAATATAGGGTTTGTCTCCATTCATGGGCGCACACAAATTTTAGGTTTGACATGTTGGGTATTTATTTACTCAGTGCAACCTTGTCTTTTGTATTTTACCAAAAATTTGGATAGTTTATTGCATTTGTTTGCCTTAAAATTCACTTTAGTGTGTTTTTTACTGAAATGTTGCACTTCCTAAACATTTGCGGTAATATTGTGTGACATAAAAATCTTCAGACCTAAAATGATTTCTTAAACATGTGCAAAAAACACACACATTGCTCTGGCAGCAAAAAGGTTCACTACTAATGTCCAGAGGTGGCCAAACACGAAAACAAAATAAGGAAAACTTTTCCACAATATGTAACTTTTAGGGCTAGTTTACAATTGCTTCGGCTTCAACGCTCATTAAAGCTCATACAGCTTCAACAAACTTTTACGATGTGTTTTTGAGGCTTCGGCAGTGCTTCGAAGAGGCTTCAGTGAGGCTTCAACATGGCTTCGATGAGGCTTCAGTGATGCACTTTTGAAGCCTCGTTAAAGCTTGGCCGATGCCCTGTGTGCTTGTTGATATCTCACACCTGCAATTTCTCCAAAACAAAGTGAAGCTAAAGCTGAATTACAGCCTCTGAAAAGCCGCAGGTGCTTCAAGCGAGCTTCAAACAAGCTTTATCATAGACTTCTATGGAGGCGTTGGAGAGGCTTTGAAGACTAGCTAAAGCTACATGGGGTATAATTTTTGACGCAAAGCTGAAGCAAAGTAAAGCCAATGCAAGGTGTAAACAGGACTGTAAGCTAACCAATTTATTTAGTGACAGGGGCTTTTACTGGCGTTAACAGAGCTTTAACAAAGCCTGTCTGATGCCCTGTATTGAAGCAAGTGTACACAGGCCCTTAAAGCTTTTTGATGACACCACTAACCTGCTGCCATAGGCACTGTCCCATGAATGCTTTTATGGTAAAAACAATTGTGACTGTGGGAGGCAGATGTTCTTCTGTATCTTTACATGGAGGAAGATAGAGAATATCTATTTTTGATGAAAAATCCCTATAAAGATATCTATATATGGATATGTTAGAAAAAAAAGATATTTGTTTGGCAGAAGTACAGTTATAATTCATAAAACCCCATTAGAAATAACATCAATAATATTGTCACTAATGGCATCACATTAATTATCACAGATGATTTTGTTAAATCATTTTAAAATGTTGTCTGAGGTTGTGGCTATGTTTTATTTACCAGTGTATAGAAGGGACATTAAAGCTTCAGTCAGCATTGTTTTTCCCCAAACTCTTGTTCCTAATACTCCAGCTTTTCTTTAACAATAGCCTTCAAAACACACAGAACAGAAAATACCTTGAGCATTTGATAGACTGCACAGACTGTGAGCTTGACATGTAAACAGCAACAGTACGGTTATTAATTTGCACTTAATTCCAATTTAGCGGTGATATAAAAAAGTAAGTGTTGTGACTAAGTCCACCCGTAATGTCTGCTTTATATCAGTGTCTGGGCTTTGATAAAGTAAACACCAATGCATTCTGGAATCAGACTGAACATTTTCAAAGGAATAACGAAGAAACCAAGCAGAGATTATTTGACAGAGCTAAAATAAGATAAACAAAAGCATCCCTCTGTGGAATTATTTAGACTATTTCAATACATATTTGCCATTGAACGGTATAAAGCCTATTGCACTTCCTGGCTTTAGAACCAGCCGAAGATTGCCTTGGAAAGATTCAGTATTTGAAGAATTTCCTGTGACATGGACATGACTGTAGAAATAATTTTGTACATTAAATCTGGTGAACTGTTGAACTTTGTTAATATTTTTTGCAGTGTTCAATCCATTTTTAATAAATTGCAAAGCATTGGCAAAAGAACGGAGTCAAAGGATGTAAGATTGAAAGCTTTAAGAGGTCGTAGAAAAAAAAAGTGCATTGAGACTACAAGCCTGTTAAAGTACTAACCATAAAAATTAGGTCATAAAACAGGGTTTAAAAAATACCAGAAGTATCTTTGATCAGTCGATTCAAGAAAAGGAAAATGACAAACAGGAAATTGCAAAGAATAACTGTTTTGACTAAGGAGTAAAGAAGATTTAAGTAGGAAAAGTTCTAAAATAATAATTCAACTGGGGGGAGAAGTAGAACATCATCAAGATAATCCCTGCTGTTATATCTGTTATTAACATGGTTTTGGGCAAAAATATTCCTGCTATTGCAGGTGTTTGTTAATTTTTTTATGTTGTTACTGTTTGGTCCTTTAAAGTACACTTTCCTTTAACCACTTCAGCCCCAGAAGGATTTGCTGCTTTAGGACCGGAGCCCTTTTTGCGATTCTGCGATGCGTCGCTTTAACTGACAATTGCGCGGTCGTGCGACGTTGTACCCAAACAAAATTTGCGTCCTTTTTTTCTCACAAATAGAGCTTTCTTTTGGTGGTATTTGATCCCCTCTGCGTCATTTCTGATTGCCGCTATAAACAAAAGAAGAGTGACCATTTTGCAAAAAAACCCAAATTTCTTACTTTTTGCTAAAATACAAATCCAAAAAGAAAATATAAAAAAAATTTTTTTTCACCGTTTTTGGCCGATTTATATTCTTCCTCATATTTGCGATAAAAAAAATCGCAATCGCGTTTATTGATTGGTTTGCGCAAAAGTGGCCGCGTTTACGGATGACGAGAATTCATTTTTGGGGTTTTTATTATTATTCTTTTTTACTAGTAATGGCGGCGATCTGCGATTTTTAGCGGTACTGCAATATTTCAGCGGACATGTTGGACTATTTTGACACTTTTTTGGGACCATTGGCATTTATACAGCGATCAGTGCTATAAAAATGCACTGATTACTGTGTAAATGTCATTGGCAGTGAAGGGGTTAACCTGCAGGGGGCGCTCTAAGGGTTAACTGTGTTCCCTGGGCGTGTTCTTACTGTAGGGGGACTGCCCTAGCTGGGGAAGGGAAGTGGTCACAGCCTTCCTATACAGGAAGGCTGTGATCACATCCCTTCCCCCTCACACAGAGCGGAGGTCCGTGTTTACATACACGGACCTCCGCTCCTTCGCTCCGGGGGGGCCATCGCGGGTAGCCGGCGGCAATCGAAGCCACCGCACCCGCTCCCTGGCCCTCCCCAAACACAGTGAGCGCGCGGGCGCGCCTCTGGCGGCGCGCGCACGCGCTCACTAGGCTCGTGAGCGCGGCCGCCGTCGTATGACGGCGATTTGCGCTCACGAGCCACCTTGTCGCCGTCAATTGCAGATCAGCGGTCGGCAAGCGGTTAAACAGAGTTTGAAACAAAAATAAACTTTCTGTCTTTGACATTACTTTGCTTGTACAGTAATATTTTTTTTGTTATTAAGCTATTCAATAAATTAGAAAACTAATAGTTTCAGTTGAATAGTACTTTTAACCAAATAACTAGAGATGAGAGAGCTAATTAATCACTGAGTTCCTGGATGACCACTGTATGGCAGTAGTTAATGATATTTTATATGGGCAAATAGTATACTTTGTGGTTTTGTGATATACATTAATTATGTATTTTCGTTTTGTCACTATTGTTAAAGTACAGATTATACAGACATACTGAATTATATACATTCCTACGAAAAAAGACTCCTGAGGAAGCGGTGATTCTTGTGTAAATCCGCGAAACATGTAGAGTCTACAGAAATGTGTATAAGTATAACATCACTATAAATGTCTGTAACATGCAATGTTTGTACTGGAAAAAGTTTTTCAATCAATTACTCTTTATGTAATGTCTTTCTCCGTAATGGAGAGGTTTTTGTAATAAAAATGAATACTCTTAAGTGGTTTTGTACTCCATGCATACGGTACCATTAAAGTCCTACTAAAGTGCCTCCATAGGGGTGAGCTCCTGCCCTCTTTCTCCCCTTTAGTTTTTTCGTAGTTAGTTTATTTTGGACGAAGGTACCAATTTTTCCATATTTGACTTACATTTGGGCACTCTTTAAAAATAATCACCGAGTTCGTTACATGGGCTTGTAAGCAACTGTCAATCAAACTCCTATATTTTTTCTTTGGAATAAGTACACTAAAAGGTCAGCACAAAAACCACAGATGCAATGTTATTCTTTGACTGGATATGTTGATCCTTCATCAGGACAGGTGGTTTACAGTGCAGGAGCTTCAAAATCAAGTCTAAATCTAAAGGGACACTGCACATCCCCTGGTCTCTCAACTTAACCAGACCCTTAAGTTAGCTTTTAGTAAACATTTCTTCCACCATGCTTTAATACATAATATAACTTCTAAATTGAAGATTAGCACTTAGCCTCATCCTTAAAATGTAAGAGTATCTAATCCCCAAAACAAATATTTATTATGTTGCAGTTTCCAAGTTACTAGATGAGATGCCTGCATTCATTTTCTTTTTTTCAGGTTCATTTGTCTTTATTTTTAGCTAATACCACCATGAGCAACGCACATTCTGTCCCTGGGTGGCTATGCCTAGTCCTCTATTGTATATGTGGAGGGAACTATAGTTGCAAACAAGGCTGGACTTTAATCATTGTGACAAAAAGCCAGCACACCAAAAGTCGAACCTCAATATTTTGAGGGCATAAACTCAGGAAAAAGACCTTTAAAATACAGGAAAATGCATGACAACACCGACATTTCAAAGGCACGGTAGTTCCCTTTCTAAAGGTGACCGACAAATATACACACAAAAGCCTCATACACACACACAGATTGTTGGCCAACCTAACGTCCAACTTTTGTCCAAATTGGGGGACGGTGGTTTGGTCTAGCGTACTGACATGAGTCAAGTAATTGGCCAACAAAGCCGAACGTAGTGACGTGTTACAAGCGTATAACGAGGAAGTTCAGGTGAATGGACAACCGTTGTTGGCCAACAATCGGACCATGTGTACAGACCTTAAGAGAGCACATATATACATATATATACCCAACTCTAATAAACCCCCCCTGTGTGCCTAATAATAAAATAAGTATATGTAGCATCAAATTAAAATCACAAAAGGGCATCAAAAAACATACATGCAAATGCTTCTAAGTATAACATCTCAAACATATCATGATATGCAGGGCCACCAATAGGTCAGTACAACTGGCCCCATTGTACCGGGCCCAGTGTCCTCAGCTCCGCAAGGGGGCCCGGGCAGCCTCAATCAGAGACAGTCAGTCTGGGGGAAAAAAACCTTTCTAAATAACACCCCCACTCGGCCGCTCCTACTAGAGGCGTGTAATTGCTATTTTCTGGCCCCCCTCTGATTGTGCTGGTGGGAGTGGAGGAGGATCTTTTTTTATTAATTTCAGGCGCATGTGTAAACAGAGGCACACCCACCTCACACTTTAAGTACCGGCCACCTACAGCTGCTTCGGCCCCTTCCCTGGCGGAGTGATCTTCCTGCACACAGCTGAGCTCTGAATGGGACCTGAGAGAGGCTGTGAGACAGGTGGCAGTGGCGGCAGGCAGAGGCAGCTGACACTCAGTCCGGGTGAGCTCTCCTCTATAGAGTCCAGCTGGAGATATCACCCATCCTGGGGGAGATTAGATCTGATAGTTCCTGCACGGAGGTAGTGGCAGTGGCATCAGTCGGGACAGAGGGAGGGAGGGGCTGGAGAAGGGAAGTCCCTATGACACAGACATGAGCCAAGTCACCAGGACCGGGACTGATCGGTGTCTAACACTACACTCTGATCTGTCACTGATCTTCACTGCATATTCCCAGCACACTGCATCCTATATATGCACACACCAAGGATCATCACATGTGTGTTTCTGTTCCCTTTACTGTGTTTGTATGCTCAGGACCAACATCTTATAGTAATAATGTGTCTGAACTGTCACTCCCCCCTCTGATCTGTCATTGCTGACAGCACACACAAAAGTCATAGGGGTTGATTTACTAAAGCTGGAGAGTGCAAAAACTGGTGCAGCTGTGCATGCTAGCCAATCAGCTTCTAACCTCAGCTTGTTCAATCAAGCTTTGTTAATAAAACCTTGAAGCTGATTGGTTTCTGTGTGGAGCTGCACCAAATGTTGCACTTTCAAGCTTTAGTAAATCAACCCCATATTGTCTACTTTCTTTTATTTGCTGAAGCATTATATAACCTGTATAATCAAAAACAAATATAATAACCTACTATATGCTCTAAATAAAAAACTAAATCCAACCTGTTTCTCAACGAAAAGCTGCTACCACCAAACTGTGTTATCACTACACTTTGTATGTAAATTAAACCAAATAGTAATGAAGCACTTTCAGATTAATTCATCATAAAGTGGCATGTGCAATAAATAATTATATAATAAATTCATAAAATCATATGATCATACGTGTTAAATCAAATATAATAGATCTCATAATTCTGCACAAATATCAATAAACAATAAAAATCAATCAAAAGTCAGTATTTATTGAATGGATATGTGATCCATAGAAAAGTCACATACACCGTACAATCACTGTGCAATCTTTGTGCAATCACTCTATGAATATCCAAAAATTATCCTTCCTTCCCTGTGCTTTCTTCACATAAAGAACACACCACTGCAGTGCCCTTCACCACCCCTTGATTTCATTAACGTATTTAAGAAATTTGATTTTTTTTTTAATTGGATATATTTTATAGCAGAAAGTAGAAAATATTGTTTTCTTTTTTCAAAATGTTGGGTCTTTTTTTGTTTATATTGCAAAAAATAAAAACCTCAGTGGTCATCAAATACCAAGAAAAGAAAGTTCTATTTGTGTTTAAAAAAATTATACAAATTTTGTTTGGGTACAGCGTGGCATGACCGTGCAATTATTGATTAAAGTAGCACAGTGGTGATTGTACTGCATTGCACTGCGCATATTTACTATGGATGGCATGGTGTGGTGATATAACACACAGGTAGCAGTCAGCAGGTTCTCTGTCACAGTGTGTCACATAACATGGCTGTGGAGTGCTGATTTTGTTAACTTATTGGTCATAAGCTAACAAACTCAGCAGCCAACAGCCAACAGCCATACACTGTGACAGAGCCAGCCAAAGCCATGATAGAGTGCCTGCTGTCTGTGTGTTATCATATCATATCAGTTTGTTATCAAGGCTTATTTTATAATAGGGGCGGAATTTGCTTGTTCAGTGGGGGATCTGTCCACTCAGCATGGACACAGCCCACCCTGCTCTAAGGATGTTTCAAGGGTCTGGGGAGGGACCAGGGGGTGGGGCCAGGGGTGGGGTTGAGGGTGGGACTGAAGGGGGCCCCATCAGGTAGGCTGTACGGGGCCCCATGATTTCTGTCAGCGGCCCTGATGATATGATAAATAAAAGTAAAATAGTAAATAACCATAAATTTGAATTTGCATATAAAAGTGCATTCAAGTATATATGGAAAGCAAATCCTCCACCAACAAATCCAGATTGTTGACAAATCCTTCAGTGTATGGGGGTACACCACAGACAGCCACCGCCTTATGCAGTGGACACTCACCAGAAATTCTACAAATGGCATAGCAAATACAGAATATTCTCACAGGTAAGAACCATTTCAGAAGCAGCCCATGTCAGCTCACATTCGCTTTCTCTATCAAGTATTTTATAATGGTAATAGATCATGCAGCGGCATGACATCAGCGCACTCCACCACAACACGTTTCCTCCAATCCACTTGGGTGCTTGCTGATATTCTAGGCTCAGTCCAGGCAAAATGTGCAGCCATATACTACTCTCTGAATAAGGATGGGGAGAAGAAATAGGGGGAGGATACAGAGTGCGCTCCATCCCCTGGTACTGCACCTACTGCACATGTGCATGTGCTCTAAGGATTGAAAATGATGTAATCCTATCCCGGATTTCCATAAAGCTATGAATCATCAGGAAGAGACAAGTTGATTGGTTGGGCAAAAAAAAGGCAAAAGAATATATGAATAATGAAATTATACAAAAACTTGTGTCTCTTGTGACCATTTCATAGCTCTATGCAAAGGTGATGACACGTTTTACATCACTTCTGGTACAAGATTGCATCATTTTTGGTCCTTAGAAAATGTGGGCATGCTAAGTTAGTGCAGCTCTTGGCAGTGGAATGCATGCCAGACCTTCTTCCTATCCTGAGTAAGCAGCTTACCATTATCAACATTGGAGTGTAACATGCAGAGTTACACACTATTTTGGTAATATTTTTTCTTGACTCTATACAGGCCCTGGAATTTTTGTTATTTTATTTTGGAATAATCTTTTGGCTGTCCATTATGACACCATGGAAGTGCAAGTACACAAGTGAATTTGATTTTGGTTGGTAGTGATTGGTGCATATAAATGTATATGCTCTCTTAGCATGTGTATCTATCTCTCACTTTGCAAAAGGGAACCACCATGTCTCCAAAACATTTGTGTTATCATGCATTTTTTTTCTGTACTTTGAAGCATTTTTTCTTTTGTTATGACCTTAGTAAAATTTTAAGGTTCAACTTTTGGACTTCTGGATTGTAAACATGTCTGCCTTTGTTCATCTCAATTACATGAAAGTTATGAAGTGAATTATTTGCAGAGGAAGAATACATTGTTTTTGTTTCCAGTTTATCTCAGTGGAAGTGACAAGGGTACTGCATTTTTGGAGATCAACATGTATTTTCTGTCCTTGCTAAAAATGTTTTTACCCTGAAAAATAAAAACACATGCAGCCACTATAGCTACAGGATTGTAAGCTGCAATGTATTATATTTTTGCTCTTGGGTTTAGTTACACTTAATAATAACCCTGAAACCCTAATTGCTTCATATTGGAAAGAAGATGGTATATACTAACTTCTCCCTCACTCTTCAGAATCCAACATTTTCAGGAGTGTTGAATGGCTGGTCTCTTGTTGCGCTCTGTAGATCCTCCGAGCAACCCATGTGTCACTGCAGGACACATTAATAACATAGAAGTCAGTGAAGGCAGTGGGGACCTCAAAACATTATAGGAAAATAAGCTCATAACAGTTCTATTACATTTTGCCCTAAGTATAAACATGCCAGTTCTGTATTTACCTGTAAATAGGAAATATTTCCTTGCTCGTACAATGTAAAAAGGATTTACATAAGCTATAACATACAAACCTGCCAGATGATGTCTATGTGCAGTCACATGTATCAGGTGCCCAGATAAGGAGGGGGAAACCACTATGGCTATTTAATTGAAGTCTCGTTCAGACAGTAGATGACCTCAGGAAATTTGTGCAGTAGGTTTTTCTACAAATCTTGCAGTACATCCATGGCTTATACTGAGTCCTGTTCTTAGTGTATCAAGAATTTTATGTTCTCGGATATCGCTCACCTTTTCACATTTCAAATTCTTTTTCAGTATCAGATCTTTCATGTGTGATTGTGATCAGGCAAAATCGGTTTGGAACAAATGTCTGCCTTTCATTTTTGTTTCTGGTTTGGTAGTCAAAAAACCTTCAACCTCAAGCTCAATGTCACTTTTATGTGAAAGCAAACAGAGTCCTCTAAACCAAGTGCTCAGCCTATGCATCTAGTCCACACAGCATAATGTATTGAATCTGTATAGTATGCGGCATGTAATATTAGGAATCTTCCTAGAATATATGCAAACTTAATGAGGCTGATGTACTAAAGGCAAATAGTATGTTCACTTTGCAAGGGAAGTTGCACTGTGCAAGGGAATTTGCCTCAGAGCTTACTGAATGTGGTGAAGTTTAACTCTACAAGGACTACCCAATCAAAAGCAAGGTAACTTAAAAAAAAAGCATTTTAGCTTGCATACCATTGGATAAAGGAAGTTGTCAGAGCTTCACTTCATTAACTAAGCTTTGGAGTGTAACGTGTAAAGTTTACCTTCCTTTGCAAAATGAACCGTCCATTTGCCTTTAGTAAATCAAATACAGTGGGGTTGATTTACTAAAACTGGAGAGTGCAAAATTTGGTGCAGCTCTGCATAGAAACCAATCAGCTTCCAGATTTTTTTTTTTTTGGCAAAGCTTAATTGAACAAGCTGAAGCTGATTGGCTACCATGCACAGCTGCACCACATTTTGTGCTGTCTAGTTTTAGTAAATCAATCCCATAGTGTGGGACAAGACATGGTAAGTCAGTGAGGAAAAGATCAGTTTCAGTTAAACCACTTGACAATGTTTTATATCTCTCATTTGCTCTTGGTTTTGGTGGGGTATCTGGGCTTGTGTGCTTGGGCCTCTACTCTGCATTTATTATTCCTGAGGGGGTTTGCTTTTCCTGCTAGATTTTATATATTGCTTAAAGCAAACAGGGTGAGCTTGGAAACACAAAGATCATTGTAAACACTCAATTACATGGAGAGGAAGAGTAAGGAATGAAGACATGGAGTTATTACTGTTAAAGTATCCAAGACATACAAGAAGCCTGTGGCTGATATAAGCCACCAGATTGAATATTGAATATATAACTAAAATATTACTTTTGGGTGGACTGACCTTTCAACCTATTGTTTTCTGTGACCCAAACACCTAGTGCTGGAAACAGAACCTTTTCCCTTAACCTATCCTTGGAGCTTAACACTTAACAGGCCCCTAACACTTATGCATTAACCGCATTGTAACCTTACAGTGATATTAAAGTCTCTTTTTTTCTAAAATTACAAACATGTCATACTTCGGGTTTTTTTCCTAAAATAACAAACATGTCATACTTACCTGCTCTGCGCAATGGTTTTGCACAGAGCAGCCCGATCCTCCTCTTATTGGGTCCCACACAAGCATTCCTGGCCCTTTCCTCCTGCCGGGTGCCCCCACAGCAAGCAGCTTGCTCTAGGGGCACCCAAGCAGGCCCACTCCTGAGCCGTGGCTCTGTGTGCCCCACCCCCAACTCACTGGCTGTGATTGACAGCAGTAGGAGCCAATGGCTCCCACTGCTGCCGAAAGCCAATGAGGAGTGCGAGTCCCCGTAGAGCCAAGGCTCTTGTGGACATTGCTGGATCGAGAGAGGGTTCAGATAAGTATTGGGAAGGGGGGGGGGGTGCTGGGAAAGCTGTTGCACACAGAAGGTTTTTTACCTTCATGAACAGAATGTATGCATGAAGGTAAAAAACCTTGTGCCTTTACAACCACTTTAACATAACACTCAAAATTTCACACCTTATCAGGGCAGTTAAAAGTAACATTTAACCATCTAACTCAAGACCAAGACTTAAAGTAAGTTTTAGATATTGGCTTTTACTTTTTTAATCACACTGATAAGCAAAGCATCTATAAAAATATTTATTTACACGCTTTAGCCAGGAAATGCAAAGAATAGCACATAGTGATTTCAGTCATTTATATATGAACATTAGATAGATTGAACTGAGCAAGTGCTTCAGGCTGAACACCCTGAACTGTAAATATCTGATTGTAATAAGTAAAATCAGTTTTTAGAGGAAAAAATAAAGTCAAACCGATTAGAGCCAGATGCAGCAAACTTTTCATACTGTTTCTTAATCGGACTGCAGCTGCTTGTTGCACAGTTCTATGTTGTGCAGCCTCCCTCTCTGAAACTATAGTCCAAGGTACTCAGAACCAGTGAACACATGAATTGCATTATCTTATATTAAATTCAGGACTATTCACAATTGGATACACACAATCATATGAATTTAATATGTGATCAAGCCAGGTGCCACTAATTAATGCCAGTATAAATATTCACTAATACTAATAGAAAAAAATTACTGAACAGATAAGGGTTGATTTACTAAAGGCAAATAGGCTGTTTGCGTTATAAGGGAAGTTTCACTTTGCAAAGGAAGTTTCCCAAGAACTTTGTCAATTTGCTGAAATTTCACTTTGCAAAGAATGCCCAATCATTTGCAGGGGAAAAAAAGCACTTTTGCTGCACATGATCGGATGCTGGAAGTCTTCACCTCATTCACTAAGTTCTAGGGAAATGTCTCTTCCAAACTACAACTTCCCTTGCAAAGCGAAAAGTCTATTTGTCTCAGTTAATCAACTATGTGTCTATTTGTGGAGGCAGACATCTTTGTAGAGCAAAACGTTTTGCTTACTAATCTTAGAGCTGCTCCCTACTAACGTGTGATCTAAAAATGGGTGCAGTAATATTCGAAAAGCAGTAGGCAAAGGAGACAAAGCACAGACCTACAGAATAAATAGAGCAGCAGCAAGGAGATCCTTGCACTGCAGATCCTCAGATTTGACTTCCTCTCTGGTGGGGAGAATAGTGGGCAGCACAGTAGTGACATTAACAAATCTCACTCTAAATCTAATGAGACTGGAAGTCACAGGCAACAGTGGTGATTGCACTTCAGATTTACAGCTATGAGGCTGCAGGCACAGGAGTGTTTAGGCACACTCACATATCAGGAAGTGCACTGTTATTTTTCAGCAGGATTTAAGACACAAGGTACATATTCGAGGTAATGCTTAGGTACAATTAACATTTCTTTACACAATTAAATTTTTAGATTGCCTACAGGATAGCAAATCTTCACTTTTTAAGTGCAGGTCCACTCCAACAATCTATAAAAAAACTGAAATGCTTGTTTTAGGTGGACTGACACTTTATGGTAAGGGGTCTTGGCATGTGGGTGAGCATTTTGAAAGTTGTATCCCCATATCCTGCTTGAGTGGTAGGAAAAGTTATCTAAATACGTTTCTATGCAGATACAATGTAGCTTAGAAGAGAATATTAAGACTGGGCCTCTCTGTTGAGGAAATACAGCATGCACTAATGCTTGCCTGATATTTCCCTAAAGTTTATTCTGCTTTGTGGTTTAGTTTTCCACCTGCTGGAGAAGTTAAAAGTCTTTATTAAGTAGCTATGCCTTCCTGGTCCATCAGCAGACAGGTGAAAAGGCTATTGACTGCAAGAAACCAATTGGCAGTAATGGAAGAATTCCTCCCCAAGTCTTTTCCTGGAATAAAACAGATGTCCAAATAGAGGACTGACTGCTGCTTTTATTTCTTTTCTGGCAAGGCTTCAAAACACTGCTAGACAAGTTTAGCTGGAAGACTTTTTCCAATGTATTTACATAATTTCATACATATTTTATGTTTTTGCATTCCGCCGTTTGGTGGTGGTCATATTTAATATATGTCCTCTGTACAAATGATACATTTATATGTAGGAGTAATTCTGTTAATTTGCACAAATGTAGTTGGTATACTGTGCACTATTTAACCTGTGAAATTAACATCAGTAACAAAATCCACTGGATAGATAAATGGAAAAGATATCAGTGCTGTGGGACTCAGGTTTATAAGATGGAGTAAGATACTGCAGGGGTGTTCATATTAACAGGTTTTGCATGTCCTTATGTTTCTGTTAGTGATATGCAATAAATCAGTATTTTAAGGAAATAGAGTAATTTAAAAAAAAACCTACTAAGTGGAGAGGTTAAACTGCCATTTTCCTAATGCTGTGTTCTAAAATATAGACATCAGGAATAAGAGATTGTACATGAGGGATGGGGATGTGTAAATGCAGCATTTAACCTTTCCAAATAAATGAGGCATTTATTTGGAAAGGTGCCACAATACTCAAGTACAGTAGACACCAATGAATCTGCACTGGGTCAAATAAAGCAGAAGGTCAAGTTTTCCATAGGTTGCCATGTGTTGGCATCCTATAATGCAACACAAATTAATGCACACGTGATAACGCACCGCAATGGACCACAAAGGTCTCAAAGGGCCCTAAATATCTAATGGTAATTAAGATGATGGGTTCACTGTTGGTATCCTGGCCCAGGATTCGTTAAACCCCTTTAAGTGGAAAAGCCAGTGCTGGAATGCAATATGTGAGGAGGCAGAATGAATGAAGGTCGGCTAATATATGTACAGAGAAACACACTGGAACATTATGGACAAACACATTAGTACTATTAAAGAACTGGAAATAAACCATGAATCCCCTATTATGTAAGGTTTCACAGTAAGGATTTAGCATTTAATTGTATAAGTTTGAACAATATAGCAGAGATTGGCAAAACAGTCAGAATGCAGGAAAGGTCAATTTATGTGACCAAGAACTGCTCTTTTATAAAAAGAAACAATTATAGCTACATAGCTATATATATAGAACTAAAGCAACAGTAGCTTAAGTCATTATTACGTTCTTCAACTGTATTGTATTTAAAGTTATGGTGAATGGTGCTGGTAAACCCTTTGTAGGGAGGTTATGCTGTCAAGAAACCCTCACCCTGTGCTACTGTTAAAGTAGATCTACACCCTAAATGGATGACATCTAGTTTTACAGTAACAGAACATACTCCAATAGCAGACTTCATGATGGTGACAACAGTGGTACCCTGAGGCAGAGGACTTCACAGCTTTGGAGCCTGAGGATGATCCCCCTGGCCCTGATACATGCAGTTCAGTGCAGCCATATTCAGATTCCCCCACAGCTACTAGGGTAGAGTCAAAGTGCAGAGGACTGTATGCCAAGAGTGCTTCTCCTGACAAACCATCTGTTGACCAAGTAGTCCCAGATTTAATCAAACTGGAGCAGATTCGGTTTAACTCCTAATCAGAGTACACTCGGCATGGAAAGATCACAATAGTGGCAGCTGTCACCTCCACAGCCAAGGAGGATTCTCCCCAGCTGCAAGTTGGGACTATTCTTTTCCCCCATGGATAGCAGTGATGAGGCATTGGAACCTCCTGACAAAGCACCCTGCAAAATCCCCTCATTAGTTCCACAGACTTACAGCAAACAAGCCCTCCAGCTTTAGCATAATATATGATCATAAACAGAATTTCAGCTGGGCAGAAGTCCTTCAGGGTGGGAACTATTCCTCCTGGACAAAAACCAGGCAGCTACAGACCGCAGACTATTTATGCAATTCCCTAGCCACCTTTTGGCCCCCTCCCCCAGGGATTGGCTGAGACAACATACATATTCAGGTTGCTGATTTACCTTTTCCAGCCTACTACATTTTAGAATTCTCCAGAAGACAGTGGGAAAAAAAATCAGACCTACAACCAGTGGAGCCCAGAAAATAAACAACTTAACAAGATCCCAAAAACAAGTTGTATAAATAGGTACAAAATAAACAAATTAAAAGGGGAAACAAGTTTTCCATTTTTTTTAGTGGCTGCCAGGGCAATAATTCTGAGATACTGGAATTCCTTTAATAATAGAATGGATAACCGAGTTAAATAAGCTTATGAGTAGTGTTGAGCGAACCCGGACTGTAACGTTTGGGTCCGTACCGAAACTTTGGGGTGTCCGGGACCCGGACCTGAACACGGACGTTTCAAAAAACGTTTGGGTTCTGGGTTCTGGTAGTTGATCACGCATGTTGAATAGCTGCAGGGCAGCCAATCAACAAGCGTTTCACTGGTTTGCCCTTAGAAGCCATCACAGCCATGCCTACTAATGGCATGGCTGTGATTGGCCAGTGCATCATGTGACCCAGCCTCTATATAAGCTGGAGTCATTTGATGCTGCAGTCATATGCTCTCTGAGACTCTGAATAGTGTAGGGAGAGGAAGCTGCCAGCGTTTTTGTGAGGGACAGATTGCAGACATTTTAACATCTGATCCTGCATCCTGAGATTACTACTATTGTATCAAAAATAAAAAATAAAAACAGAGAAATAAGGGCAGTGCAAAAATGACCCAAATGCTAATGGGTAAGATAACAGAACTACCGACTCACCACGTATAGGGTGGGGTTCCGTTTTGGACACAGGGATGCACGTCAAAAACAACAACTGGGGGGTGAACCCCAGAGGTAGGTAGTCCTTTACCTCCAGAATAATGGAGAGGGAGCCTACTGCAGTAGTTACTGAAAAAATACTTTATTAAGCAAATTCAAATGAAATAATACATGGTCACACGAATACAGGGAAATAACATCAAAAAGGGGTAGGTACAACTCAAGCATAAAATTGACAACGTTGTCATAAATAAAAGTGGACCACTCATGAGCTCTGCCAGACTCTCACATTCAGACGTGCCAATATCTTAATGATTGGTGACTTCTTACAATACATGCAATACAGGTAGGTGTATGTGATATAGGGCTGGTGACAAAAGGGAAACTGGGAAAACCCAGCAGTAAGTAATGCTTTGGTACTTCCAGGGTCCCTATATGTCCTCTCAAGCCGGTCAGTAATGGTAATGACCAAGAGTGTCACTGCCTATGTTATTGCGACTATGTGTGAGTGGGACCGAGGGAGACCTGGGGAATCCAGTTTTCAGATGTGATCTGTGTGGTGTCTAACCACTAACTAGGAACTTCCAGGCACCCTAAATGCCCTCATAACAGGTAAATATCATGTGCTTAGAGGTATGAAAGTGGATGCATGTAGGACTGAAGTGGTTCTGGGGAAACTGGGTGGTCAGCTCTCTGATCAAGTATGGTGATTCACCTGGTACTTCCAGACCACTTAATTTGTCCTATAGGGGAGTGAGTGACCTCAGCAATGCATTTAAGAAGTATGGTGTGTGGAGTATGGAGTAGGGTAACACCCCTAATACATCCAACCCACCCACAGGTCCTGCTAAATATTAGGCACTCACAGCAATAAACATAAGCAAAACAGAAAGATATTATAATAAAATACTGCACATACAGATCCTGCAACTGTAAATAAATGATTTGCAGGGATAGTGAACCAGCCTATACAGACATCACTAGTGGGCAGGCGAAGTGGGGAGGGGCACCACAAAGGTTTGCTGGGGCCTCCTCACAGCAGTCTCCCTGTCTGCCTGAATCCCTTAATCACTGACAGGTCAGAGCCTGATGGTTACCAGACCACAGTTTAGCAGGTCTGGGTGTAAATGGGGCCCTTGCTGGCATGAGTAGAAGAGGGATCCACAGGCACGTACACCAAAGCTTTTCACCTACTTAGCTGTAGGTTTCATCACCCTTCTTCCATCTGGAGCCCTCACACATCAGCTGTGAACCAGAAGTGGATGGCGTAAACCAGAAGTGCACAACCAGCATGTCTCCATCTGAATTCATGTGGATATCCTGGCCCTAGGAGACCTCCTTTTGCCATACTTGGAGAAAAAATCATATCCATATTCATTCTTTGTTTCCTGGATGCACCAGCGATGCCCTATCTGGTATCCCCACCTGCTGATCTGGTGATCACACACACAATAGAACTGTAAGTTACATTATTTACTGTGTTGACTCCGGATATTGCAGCATTGGAGGAGCCTGCGTCCCTGGCTGCCACATTTGATCATTGATCAATGTCAGATCCTGAGCCGAGTACATAGACTGCCGTGCTCAGATCCCCATTTACACCCAGACCTGCTGAACTGTGGTCTGGTAACCATCAGGCTCTGACCTGTCAGTGATTAAGGGATTCAGGCAGACAGGGAGACTGCTGTGAGGAGGCCCCAGCAAACCTTTGTGGTGCCCCTCCCCACTTCGCCTGCCCACTAGAGATGTCTGTATAAGCTGGTTCACTATCACTGCAAATCATTTATTTACAGTTGCAGGATCTGTATGTGCATTATTTTATTATAATATCTTTCTGTTTTGCTTATGTTTATTGCTGTGAGTGCCTAATATTTAGCAGGACCTGTGGGTGGGTTGGATGTATTAGGGATGTTACCCTACTCCATACTCCACACACCATACTTCTTAAATGCATTGCTGAGGTCACTCACTCCCCTATAGGACAAATTAAGTGGTCTGGAAGTACCAGGTGAATCACCATACTTGATCAGAGTGCTGACCACCCAGTTTCCCCAGAACCACTTCAGTCCTACATGCATCCACTTTCATACCTCTAAGCACATTATATTTACCTGTTATGAGGGCATTTAGGGTGCCTGGAAGTTCCTAGTTAGTGGTTAGACACCACACAGATCACATCTGAAAACTGGGTTCCCCAGGTCTCCCTCGGTCCCACTCACACATAGTCGCAATAACATAGGCGGTGACACTCTTGGTCATTACTAGTGTTGAGCGAACCCGGACTGTAACGTTCGGGTCCGTACCGAACTTTCAGGTGTCCGGGACCCGGACCCGAACACGGACATTTCAAAAAACGTTCGGGTTCGGTCCGGGGTTCTGCTATTTTACTCCACGTGGGAAAACAAAAGCTGCGCTAAAATAACCAATGGTTACATAAAAACAACAAATGAAGAGTCCAAATAGTGTGGTATTCCTTGCACCACTAAATATCTGTGTTAACAAACTGATTGTAGTGCCACCACGGAAACACTGGTGAATAAAGGGAAGTCCACCACCAATATATGTAGAGGGGCTTACCAGAACACTAAGTGTTCAGTTGCATGCGAATCCCCGACCTGGGATGTGGAATTGTATCTTCACCTTAGATGAGTATCCTTTTCATCACAGTACACCCTCCAATGATTTGACCACAGGGGGCTAGGAATCCCTCTCAAAAGTCAGACATGCTCCCAGTTCACACTCGTATAACGTGCACTTTTATTTAGAGGAACTGGCTCTCTTTTAGAACTAATTACTTGTTTCCATCTTGTTCTTCACTGTTGTCCCTATTTTTGGTGTGATGTGTAGACTTTTTATAGCTCAGAGTGGGCAGGATGAGAAATATTTTTGAAGACTCTGGTTCTTTTTCAGGGATCAAACTCCACCTGTGTCCTCACTAGAGACTTCACACTGAGCCCTAATGATTACCAAAATACACTGAGCTGATTTTACTCAACACGTGGAGTAAAATCAGCTCAGTGTATTTTGGTGAAACGCTTGTTGATTGGCTGCCCTGCACTGGTTTGTCCTTAGAAGCCATCACAGCCATGCCTACTAATGGCATGGCTGTGATTGGCCAGTGCATCATGTGACCCAGCCTCTATATAAGCTGGAGTCACTTGATGCTGCAGTCACATGCTCTTGGGTTAGCTGTAGGGAAAGGTAGCTGACGGCGTCAGGGAGAGATTAGAGACATTTTAACAACATCTGATCCTGCATCCTGAGATATATTACTTTACTACTGCTGTGCTGTTGCTCTGAGGACAGATAGCAGAAATTAGAGATTTCACATACCGTTGCTTTGAGTTGCAGATCAAACTCTGCATAAAACAACGATCGCTACGATCGTGCTCAACGATCAGATTGTTGGAGGAATTTGAGATATCAAATACTGCTGATTAAAGTTTGAGATTGCAGATTAAACTCTGTCTAATGCAACGATCGTTACGTTCCTACACAACGATCAGATTGTGGGATCGTACACAACGATCAGATTGTGGGAGTAATTTGAGATTTCACATACTGCTGCTTTGAGCGATCTGACTGGATCACGTCAGTCTAGCGAGTTTCGTCGTCATACACTTTAGAGTTTAATGAGGGTGTTAGACTAGCAACACATGCTAGGGTGTTAGAC
>BLSH010545736.1:240521-260864 GCA_018402905.1 Glandirana rugosa | reverse complement strand
TCCTTAATCTAATGAACTGACCCCTAGGGATGTTGTTCAACCATTTTTGATGGTGGCAACTACCTTTGGGGATATAAGCATTCCGATCAGTAGGTTTAACATAATTAACCATTCCTATGTGGCCATTTTCTATAAAGATTTGAAGATCCAGGAAGACTATGCTCTCTTGACTTACATTCCAAGATAAGGTGATATTCCTGGAATTCTGGTCAAGGCTATGCATAAATCTCTCAAAGCTGGCCAGCTCTCCCTGCCATACGACCAAAATATCGTCTATGAAACGCCTATAACAAATTAACTCTGGTGGCTTATGGGTAAACACCGACTCTTCCTCCCAGTGGGCCATAAAAATATTGGCCACACTGGGAGCAAAGCGAGCCCCCATAGCCACACCTTTCGTTTGGAGAAAGAATTGTCCATTATACCAAAAATAGTTCTTACTCAAACAGAACTTCAGACTTTCTATCAAAAATTCCTTTACCGACACTGGAATAACCGAAGCAGCTAAAGCTGGTTATGGTATATAAAGGGGTCTGAGAAGAAGAAAGGATTGATCATCTTCTGTTCCTGGGAAATTATCTATCATGCGTTTCTTGGCTCCTGTAATGAGAGCCCATTGAGGAAGGTGAGAATTTAGTGTGGCTGGTGGAGGATATCTGGCACTACATCACCTTTCTCTGTTTGGAACATAGAAGCACATTGGGTGACCACGCACTGGAGAGAGCACACTATTAGTTGACAAATTCAGTGAGAAAGGGAAAGCGAGAGTGACTGTTAGGCAAACTTATAACAGATATTTAACAGAAGAGCCCAGGAAACCAAAGAGGATAGAACATACAGATAGTGTATGGTTTATCTTGAAATCCAAACATGATTTTTGAGGTATACAACAAATAATTTGCAACATTTGGCATATTCTGTTACTTGAGGAATAATGTGGCCCCAAGATAGCAGAGTAGGTATATATCAATGTAAGAAACCAAAATGCTTTAACATGCCAGTTCATCACAAATGGATGGACTTCCTTTTAAAATTATTCTAGATAGGTTTATTAAACAATTCATTATGTGTTCTAGCGAATACATACTCTAATATATGGTCTTGCATGTCCCTGTAACTTGTTATGTATCAGACAGACCAAAATAACCTTGTGTAAAAAATTAAGGATCATCATAGGCTTATAGAAAGTGGTTCCCCTAAACTTGCAGTGCTCTCCATTCCTGCCCTCCTGTTTCTCCATAAAACGAATTTTGCTGTTGCCATGTTCATTGGCTTAAAATGAAGTGTAGCCTTGAAAAGCATCTCCATGGAGACAGCTGTATGCTCTTTGTAACCCAGAAGTGGTAAGGATATTGCTCTGTGGGCTGGTCAGCGCCTGGCGGTTCTATCACTGGGGCATTTGCACCTCGGTGAGCTGGTCTCTGCAGCGCGGCTCTCCTCCAGTTGGGTTTCCTGGGGCGATTCTGTTCCTTTCCTTCTTCCTTGATTGGCCACAAGTGGGGAGGCTGGATTCCATACCACAGGCATCAGGATACCCTCCCAAGGCACACTGAGTTGATCCTACATGTAAGTGAGTGTTATTGGCTTCAATAAAGTGTTGGGTTTACTGCTAATTGGGGTCCTTGTTCTTTCGCCTGTTCTACGGAGGCTTTTTTTTCCTTTCATATAGGGCAAAAACTGCATGCCTGTCAGATTGAGCAAATGTGCACTGACTTCTTCGGTTTTCTTACTGATCACCCTACACTTGGTTTCAGGAGCTAATTGATCGCTAATATTTGTATGTGTTTGTGCATTTTTTTTTCTGTTTAATTTATTTATTGTGTACCTATTCATACAACTTATTTTTTGGGATTTTTTTTGTTATTTTTTCCCTTTTCCTGGTTTGGTTTATGGATCAGTGTCACTGGTTACATGTGCACATTTCTTCTATTTTTATTTTTAAACTACTGTACACTGGTTATCTCTAGCAGCATTTATTTCTAGTGTTTTTTTTTTTAGATCAATAGGTTAAGGGGTTAAGGGTGTGGAGTTAGGAAACCCTTTTTATTTTTTGTTTTAAGGAGAAGTGAGTAAACATTCAGTAGAGAGTATTTAACCTGTTAACTCTTAATGGTGTGAAGAGTATACAAGAAGGAGAAGCAGCCAGCTGAGAGAGAAAGCTGTGATGGTGGCTGATGACAAGGCCTCTGGTAGTGAGGGGACTGTTTAGTACTTCGTATTCCACACTTAGTGGCAACGTCTCTATGTTGGAGCCAACTGCAGTACAGAGCACCCGAAAGGATCAAGTTTGGAGGTCACAATGTGTAAGGCCTTGCGATCTGAAGTATGGGAGCTTCTCTCTGTGCCTTCTGGCAGAATACCATATGGTGAAATATAATGAGATAAGAACAAGAAAATGGAGTAAAAAGTGTACTTCGCGCAACTTTCTTAAAATGACTTTGTAATCGTTTGTTGAGGTAGGTAGAAACAGGACATGCCACCAGCTAAAGAAGATGCTGCATGGGGCCCTAGAATGAAGTATGGCCTGTGGTCTGAAGGCAGCACCAACCCAATCTGAAGTGGCGTCATGGCTGGTAGTACTTTCGAGGTGCCTTTAGGGGGTGACATCCTGGTGCTTCCCAACAAGTGTTAGAGTTGGATTCACAAGAAGGGGTCGATTTACTAAAACTGGAGCATGCAAAATCTGGTGCAGCTCAGCATAGAAACCTATCAGCTTCCAGGTTTTATTGTCAAAGCTTAACTGAACAAGCTGAAGTTAGAAGCTGCCTGCACAGCTGCACCAGATTTTGCACTCTCAGTTTTAGTAAATCAACCCCGAAGTATCAATGTGAAGAAAAGTGTTAAGGCTACAAGGAGAAATAATGTAAGAAGGGTTTTAGACTTGAGTATTTTTCTCAGAGCCAGGAGCTCTGCTCCCAAAAACAACCAGCAGTAAATTTCCAGTTCTAAAAGCTAATGTTTAAATATAAACTAATCCTTGCAACTGTCATGTGATCCATTGCTACAGACTGGTTTGTGTAATCCAACTGAACATAAATGCCCACATGTCGTGTATAACATCTTCAAAACATTAATCAAAACATGCTTCAAATTCCAAATAGACTCCAGAGAATTTGTTTGTAAGTGCTCATTTTAGTTGGATTTTGACACCTCTGGAGAAATTACTTTTTGTAGGTTTGGGCTAGATGCATTCCTTTTATGGTAGGCCATACACTATCAGCAAGCATGCATACAATTTCAACATTTAATTAATTGTGGATGCTTTATTTATTTATTTATTTACTGTTTCATTATTTGACACGGCGCGGCTTCAATGCATTTTGTATTTAGATAACACATCATCAGGCAATGAAGCCACGTCCTTCTACCCAATGTAATTTCCGGTCGCTTGATTAAAATGATCACAACGGTGAAGCGCACGCCGCTCTGTGATCAACTGGTCCTATTTGCAAGCATGCCAATTATGTCTGTGTAAGCACCAGCAAATGTGAGTTGTTACTTTTGGATACTTTTTAATTCTCTTTTAAATAAAGCGGTGTTATGGGATTTTTATTTATTTTTTATTTTTATTTATGTCTCCAATATGCCGGTAACAACTTTTATGGAGAAATACTTAATTTAACAACACTGGTCCTCCCCGTGCTCTGGAGTGTATTGGTTCCTGGTTAGAAGCTGGACTGATTCATATCTCCTTTTTTACATTATATATTTTTTATATTTTTGATTATTCTTTTACAATGGTCACTTTTTGATGATTTTTATGGACTTTATTTAGTATATGTATGCACTTTATATATATATATATATACACTGTATTACTACTGCAAGAGGTTAAGCACCAATCACTCCATATTTTTTGTATTACTTTTCATAATTTCCTTCCTCCCTGCAAACCCTGTTACACAATTGGATATTTAAAGTTTTTTTTCCCCAAATTATCTTTTTTTATGAATCCGTTCTTGCACTTCCTGCTTTCTCATTTAGTTGGGACTGATATTCTTCTCCCCCCCACCTGAAATCTTCTGGGATACTTACACCACATATCCCAGGAGGCTATGGGGCAATCCCCAGCACCCTTCAGATGTTCAACTACACATCATTAAGGGCCATGCAGAGGTAAGCACAGCTCACGCTTTACTTCCATCTCACTAGGATTTATTTAAGCACTGCAGATTTCATAGACACAAGAGCTCTGGTCATGTCTCCACTTTCCTCTCCACCAGGCCATTCTCAACACACACAGTCCAAGACTTCATTTTGTGAATGGCCAGAGGGAGATGAAGGTGAAGGCACAACCGCTGGAGTTTATGAGACCTGCTCTTACATCCTAGCAGCCTGGAAGTGCAACTGGATGCTGTACTTCCCCCTGTAAACATGAAGATGTGTGATGTAGAAGAAAACGGGTATTGAGCCAACAAAGTCTTTAATTTTTTTAACACCTGTAAGCTGATTGTGCCCAGAGTCGGGTTTTAATTTTTTACTTTAAAAGGTACAGTTTCTTTCTCACATACAGTGCTGCTGTATATAGATAAATGCACTACAGATCGGTTTGTTTTGCTGCCTTGTTTTATAGTGGATCTTATTGTTCCACATGTCTTTGTTTTGATCTCTAGGCATATTATACAGCTCTGGCACTGTTAAATGCTGTTTCTAAAAATAAAACAATGCTTTGGTAGCACATGCTGCAAGGCATACGAAGAAAGTGGGAACAGTGAGGTACATACACAACTTTAAAGTCTCAGCATTCACAATGGTTCATTAATATTTTAGATTTCACATGAGCAAATTGAGAAAAGGCAAAGGATGAAAAAAAAAAAGAATAATAAACTGCAATTGTACAGCAGACAACTAGAATAAGCTTGATTTACCTAACTCTGACAATGGAGATAATATGGTAGTGGCATAAATCAATGGTAGCAAAAAATAGCCAATGCTACTTTGCCCATAGACACAAGAAGAGGCCATAAATGACCCTTTTTAGAAGGAACGTTGTTTTCTTCCATATCATGTTACAAGCAGAAACACAACATGTTTATCCCTGAAAAAAAAATACAGACTTTGAAGAACACAGTGATGACCTAGACAATCCCCAGTATGTCAAAATCTTCACTGAATGTTGCTATATAGGATTAAAACAATGACATCTTTGTTTTTGGCACTACAATCCTGTCTTGCTTAAATTGTACATTCTACCCAATCATTTATGCTTTCTTGGATCCTTCCAACCTTTGCCGTTGAATGCCCTGCTGTGCAGACCCAGTGATAAGCAATGTGTTTTTCATTTTCTTCCTATCTACTTTAGTGATTCCCCTTGAATTTCTGATTCCAATGTTTTGAAACATCCAACGCATGGCAAATATCAAAATATGATAGTCTTATATTCACCCCAAGGCTGACAGTTGAAGGATGGATTCTGTTTGCAGTGATGTCTTCCTATGCAATAACAAGCATCACCGATTGTCTGAGGTGTTCATTATTGCTTTACTATACAATCACAACTGATACTTAGAATAAGGAGGATCACTTGCTTTTATTGAGTCATCTATGGACAGTGGTACATGTGTAAATTCCATCTTTCAATTTAACAGAATGATAAGCCAGGGAGCAACTGTAAGTTACAGTTTACTAAACAGGTGCAAAGTTAGGAGCAAGGAAGCACAGGATGGCAAAAACACTCATACACTGCAGAATAACGAAAGTTGCACCAACATGGACACTTCACAGCAATGTCTCTGTGATTCAGGGTTATATGTGGCTGCAAAGTACAGTCTCTATAAGACTATAAAACAACAGAGAGTGAAGCTGAGAATCTCTAGTTCAGTAAAACAGTGTTCCTCACAATGAAGTGCTGGGTAGCTCTAGAAATACATATGAACATCTGGTGGGATCCAAGACTCAAGAACAAAAGGCCACCAACTTGACCTGGAGCACTCTGGTTGCAATTGGGAGGGGGGTGCTTCCCCACAGTAGCTGGGTCTTCTGGAGAAGCTGCTTGCTATTAGGCTCTGGCTCGACTACCTGTACTGTGGAGGAACCTGACTGTAGATTACTTTCCGAGCTACCTCTGCCTCATCAGGCATGGCTTCTCTAAGCTGCTGAGGGACGGAAGCAGAGAAGCTTACGTTTTCTGGGCACATCCAGGAACCCAGGTAGTTGTCGGAAAAGGAGTTAAAGGTCCTGCATCTGCATCCAAGCATAATTAGTATTTTGTTGTGCATATTGTTGTTCACTTTAGGCCAGATACTCCCACTTTTCTTCACACCTATCTGGGTATTCGAATAACTGTTTATCTACATCATTCTCCAGATTTGAACACTGTATGAATATATCGCACAGCTCCCACTTCTGTTGTTATACAAGTGTTTCTCCTGTATGCACTTGATGTATTAATAGCCTCACACTTTGCTTTTGTTGTTATACTATACTATGTTATACTATACTAACCATTTTTTTTATTTACAAACTATTTTTATTGTGAAATGCACGTATAGTACTTCTTGTTTCACACACAACTTATATCAAAGATCAGATAGGTTTAGGGACACAGTAGAATATTTATCTAAATACTGAACACACATCATTACATTTTATATGGAATTTTTTATTAACTGTAATGCACTTTACCTCTATATCTCTATTCTTTCTCTTATCTAGATGTATGACAGCCTACTGTGCACTACCAGAGGATAATATAGTATATTACCAGTCTTCATTTAATAGGCAGAGGTAGTAGTGGGTGCCTTCAGAAAAGCAACCATGTTTCTTATATGCCTTGGACATTCTAACACCAAGATCTTTATGTCATATTTATTATAATAATATAAAACAAGGGAGACAGGACTGTCTAATAATTGCAACAGTAGCTGTTCCAGTCATAAGACTTTGAGTCCTTGAGAGATATAAGAAACTGTCAGCCCATCTCCACCTCAATGTTATATTTTAAATGGTAATTACTCGATGTATTTTAAAAATGGCAGCTTTGGATGCATTTTTACCTCCTCTGAAGGTATAACTTGAATATACCATGGGCTCACAGGAGAATGTAAGAAAGGAGGACCATTCAGAAGAGTACTCGTGACATCACTTGGCCTGACCTAAGACAAGGGAAAAAAGCTATGTATGCAGGGAATGCATGGAATTTTAAGGACAAAATAAAAAAGCAGGGGATTGAGATTCTTAAAGTTGGGTTTTAACTCTCCAACAAAGCTGTGGATAGGATGACTATTGAATGTCCTTTAAGTTGTACATGATCATACATGCCTTTACAACAGTAACATAGTTACAACAGTTTCATGTTGAAAAAGCTGGAATTTTGTAACAATGTTGACAACTGTTTAAATAGTGTTGGCCACTGTTAGTAAACTTCCAGAAAAAACTGCCATTTTATGTCCATCCGCCATGTACGTAACTTGAGAAAATTAACTCAATTCTGTAAAGTTTAATAATATCTCATTTTAAAGACTGGTAAAAAAAAGAATAAGAAGAGCAATTTTGGGCAACAAGTGACAGCAATTAGTGAGAAACAGAACCATAGAAAAATAGTTGCCGAAAAAAATAACAGGTGGTCCTGTATGCCCTATTCATATACGTTTATTTTTTTAGTTTTGTTTTTTCTGTTTGTTTTTTAATCTTTTTGCCTGTATACGACTATTTTTGTCCTAAGCATGTTCAAATTCAATTATCTTTGACTAGCTTTAATTTCTACCTCTGCTGGAAGTAATTCTGAAAATGTACTTTTCATTTAGTGGAATAATAGTTTCTGGGTTAGTTAGTGAGCTCCTCAATTTATACAGTAAATGATGTAGCTGTGTTTAAGTCAGAATGTTAGCACATTATACCTGAAAGCTAAATTAATGCAAATATAAAGACACATTATTAATACAATAGAGTAAGTACCTTAATTTGACTTGGTATCAGCCTTTGCAACCTCCTGTACAACAGAGATCAGAAAAGGTAAGGGAGAAGCGCCACAACTAGATAATTCAATGTGCTGCAGTTCAAGGAGTATGCTAACAGGAGGAGAGAGAAGAGTGGCAGAGAGATAAGCTCATTGTTGTGTTGTTTCTCCTTCTTCTTCTCTCACTCTGTGTATCTAGTTGCTTATCAGAGGTCTAATCTGTGTTCTGTGTAATCTCTACAGAATAAGCACACACACACATACACATACTTACACCTCTGTATAGGTTCCATAGGATAACAGCAATGTACCTTATAGAGCATGTGCTCTTCTCTGTGGTTCTCTCTGCATTAACTGTTTTGTTTTATCTCCTGGCAAGCAAAATACTGCTCATTGGCTGTGAGATACTTCACAGGACTGATATCAAGATTTTTGTGTGTTAAAGGCAGAAAAAAGGGTGATTATATTTCACTAGCAAGTGTTTTCCAGGATCATCAGATTATAGACAAAGGGAGAGGGGTAGACTGGTGTAGTACATCTATGCCTGAAAAAAAACTAAACTACTCAACAGGCTATGTTCTATGTAGGCATATCGACGTTTATTATGGGCTCTTCCCTACTGCCCCCAGTGCTTCTCCCCCTGAAGTCCCTTTGCAGTATTTTTTGCTTTTTTTAAAAATTAACTTATTTTGAATTTTTCTAGATGTCTTTGGGTCATATCACACGCAGGATCCTTTTCTCTTTGGATCCTCTCCTGGTGGTGGACAGTGCTTATTGATACAGAAAATAGATATGACATGGTGATATCATCACCATTTCTTCCTTATTACACCTGGGTTCAGGGTGCCATAATTATGTCCCCTTAAGTATTGCATTCACAATTTGCTGTACTCAAGTATATCCTATAGGTGCCGATTGACCAAAAGAACTAAACACAGAATTACTGTAGGGTACAGTCCCATAGAGGAGATGAGTATTGAAGCTAGTGCTACATTTTTTTTATTTTAAACCCCTGCTGAGAGACTATTTTAAAATATAAAAAATGAAGTTGGGCTTTAGTATAAATTGAACAATATTAAATAACACTCTTTTGTTTATATAGTAAACGACTTTGATATTACTTAACTATTATTTGAATTTGTTTCCTACAGTGATATTGTTGCTTAATTAATTGCTGGGTATTCTATTCTAGTGCCATAATCTCCTTGGTAACCTCACATTTTCTAAAGCTGCTTTATATATACTGACATTCATTGAAATATTTACAATAAAAAGGAGATTATAAAGTAAATAGAATTATGTCAGGTACTCCAAATGGTAACCCTACAGTATGGTTGGTGTGTGCAGAATAGAGATAACATGATAAACAGCCTTGCAAACAGAAGAAGCTATCTCTGAGTGGATGCAGGTGGGTTTAGGTTTGGTTTAGACCATCCCAGGACCAAATAAGCTAGGGTGCTTTGTTATGCAAATCTTTATTTTACCTAAAAAGTTGGTGATCTCCCCTCTCCCCAATTGCATGCCTCTTTACTGATCCGTATCTATAATGTCTGGCCTCACTAGTCAATAGAGAAATGGGAGTTAGATTATTTTGAATTAAATTGGTTACAAACAGTTACATAGCCAGTTAAAGCTGAAATGCAGGCACATAGGATAGCATTTAATATGTAGCAAATAGCTTACACAATAATTAATTTATTTTATACCAATAAACATAATTCCAGCACCATTTTCTTAATTGTAAGCTTGCCTTCAGAGAGACTGTTGGCTGCTGTTTCCTGTTGTGGAGACTGGTATCCTCAGCCTACTATTTGCATCCTGTGTGGCCTGTCACCTCACCACCCACCCAGTAATTCTAATTAGGCAGCTCTGACATGGTGATGGGAGCAGTTGATCCTTCAGTGGAACAAACTTGCCAACTATACTGCAATGCTTCTATCTACTCTGCCCCAATCTTCCCTTAGTTCAGTCAGTCAGTTTCCAGGAACCCTAAAAAGATACAGCAGAAGAGTTCTTAGCAGTAGGAGTGAAACTTTAGTTATCAAACTATGTAAATCAAAAAGCATTAACAATGGTGTGACAGAGAGGAGAATGTGGCACAGTCCATAAGTCCACCCACAGTCCTGCCCACAGCACCATCCTGCAGGTCCTTCCCCTGATGAACATCTCATAGAAAACAGTTAATTTAAAAAGTCCTTCAGCATGCTCGCACATGTAAAGAAGTCCCGGGAGATCATTTTTTTTAGCCTTCCCTGGAGTTCAGTTTTGTAGCTGAAACCCAGAAATTATACACAAATACATCCTTGTAGTGCTCCCCATTTTAAAGGTTTAATGCTGGTTTTGATTATGGGTATAGGAATAAGCTTTAAAGCAGAGTTCCTCCCATTTAAAAGTAAGCAGCTACAAAAAGTGTAGCTGCTGACTTTTAATAAATGGCTACTCACCTGTCCCAGGGTCCAGCGATGCGGCCACCTGATGCCTTGCTCCTCTCCCCCTAGCATAGCAAGTGTGGGCACCCAGCCTTGGCTTCATAGCCGGGCACGCACTGCGCATGCGCGAGCCACGCTGCACACTGTGAATGGCCAGGCATTCTTCTGGAACCTGTGATGTGTCCCAGAAGATTGCCAGGAGGGGGGGAGAGGTGAACTTTCTTCTTGCCCTGTGGCACCAGGAGAGGAAGTGGGAGCTAGAACCCTGTGAAAACAGGCCCCCCCCCCCAAAAAATGACATGCCAATAGTGGCATGTCAGGGGGTCACCTACACTTAAAGCGGAAGTTCCACTTTTGGGTGGAACTCCGCTTTAATACTTACCATATTGGTCCTACATTGTACTTGATTAATTCAGCTTGAGACCTTAGGCCGGCGAAGAGAGGTCTTAGAGAAGAGGTTTGAAGGAACTGGTCACCCAACATGGAGGAAGCCTGCTGGAGCACGGACTAAGGTAAGCATTACAGCTTATTCCTCTACCTCTAGATTTAATGAGCAATTAAGGTGATTGTAAACTATCACCTTGTAAAACAACCCATTCAGTTTAAAATAGAAATGAAATGCAAATCACCTTTGTATAGATTTATAAAAAACATTATAAATACCTTTTTACCTTTTTTTTATAATTGATCACATTCCCTCTGTTTCTCAGCTGCATAAGAGCTGAGGGGAGGCGAAGGAACAGTACACTGAGCTTCCCAGTAAATGGCTGGCAAGTTGGGGTGTGTCAGGACAAGTCTGATTATTGGAGGAGTGCATACTAAGTTCCCAGCATAGCTAGAGAACTGACCGCGCTGTGCTATTTTGCTTAGTGTAGTCAGGTTTTAATAGGAAAGCAAGGGGACTAATGGCAGGGATTTCACTTAAAGGAAGCAATACAAAGAGAACAGGATACTTTCTCATACAAATACATGGTACAGCAGGAACATCTCAGGAATATAAAATGTTGGGGTAACAAGCGCTTTAACTATTGCTTTCTGTGTGTGTGTTGGGGGTGGGGGGATAGAGGGACCCGCTACCTGCCAAAATATTTGTTGCATGAACTCTTGTGATCCACCTATCATCTGCATTAGGGATGAGCTGAACATGCCTGGGTTTGGTTCAACAAACATTCGTTAAGTTCGGGTGCTGAATCTGAACCCCATTGTAGTCAATGTATTCCAAATGTTAAAAAACAGTAATCGTAATTTCTTGGCTAATAGGCAAGGGATTTTATGGCATGCCCTAAGGGACATATTGTATACAAAAGCTTGTTTGGCCAGGGAGCAGCAGTTTTTCGTATTTATAAGTGCAACATTATAAATGTAAAATTCCTTAACATGCCTGAGTGTTCTCCTGACCCCACCTGGCGTATACAACCCACTGCAGCAAAACGGGCATTTATAAAGAAAAAGATGCCATTTAAATTGCCAGCAACTAACAGCTCCTAGCCACTTCCTTCTGTTTGAAAACAAAACAGCTGGGGATTCCCTTCATTTCATACCCTAGATAAGAGTCTGGTATATAGAGATGGGCCGAACACCCCCTGGTTCACACCAGAACAGCCAAACAACGCAAAAAGGTACGGACCGGAACACCAAACCCCATTGGAATCTATGGGATCCGAACTTGAAAAAGAAATAGTCCCCATTTTGAAGGCTTACATGCAAGTTATTGGACATAAAAAGCATATGGGGGCCTGGGTACATTCCCTGGGGGGCATGTTTTAATGCAAAAATATTTTTTTAAAACACATGTTTATAAAGGAGTGGTGATTTTAATGATGCTTAAAGTGAAACAATAAAATGAAAAAATCCTTTAAACATAGTGCCTGGTGGGTACCTTAAAAAGTGGTGTGGGGGGGCGCATGCGCGGCGCGGATCGAGAAGGAAGCAAGAGCTGAGAGCTCCGCCAGCCTTGGAGAGATTAACACTTCCCTGGGGACACTAACCGAGTATTTTCACTTGCTATTGCCCCACATCCCCAGAGGAACAAATAGCGCATGACGGGGAGGAAAAAACGCTGAGAAAAAACAGCCCAAAGATCCCTAACAACATATTTGCTACGGGTGAGAGAGACGACGAGGATGTCCCAAGATGGCGCCCGAGCGGAGAAGACTCCGAGTAGTACGCAGACCGCAGCCGTGTCCCCTACACACTCTGCAGGAGACGGCGAGTCCCCTTTACACCTCACTAAGGCGGACTTAGATGACAGCCTTTGTTCTATGTACGACAAAATAGCCCAGAAGTTCCAACATGAGCTACATAAATCCACCAGTACGCTGTCTATAGAGATTGCGGCCTTGGGCAGTAGGACAGACTTGTTGGAGACCAAGCATGACGAGCTGAGCCTCGCATACTCAGACCTGAGGAAAGATCATGAGACTCTTACAGAAACAGTGACACAGCTGCAAGCCCACATCGAGGACCTGGATAACAGGAACAGAAGGAGCAATCTTAGGGTGTGGGGGGTCCCCGAGACAGTCACGGAATTACACCCGGCAGTACAGAGATTGTTCCTGTCCCTCCTTCCAGATACATCCCCTGCAGCGTTTGCTTGTGACAGGATACACAGGGCCCTGCGCCCTAAGCCCTCTCCGGACAAACCACCCCGGGACATAGTCCTCTGTCTCAAGGACTTTGTAACTAAGGAGGGGATCCTCAGAGCCTCAAGAAACTCCCCTCACATCCAACTGGATGGGGTAGCTGTTCAAATATACCCCGATATCTTCCCTACAACCCTGGATAAGAGCAGGAGGATGAAGGAAGTCACCTCGGTCTTGCAGGCAGCAAGGATCCGGTATAGATGGGGGTTTCCGTTCAAGCTGCAGGTCCCTCACAACGGCACGACTTATACTGTCACTAACATCCCGGAGGGCAAGGAACTCCTAGTAAAACTAGGCCTTATGGATGCTGCGGAACTCTCCAGACTCCCATCCACACCTCGCCCGTCTCCAATCTGGGCCACACCACCGCTAAGAAGAGGACCTCGCAACGTTCGTTAGTTCAAGACGGACAGCTTAATGTTTCGGAACACACCCGTCATGATAAACATACGCTGCCTAATTCTCTCCAGGCAACACCGAATACTTGTTCTGCTCGCCTGGTTGTCTCCCCCCCACTCTGCATCGGTAGACACTGGAAGGTGTTACGCACGAAAGCTAACTTGGAAACAAAGCTGCTCTCCTGTCTGCTATGCACTGGGAAATGCAGCTGTTGACTTGGCTATCGCTGCAGAGTGTTGGACCTTTGGTCCGAGGTTTGTTTCCTCTGTTGGTTAGGGTGAGGACTATCCCCCTAACCCCACCGGCTCGAGCAAACGTTGTCCCCTGGTATTTCCAGGGTGTCACCGGTCTGCTGGGCCTTATGGTTAACACTTTATTTTCTTATGTTTATTTCATGTTATTTTTTCCGTTTTTCAGTTATGCCAGTTCTTTATTCTGGATGCATCAATTTGGTACTTTTGCGATGAATGGAGGTGTCAAAGTGAGTATTGCTGGGTGCCTTCGTTTGACTGGGCGCCTGGAGGTCAATGGGACGGCATGTTTGGGGGCTGGTGGGCTGTTAGTGGTTGGTTACCCTAGGCTTGGACTCTGCAAGGTTAACAAACTACCCCTCTTACCAATAACATGTCCTATTACAGGAAACACATTTCTCCAAACAAAATCATCCCTCATACTTAGACAAGTCCTTTGGACAAACTTATTTCACCACTTATGAGTCCAAGGCCAGGGGGACAGCGATTCTATTTAGAAACAATGTGATGTTCCAACAACAGCAGGTCTATAGAGACCCAGATAGTCACTTTATTATTCTTAAGGGCTCCATTCATGGTAAGGAGCTTACCCTGGCCTCTATATATGCCCCAAATAAATCCCAAGCGTCTTTCTTCAAGGGGTTCTTCCAGAAACTAGAGAGCTATCACTCCCCTCATATGCTGATTGGAGGGGATTTCAACCTAGTGGCCCACACCAAACTAGACAGGAATAAACAGGGTCCAGCATGTAATGCTTTCCCCAGATCGCTACAGCACTCTCTGCAGTCCCACCAGCTGGTGGATACTTGGAGAGCACACAATACGGACTCCAGAGAGTACACCTTTTACTCATACCCCCACAACACTTACTCACGCCTAGATTATATCTTTTCCACCCCAGTACTAATGGCAAATTCGACCTCATCCCATATACATGTATGCCCCTGGTCGGATCATCATATGCTGTCCTGTAAGCTTTTAGGCATAGGCATCCCCTACACTCCGGGTTCATGGAGACTCAACAAATCGCTACTAACGGACCCCATAATACTTAAACAGCTTACAGATCACCTGGAGGAATACTTCAGACATAATGACACTGGGGAGGTCACCCCCATGACGCTTTGGGCTGCCCATAAGGCAGTGATGAGGGGATACCTCATAGAGATAGCCACTAAACAGAAGAGGGAGAAAGGCAAAGAGATTCAAACTTTAACATATGATCTAGCTAGACTATACCATTCACACAGCCTAACCCCATCACAGGACTTACGTACCCAAATTAATGTTAAGCGACAGGCGCTGGACACTTTACTTTCAGAACATACAGAGAAAACCCTTCGCTGGTCCAAGGCGCGCTTTCTCCTCTATGGGAACGCCGCTTCTACTATGTTTGCCAGAAAACTAAAACAGGGCATTCAACCCCCACATATCTATAGACTTAAGAACTGTCAGAATAACATAGCTACCCACCCTAAGGATGTCCTAGACATCTTCACCTCCTATTATAAGAGACTTTTGTCCACCCCCCGACTACCCCATATGTGCCCCCATTGGAGTGGCTTGAAAACATAACGCTACCCTCCCTGACAGAAGAGCAATTAAGAGGACTGAACGCTCCTTGTGAGGCAGAGGAGATAGTAGAGGCTATCTCCTCTCTGAAACCATCTAAAGCACCTGGACCGGATGGCTTTACGGCCCCATATTATAAAAAATTCTCAGCTATCTTAATCCCAAAACTACAGAAGATGTTTAATTGCATTTTGAAAGGGGATTCATTCCCCCAAGACATGCTATTGGCAAACATGTCCTTAATACCAAAACAAGATAAGGATCACACCATGCCCCAAAACTACAGGCCGATCTCGGTCATTAACAATGACCTAAAAATCTTCAGCCGAATTTTGGCAAATCGCTTAGCACAAGTAATCCCATCCCTGATTTCCCCAGAACAAACTGGCTTTATACCCTCAAGACAGATCACCGACAATATTCGCCTAGCCACAAATATTATCCAAGATGCTGACAATCTCTCCAACCAAGTATTACTTTTAAGCCTTGACATTAACAAGGCTTTTGACAGCGTCCACTGGCCATACTTAGACACAGTCCTGGGAAAATTTGGCTTTTCTGGCTCCTTCCTAAATGGTTACAAAGCTCTGTATCGACACCCTAAAACCCGCATCAAACTCCCGGGTTGCAGCTCAGAATACTTCTGACTGGGTAGAGGAACTAGACAGGGCTGCCCCATGTCCCCGCTCCTATTTGCCCTAGCCCTAGAACCCCTCTCTAGGTCTATAGCCGAAAACCCCAATATTGTAGGCTACCGTAAAAATAACCAGATGTACAAGCTTAGCCTATATGCGGATGACATCCTATTATCCCTGTCGGACCCCATAAATTCTCTCCCTACCCTTGAATCAACACTAGCTATATTTGGCCGTTTGTCGGGCCTTGAAGTCAACCCCAATAAATGCGTGGCCCTACCCCTCAATGTCCCAGCCCAGGCGCTTGGGACACTGAGGGCATCGTACGCGTTCTCCTGGAACCCCAGTACATTACCCTATCTAGGAATAAAATTAGCCCCCTCACTTAAAAAGATGTATTCTGTCAATTACCCACAAATATTTACCAAGGTGAAACAACTTCTTTCCCAATGGTCCGCATATGGTATCTCATTTTTGGGCCGTATACAGGCAATCAAAATGTCCATCCTCCCTAAACTACTTTTTTACTTTAGAACTCTCCCACTTTATATCCCTAAAAGTACTATATCTGAGATACAGTCAGAGCTCCTTAAATTTATCTGGCAAAACAAAAAACCTCGCCTACAAATGCAACTCTTATATAGACTAAAATCCAGGGGTGGGTTGGGTTGCCCTGACCTCTGGAAATACTATCTTGCAGCCCGTTTGGTACAATTAGCTCAATGGCATACCTCTCCAGTCTCAATACCCTGGTTACAATTTGAAAAAAACTCGGTAGAGCCATACCATCTTCTGGGTTTATTGTGGTCCCGCACAATCCGGACAAAAGAGGTGACCCCACTTAATGCAGTCGTGGGACACTCCCTCCGCCTTTGGAGCTTGTATGGCAAAAAATACCACCTTACATCTTCTCCCTCACTCCTGGCCTCCTATATAGGTGACCCTGATTTCCCTCCTGCCTTTGAGTGTGGATTGGACTACATGGGCTGGACAGAACTCGGGATAGTGACATTGGGCTCCTTTCTACAAAATACGACTTTCTGCACCTTCGAACACTTGCAGCGGACTTACACCCTCCAACGTTCAGAGTTCTATAAATACTTGCAGGTCAGGCATTTCTACTCCAAGATTGCCCCCCAAACAATAGACACCTCCAAGACGGAGTTTGAATCGATTTGTGACAATACATCTAGGGACAGGGGACTGATTTCAAGACTATATAGACTGCTTGTTGACCATGGAATGCCGGGGAAGACTTCGGCTATGCTGAGTTGGGAGGCTGAGACCGCTCATTCCTTTCCAGAAGAGGAGTGGCAGGATATGATATCCAATATGCAGAAGTGCACTCTCTCCACATCAGTGAAGGAGACTGCCCTTAAACTACACACACGATGGTACTATACTCCGGTTAGACTCCATAGGTTTTACTAACTGGTCCCGGATACCTGCTTCAGGGGATGTGGCGATGAGGGTACGCTCCTCCACATTTTCTGGAGTTGCACTGCCCTGCAGCCCCTCTGGCAGCAGATCTCCTCTCTAGTGCATCAGATAGTGGGCTTCCAGGTCTCCCTGACATACCAAATGACCATCTTATATGCTGACCTGCCGGAGGTGCCCTCAGCTCGACAAAAATTAATTCACACACTTTTCTCAGCCGTTCAATGGGCTATTACGTGGAACTGGCGGTCCCCCGCAGTCCCATGGTAACAAATATGGTCCCGCATGGAGTCTATAAAATTGATGGAGCGCATACACCACACCTTAACTGACTCTATGCCTAGTTTTGATAAAAAATGGAACCACTGGCCCACCAGTCCCTCATAAGCAATGCTTGCCCAATAGTAGAAATATGCCATCCTAAGGTGCCTTCGATAGTGATCTAAATCAAACATGGTTGATGCTGTATATGATCTTGGTTTTAACTTTATTTTTTCTTATTGTTCTTCTTTACGTTTCAAATACTATGTCTCAATATGCTGACAATGACATGCACTATCATAACTATGCTATTCACTTAACATTCTTGGCTTAAATGCTCTATACGAATTTATTCGCTAATATATGCCATATACCTTTTTACTACAAGACTGTAATAGCCAACTATGAAGATCTATGCTGGTTTTCAGTTCTTCTTTTCACTTTTGTCTTTATGAAAAAGCATATATGATTGTATGTACAAAAAACTTCAATAAACATTTGTAAAAAAAAAAAAAAAAAGTGGTGTGGGGTCCCCCCATGTACACACTAGGCCCTTTGAGTCTGGTATGAATTTTAAGGGGAACACCACACCAACATTGCACAAAAAAAAAGCACGGACCCCCCCCAAAATCGATATCAGACCCTTATCCGAGCCTGCAGCCTGGCAGGCCAGGAAAGGGGGAGGACAAATGAGGCCCCCCCCCCCCCTGAACCAGACCAGGTCACATGCCCTCAACATGGGGGGTGGCTGCTTTGGAGTGCGGGGGCTCTGCACTCCTATTCATCAAAAACAAGGGTGTTGTTCAACGAAGAACACAATGGTGGATGATAAAATCCATATAATAATAAGTTGCAGTACTGAGAGGGATAAGAACAGCAATTAGCTGATAACAGAAGTATAACAATTAGATTATTAATAGGGGTTAAATAATAAGTTTATCTATAATCAATAAAGAAACATAAAAACACAAAAAGTATTGAATCAAATCCCAGAACTCCATCTTGTGGAGCATCCAATACTATAGCCGTGCTCCTGTCAATCGTTTAAAAACATGACCGCCATTCATATGTTGATCATATGAGACACAGATGGCTGACACATTGTGATTAAAGTCTTAATAGAAGGAGGTGATTCTAGTCAATGTTAAAAAGCATGCACCATACACCAAGGTCCACACCGCAAGAGTCTCACTCCCCTAGGGATTCAAACTCACCATCAGGGGGTATATCACAAGCCTTGACAAATCAAACAGGTGTCTTTCATTTTTCAAGGGTAGCTAGAGCTACAGGTCACTCTGTGGGTAGCCTCCTTGCAACTGTGCAAAGTGTTATGGCCTGCTTCTAAGTCAGGTGGATGGCCTTTATGTTGATGTCACATAACAGTGGCCCCCAGGCCTATGGTCCTGTGCATTAGCAAATGCATTCTTGGTGTCCCCAATGGGTGCTTTAAGCCCTACCCACACACTGTCCACACTGAAGGTTATAGCCTCAACATGACCATGTGTACTGGATCACATATATTCTACTCTGGCATGGAAGAAGATAACTCAGTTTCCATATCTACTCCACATCCTCTACAAGACTGTGGCTGGACTCCTTGTGCCCATGTGGTAGCTACATAGAAAAAAAATCCATGAACTTTGGAAAATATTTATAGCACTACCCTCCTAAGAGCGCTGAGTGATGCTTGTCCTCTGGAACTGCCCCAACATTGCAAACAGTTTGACCCTTCTTGCACTCTATTTTCAGACATGAAACACTGTTCAGTAACATTTTTTTACAATATACCACAGCACAAATGAAAGGCAATGAACATGGATTTCAATAAACACTGTTGTACTGAGTACTTCAAAGTGGTTCAGGTCAATGAGAGAAACAATAGGTTAACAGCATGCTGTTAGAAAGTAAGCAAAGTAATATGGGTAACAATGAATAGGTAGATTAAAACAGATACTAATGAATCACTGGTTTAGAAAGTATGGATTATAGCAGTGCTTTCTAGAGGTGCTGCACTGGCTGTGGAAGGGAGGCCTGCCACCAATGCAGTCAGGCTATGCACAGCCACTGGTACCATACTGGAAAGTAAAGTAGTAGTTCTCTACTGGTAGAAGAGAGGCACTCCTGGCTCGGTGATAGATATCTTTATAGGAAAAAAGCAATTTATGTTTGATACTGTATCTTCTGCCAACAATTGTTTCAGGCCCTTAAACACTTAAAGTATAGGTTCTTGTGATTAATCAGATCTGCATAGTGAGGCCAAGGTAGCAAGATCTCCTTAACTGAGATGGGGAAAGTAAAGATGTCTGCTAGCAGTGTCCATGTATGAAAAATAGCAGAGTAAAGGCTGAAAAAACTGCCCTTTCACCAATCCTGATTGAAGTTAGGACTAGAGTTGAGCGAACACCTGGACGTTCGGGTTCTGCTGGTCCGGCCGAACTTCGGGACAAAGTCCGGGTCCGGACGGAACCCGAACGATCGCACGGGCAACGAACCCCATTGAAATCAATGGGGACCCGAACTTTTAGGCACAAAAATGGCTGTAAACGGGCACGCTAGCAAGCCCAAGGCAGGCCTGGGCCTGAAACAGGGCTTCAAGCCGGCCTGGTCGTCTTGGGCTTGCAGGTCCACAAGCGAGTTGAGATCAGGATTGAAGTTAGTCCTAACCACTTTCCCGTCAAAAAAGTCGGAAATGAGACGATAAAAAGTATGTACCTGTGACGATCGTCTGTAGAAATGAAAGGGGTAGAGTCAATTCCTCTAGAACGATGGAACCGGAGTGATACGTCTAGACTAATTAGTGTTCTTGGATATGAAATTCAC
>BLSH010545736.1:213764-236880 GCA_018402905.1 Glandirana rugosa | reverse complement strand
CCCTTTGAACTAGATGATTTTTGAACAATAATGTGTCACTTACATCAACAGCTGGCCCTATAGGAGTAGGCAATGGGTTTGGAACAAGAATCTGTCCCTCTAAGCAACACCTGGAAACTCTCCCCTTTGAACTAGGAGAGGATTTTTGAAAAATAATGTGTCACTTACAGCAACAGCTGGCCCTATGGTTTTGGAACAAGAATCTGTCCCTCTAAGCAGAAGCCTCTACCTAGTGCAGTCAGATCACTCAAAGCATCAGTATGTGAAATCTCAAATTACTCCCACAATATGATCGTTGTGTACGATCCCACAATCTGATCGTTGTGTACGAACGTACGATCGTTTCGTTAGACAGAGTTTAATCTGCAATCTCCAACTCTAAGCAGCAGTATTTGAAATCTCAAATTCCCCCAACAATCTGATCGTTGTGTACGAACGTACGATCGTTTCATTAGACAGAGTTTAATCTGCAATCTCCAACTCTAAGCAGCGGTATTTGAAATCTCAAATTCCCCCAACAATCTGATCGCTCAGCACGATTGTAGCGATAGTTGTTTTATGCAGAGCTTGATCTGCAACTCAAAGCAGCGGTATGTGAAATCTATAATTTCTGCTATCTGTCCTCAGAGCAACAGCACAGACAGCAGTAGTAAAGTAATCTATCTCAGGATGCAGGATCAGGTCTTAAAATGTCTCAAATCTCTCCCTCAAGCTTTCAGCTTCCTTTTCCTACACTAACCCAAGGAGCATGTGACTGCAGCACTGTGACTCCAGCTTATACAGAGGCTGGGTCACATGATGCACTGGCCAATCACAGCCATGCCATTAGTAGGCATGGCTGTGATGGCTTCTAAGGGCAAACCAGTGAAACGCTTGTTGATTGGCTGCCCTGCAGCTTCTCAACACGTGGAGTAAAATAGCAGAACCCCGGACCGAACCCGAACGATTTTTGAAATGTCCGGGTCCGTGCCACGGACACCCGAAAGTTCGGTACGGACCCAAACATTACAGTCCGGGTTCGCTCAACACTAGTTAGGACTCCAGTGCAAGAAGGGGGAATGAGCAGGCTTTAGATTAGGAAGCCAAGGATGGCAATCAGTGTGGATGTCTCTATGTCTCTAGTCACAAAGGACATCTGTGTAGCTGTGTGTCTGGCACTAGGATGTGCAATGTCACTCAACCTCTGGTGCTGGTGCAGATTGATCTGTAGACTGCTGCTTGTGTGTGGCTTGATCTCTGTATCTCAGTGTGGTCAGGACAGAGGCTCCTGACTGACCTTTCAGATGTCCCCAAGAGTAAGCCCGCCAGTAACAGTCAAATCTAAAAACTCTTCCAGGATCCCCTGTGGTTCTAGGACACTGGGATTTGTAGTCCAAGATCAGGCCCAAGACATTTTGCTGCAAATCAGAAAAGGTGACTTCCCTATGGAGGCTGGAAGTGAGATAATTTTCATGCTTGGGCACTAAGGGAGAAACAATCAGTCTGTAGTGCATTCTAAAGATGTCCTTTCCTTTCTATTATTTAGTAGCCCCTGCAACTAGCTACATATATCTTTTCTATTAGAGCCCAATCCCAGCACCTTGCTTCAAGTCTGGCATACCACATTTGGGATGTTTCCTGTTTTTTCTGCTGAAGAGGATCATTCTAGAGGGCAGAGCAACCCCATCTTTTGGGGTGGGACAGTAATGTCCCTCAAAAAATAACTTAAGTTTGCAAATAAATTTAATGAACATATGCCTAAAGGCGACCCTACATTACAGTGTTGATATTGAAACAGCTTGCTAAGTAGTAGAGGTCCAGAATAAGACAAACTTGTAATAAGCTCAACAAGATTAGGGAGGTCCAACTCCCATCATGCTGTCTGTCCAGCAAAAAAAAGGCAACAACCTTTCATAAGGTAATTTCATTTATTAAATTACTATGGCTCCTTACTCTATACATTCTTTCCACCATACCTACTGCCCTTCATTAGTAAATGACATAATCTTGTAAAAAAAAAAAAAAAAAGAAGCTTCTGGATGTTTGTTCTACATACTGTTGCTTACTCTCTGGATTACGAGAACTCAACTATACACAACTGAAACAAATAAAAAGGACGAAAAAGTTCAAATATTTTAAAGCTCAATAAAACAATACAGAAAGCAATGGTCATTTTGCAATACGTAGTTAGATTATTCCAGATGAGTAGATGATAGCTCTGCAAGGGAAGATAGTGTACTTTTTGGAAAAACACTTTTAGCCTCTTTAAAGCCGACTATGGGTGATAAATAATGCTTACAGCAGGAGAAAACTCCTTTCCAAGAACCATTTGAACTTAGACATGGAAGTATTACATATCCTGCATCTCTGTACTGCAGAGTAAGAACAGTCATTTAATATACTGTAGAAAGTAGATATACCTAAGACAACAAAAGAGAAGACTGAGTTGTACTGATTGTCACATTTGTTGGGGAGAATTTGGGACACATGAAGCAGATCATTCTGGAACACAAAAAACAGGAGAGGTTGTAGAAACATATTTACAAATGCTAGATTGCAGTAGTTAGCTTTTCCCCTCAGCGTGACTGAGAACTCAAGAGCTATAAAGTGTTGAAAATCACGTAGGTGGAAAAAACTTATTATCAACACCAGTGAACAACAACAAAAAGATTAAGAAACTCCAACTGTAATTGCTGTAAACAACACAAACTACAGCAAGCAAGGAAGACAAACAATACATCTTGTACTTCACCAAGACAGCCTCTCTACCTACTTCAATCAAGTTACAGTGCGGAATAAAAACACTCTGAAACTCTAAACCATTTTTGAAAATAATTGGAAAAAGAAAGCAGCACAGCTTAATTAGGTCATTTTGATACATGTAAAGTAAAATGATTACATAGAATGAATCATTAGTTTTAAATGTAAATATGTGTTAGTAGCAATTAATACTGAATATTTTGGGATAAACTACAACAACAATGTATTCTCTTACTGTTTGTCAGAGGTGAATCAATTTATGAATTTAGATAATCTAAAGAACAGGTGTAAACTTAAATTTGTTGGCAAATGAGACATTTTTATTTGTGCTAACTGTATCAGCTATGGACGATTTTACCCCTTTTATGACCAGGCCATTTTTTATGGTATTTGATCACCACTGGGGTTTTTTATTTTTTTATTACAAAGACTGAACATTTTGAAAAAAAAAACCCAATATACTTTACTTTCAGCTATAAAACATATCCAATAAAAAAATGAAAAAGAAATCAAATTTCTTCATAATTTTAGGCAAAAATGTATTCTGCTGTGTGTTTTTGGAAAAAAGTCCCAATAAGAGTATATTAATTGGTTTGCCTGAAAGTTATAGTGTCTAAAAACTATAATATATATATATATATATATATATATATATATATTGTGACAGCCGGCAGGTAAAATTACCTGGGTGCGCTCAAGATAGCAGATACATTTGTCCCAGGTTCATACTTTATGCGGATGGCTACCACTAGGGGGAGTGCTGGGAGTCTTGCAGGGGTAATGAGCCCAGCTGAGTGGAGCTGGGCATTAAGGCCTCTACAAGAGCTTCCAGCAGGCTTAGGTGGATGCTCCACCCTGGAACCAGTTTCTGTGACCATAGACTGGGGAGCGTAACATCCTGTACACGGTAAGGCATATGTGGCTGAGTGTCCTGCAGTGAGAAGTAGGAGCTAGGTACAGCGATAGGCTGTACCCAGCTGACAGACAGGGAAACCTATCGTGCAGTCAGTGGCCAAGTGGCCTAGGATTTATTTTGTTGTTTGTTTTCGTTTTGCTGTTTTTCACATTGTAAATAGTGAAAATAAACTGCCTTTTTGTTTTCACCTGCAACTGCTGTCTCGCTGTGCCTACATTGTGTAGTGAACACTTCCAGGGGGTCACACACACCCGCTGCTAAGCGAACCCCCTTACGGTTGGTGGAGGAAGCCAGGGGCAGTTTTGTTTTTGAAAGGCCAGCATGGAAGAGTTACTGAGACAGCTTGCTGTAGCAAATGCTAACCAACAGCTAATGAATGCTAACCAGCAATAAACGAATACTAGTCTACAACAAGCAAACACTAATCAGCAACGAGCCCAGCAGCAAGAGCAGAAGCAAGAGCAGAGACTCCAACAGCAAATGGATGCCATAACACAACAGTGTCCGTAGACCAGTGAGGCAAGTGGTTTGATTAATACGTCATCATTTTTTGTGAGCCGTTTACTGCCAAAAATGACTGGAGAGGATGATCCAGAAGTGTTTCTGACCACATTTGAAAGGACTGCAGAAAGAGAAAAGTGGCCTAAGGAACAGTGGGCTGGATTGGTGGCTCCTCTATTAGCTGGAGAATTGCAGAAAGCATATTATGACTTAGAGCCGGACCAAGCAAAAGACTATGTTGTGCTATAAACAGAAATATTGGCACGGCTGGTTGTCACTCTGGCTGTCCGGGCTCAGTATGTGCATACCTGGACTTTCCAATTTGAAAAGCCCCCCAGGTCGCAAATGTATGATCTCATTCACCTGGGCAGGAAGTGGCTGCAACTAGAGACTCTGACAGCACCAAAGATTGTGGAACATGTGGTAATGGATTGGTTCCTGAGATCTCTACCTACTGCTATCCAAAACTGGGTAAACCATGGAAACCCAGACACGGCTGACAAGCTTGTGGATCTGGTAGAGAGGTACTTGGCTACAGAGAACCTGACTGCCTCTCCCAGAGACTCACAGACTTTCCACCCTAAGACCAGACCATCCTCAGCGGTGGGTAAGATGACTTCAAGGAGTAAGGGTGGAGAGAGTGAGAGGGCGGGAAGTATGCATAATGTATGGCGATCGCAGTCAAAGTCTCAGGAAGCTGCGAAAACGTTTATTTGTTATCGTTGCCGGCAAGAGGGAAATATTGCAGCCAATTGCCCAGTTGTGGAACATTTATGCAAAATGTGTGTTAATGGTAAAAATGCTGTTGTGTTGCTAGATTCAGGTTGTCTGGTGACATTGATCACAGCTGAATTAGTTACTACAGAGGTCTCGGGGAATAACAAGGTGGCTGTTATTTGTGTCTGTCCTGACAAAGCTGGCTTGACCACCAAAACGCGTTGACGGTGTGCTGCCCCGGGCCCGCACCCCTCCACGATGTTCTGATTGACCCCTCGAGTCACACGACTAGGCAGCCCTTGCTGGGGCCTTTGCTGTTTTTGACACCCAGGATCGCCACTCTACAGCCGGCGGATGCTTGTGCTATGTCCGTACACATTGGAAGCACATGAGATACACTACGGGCAACTGACATGTGGATGGATGGGTAAGTGATTCCAGCACTCCCTTGACTGACATGCTGATTTCCTTTCCTCCCTACGGTACCGCTTGTGCCTTCATCGCACTCTGCACCTTGCACTGATCTGTGTGTGTCCTCGGATGGGTCTGCCTGTAGCCAAACATTTTGGAATTTGCTATCATCAGCCAGACCATTAGCTTTGAACATAAGTTGCGGTTGATCTGCCTGTAACCTGCCTACATGGTTTTGCCATTATCAGGCAGATCCTGCGCTGAACATTTCTCCAAGGTTTTCATGCACAGTTACTCAGCCTCATAGGCTGTCCAATTTTATTCTTGTTTTCCATCTGCAGGCGACTCAATCGGGCGTCCATCTATTGGCATTTGATTTCCCCTCACAACAGGTGCCGTATCCGTTATGCCGTTATGTGATATTTAGGTATCTGTTTGGCTTGATACAATTTCTGTATATGAGGGACTGTGTTTGGGGCATACATGTGGAGGTGTCTGGGGGGGGGAGGTCCTTCTTTTTTAAACTCCTTTTGACAACGTTGTCTGTGGTGGTGGTTCCCTGATCAATGTTATATCTATTCATGTTTTTTATATTTTGCATTTTTTTTTAACATACTAATAAAGCGTTGCTTTTATATTTAATTGTTTCTTCGGAGATCATTTTCACATCAGACTCCAGTGGCTTAACTATATGATGTCTTTACGGACAGCCTCCAGTGCTGCCCATGTTTGGTGCTGTGTTTTTTTTACCATTAAGCCCCAGGTGATACATATTGAGTGAGTAGATGTGATTTTCTTACACATTTGGCCCTCTGCTTTTTTTGCTTCTATATTCTTTTGGCTGTTATTTGTGTACATGGGACACCAGAGAGTATCCTGTGGCTAAAGTGGTTTTTGAGACCCCCAAAGGTAACATAACTCATCAGGTGGGGTTTGTGCCTCAATTACCACATGATGCTATTGTGGGGAGGGATTTTCTGGGAACTCTGGGATGGTCCTGAACCCCCCACAGAGGCCCCTAGAGGCCAGGAAGAGGAATCCCAGGTATCCTCTAAGAATGGTGAGACCTCTCCAGATTTTACCTTGTCGGTGTTGGCTGGAGACACTCGGGAAACCGGGGAGGAACCAACATCTCCAGACAAAAACATGCCGTCTGTGGAGTTCTCTGATTTAGAGGTTCACAGGGAAAATTTTGCCACAGAACAGGTAAAAAACCCCACCCCGATAAAAGCACAGAAAAATGTGGTAAAGATAGATGATGAATTAGTGAACCCAGATCAGTCCTGCAGTTACCCATACTTTATGGTGGAAAGGGTTCTGTTGTATCAGGTTGCCCAAAAGGAGGATGAAACCACTGAGCAACTTGTGGTACCCAAACCCTATAGGAAATTGGTATTGGAATTAGCCCATGAGAACATTTTGGGAGGTCATTTGGGGGTGGAGAAAACCAGAGAGAGAGTATTGCAAAGGTTCTATTGGCCTGGGGTCATGAAGGAAATAGAAAATGATTGTTCCTCCTGCTCTGTGTCTCAGAAGTCTTCACCTTTGTCGCATTTCCGTAACCCACCTGTACCTCTCCCCATCATTGAGGCTCCCTTTCAGAGGATCGCAATGGATTTGGTAGGTCCAATACTGAAGTCCACTAGGGGGCATCAGTACATTTTGGTCATAATGGACTATGAGGTAGAAATACCTCTGCCAAGATGATAGCCAAAGAGCTATTTCTGGTCTTCAGCCGTGTGGGTATTTGGAAGGAATTGCTTACCGACCAGGGTACCCCATTTATGTCCAGGGTAATGAAAGAGTTGTGCAAGTTGTTCAAAGTGACACAATTACGTACATCTGTGTATCACCCTCAAATAGATGGGTTGGTTGAAAGGTTCAACAAAACCCTAAAACAAATGTTAAAAAAGGTGGTGGATCGAGATGGAGAGGATTAGGACTATTTAATACCCTACTTGATGTTTGCTATTCGGGAAGTACCACAATCCTCTACAGGGTTCTCGCCCTTCGAATTACTCTATGGGAGACACCCAAGAGGGCTGTTGGATATCGCCAAGGAAACTTGGGAAAGTGAGAGTTCTCCCCACCAGAGTGTGATTGAGCATGTTGCCCTGATGCAAGATAGAATTGCACAGGTAATGCCAATTGTCAAAAAACACTTGGCCCAAGTGCAGTTAGCACAGCAAAGGGTGTATAACAGCAAGGCAAAGACCCGTACTTTTTCACCGGGGATAGGGTGTTGGTACTCGTCCCTACGGTCGAAAGCAAATTCCTGGCCAAAAATGGCAGGGTCCATACGAAGTAATTGAAAAAGTGAGTGAGGTGAACTACAGGGTCAGACAACCAGGACGGCGAAAGCCAGAACAGATCTACCACATTAACCTGTTGAAAGCTTGGAGGAATAGGGAATCTCTAGTCGCAGAAACCTTGGTGTCGCAGACTCAGTCTGATTGCTTAATTCCTGAGGTTGGAACAGCAGTCACCCTATCGAAACCCCAAAAACAGGAGGTGAAAGAGTTTGTGCTCCACAACAGAGAGGTGTTCTCTGAGCTGCCGGGACAAATATCTGGGGTAGAGCATGACATTATCACGCCGCCAGGAAAAAGAGTGAAACTAAAACCTTATTGAATACCGGAGGCCCGACGGGAGGCAATACGCGGGGAAGTTCATCGAATGCTTTAATTAGGTGTGATAGAAGAGTCCCAGAGTGACTGGTCCAGCCCAATCTTTTTAGTGCCCAAACCCGATGGGAGCTGGTGGTTTTGTAACAATTTCCGGGAGTTGAATAAAGTTACAAAATTTGACACCTACCCCATGCCACACATAGATGAACTGATCGACCGTCTGGGAACAGCCCAATATATGACGACCCTTGATCTCACCAAGGGGTATTGGCAGATTCCCCTAGCTGAGTCAGCAAAGGAGAAAACGGCATTTGTAACACCAGAAGGGGCATTCCAATATAGAAGAATGCCGTTTGGGTTACAAAATGCACCAGCCACATTCCAGCTGAAAATAGACAAAATTCTGAGGCCCCATCAGAAGTATGCTGTAGCCTACTTGGATGATGTGATTATCCACAATACGGATTGGGCCTCACATCTGCCAAATGTGCAAGCCGTACTAGACTCCATAAGAGAAGCTGGGCTCATGGCTAATCCAAAAAAGTGTGCCATTGGACAGGAAGAGGCCAAATATTTGGCGTACACTATTGGGAGGGGAGTAATAAAACCCCAAGTCAATAAAGTGGAAGCCATAAATAGCTGGCCACGCCCCAACAGCAAGAAGCAGGTTTGAGCATTCCTTGGAATTACTGGATACTATCGGCGAGTCATTCCTCACTTTGCTTCGCAGGCTGTGCCCCTAACCAGCCTGACAAAAGGGAAAGAGTCTACTATGGTGAAATGGACCCCGGAGGCTGAAGCAGACTTCCAGGCTTTAAAAAAAGCCCTATGTAGCCAACCAGTGCTGTACTCACCTGACTTCGCTAAGGACTTTGTGGTACAGACAAATGCATCAGATGTAGGCTTAGGAGCATTGTTGTCTCAGGTCTGGAAGGGAGAAGAGCACCCAGTCATTTATCTTAGCAGGAAACTGAAGCCCCATGAAGAAAACTATGCCACAATTGAGAAAGAGTGTCTAGCGGTGAAATGGGCACTAAACTCCCTGCGATACTATTTGCTGGGTAGACACTTTGACCTGATTACAGATCACGTGCCCTTAAAGTGGACGGCTCAATATAAGGAGACCAATAGAAGGGTAAATTGGTGGTTCCTGGCCCTGCAAGAATAAAACCTCACCGTGAAGCATTGCCCTGGGGTTCAAATGGGGAATGTGGATGCTCTAACTCGGGTACCTGCGTACCTGGCTGTGTGTGTCCCAAAACCCAGTTTGAAACAAGGGGGGTATGTAACAGCCGGCAGGTAAAATCACCTGGGTGCGTTCAAGATGGCAGATACATTTGCCCCAGGTTCATATTTTATGTGGATGGCTACCACTAGGGGGAGTGCTGGGAGTCTTGCAGGGGTAATGAGCCCAGCTGAGTGGAGCTGGCTTATAAAAGCCTCTACAAGAGCTTCCAGCAGGCATAGGTGGATGCTCCACCCTGGAACCAGTTTCTGTGACCATAGATTGGGGAGCATAACACCCTGTACACGGTAAGGCCTGTGTGGCTGAGTGCCCTGCAGTGAGAGGTAAGAGCTAGGTACAGCGGTAGGCTGTACCCAGCTGACAGACAGGGAAACCTATCATGCAGTCAGTGGCCTAGGATTTATTTTTGTTGTTTGTTTTCGTTTTGCTGTTTTTCACATTGTAAATAGTGAAAATAAACTGCCTTTTTGTTTTCACCTGCAACTGCTGTCTCGCTGTGCCTACATTGTGTAGTGAACCCTTCCAGGGGGTCACACAGACCCGCTGCCGAGTGAACCTCCTTACAGTATATATATATATATATATATATATATATATAGTATATATGCACAATATGGTGATCAATGACTTAAAGTGGGACTGTGATAGTGCGGCAGGTAATCTTACACTGACTTTTTGTGGGAACTGGAAAACTGACACTGACAACACCAGTGACACTAATACAGTGACCAGTGCTAATATTGTACACTATCACTGCACTTATGAAACTGGCTGGGAAGGGGTTAACATATTGGGTTAATAAAAGGGTTACGTGTGTACCTAACAATGTGTAATGTGTGCTGCTTTTTACTAAAGATCACTATGCTTCGTCTGGCTGCTTTGCAGGCAGAAGAAACACAGAGATCGTTCCCTTTGTACTGAGCCCTGTGTTGTTTGTCAACACATGGCTCTGGGCTGTGACTGGACACAGCTGATAAGCAGGCCCTGGCTGTGAATCATTGGCCAATATATACATGTAGATTTGTCTGCTCAGTGAGTTTCTGCAGATGATATGAATTTAAACACACATTAACACCAGTGATGAATGTTGGGGCAACCATGAGTTTGACCTGAAATCAGCTTGTTTGCAGTTTGGTGAGTAAGTGAACTAAACAGCTAGATTTGCCCAGTTTGTCTGTCCCCCTAAACCTCCTGCTGCTGCAGCCAGAAATCATTCAATTAGTGGCAGTAATATTCATTTAGTGGTGGTATCGCTACTTTTAGACTGCTACCAAGTGACAGCTTCCTGTTGACTTCTTTCACATTACAAACAAGCTGAAGGGCATCTTAGGTGACATGGTTGGCCAAATATGTTAATGCTGTGACAGAAGTATATGCAGCTGAGGAATCAAAACCTCATAGCATGGTTTATGGTGCTGGTCGGGTGTCTGGGCATCTGTTAATTGTATTCAGTGTTGAATATACATGGCTGCATGGTGTGACTGATGTTGGATTTATAGGCATCACACCATCCAGTGTAGGGAGGCAATGTTTACTTTTGTTTTAAATAAAGGGCATTTTTACGGTGTAGCAGTCTTTATTAATTATTTAACTTTAATTTGTAAGTGAGCAACAAAGGGGTACTATGAACCTCTTAACCATTTAAATGCAGCCAAGAGCCAGATATCTGTGGGCCCTCTTATTTTAAAGAGGATTTCCAGAGTCCCCTAAATCACCCACAACCTATGGGGTTGAAGCCCTTTTCCCCATCAGCAGGGAAAAAAGGTGCTTTGCATGGGGAGTGAAGGCTTTGCGAACCCCCTGCAAGTTACCCTACCAATGTTGAGGGCATATGGCCTAATATAGTGGAGGTAATCACTTACTGCCCCCCTTTTCCTGACCAAATAGGCTTCATGTCTGCTTAACTAGTTCCTCACCACGCGCAGTATATTTACTGTGGCTGTGTGGATGCTTCCCGCGAATCGCCGAAAAATAAGCGGCAATCTGCGGTGGCCACTAGGGGGTGTGCGCTCGCCGCCGCTGGCACATGTGCTCCTAAGGAGTGTGCCCACGGCTCGGGCGGACCCGATGTCCGCCGGCAAGCCACGATGAGTGGCTACAGCTAAAGAACCGGGAACTGCCAATGTAAACACAGTGGTTCCCCGCTCTGTTAGTGGGGGCATAGGAGATCTACTGATCCCTGTAACTGGGTTCAGTTAGATCTCTTATGCCCATGGTAGCCCAGCCCCCCCACAGTTAGAACACACCCAGGGAACACAGTTAACCCCTAGATTTTCCCCCTGCAGGTTAACCCCTTCACTGCCAGTGACATTCATACAGTAATCAGTGGACATTTAAATTTCTGATCGCTGTATATCTGCAATATCGCAGTACTGCTAAAAATCGCAGATCGCTGCCATTACTAGTAAAAAATAAAAAAAATAAAAACCCCAGAAATTAATTCTCATCATCCGTAAATGCGGCCACTTTTGTCAAACCAATCAATACACGCCGATTGCAATTTTTTTTACCAAAAATATGAAGAAGAATATAAATCGGCCAAAACGAATAAAAAAAATGTTTTTTTATATTTTTTTTGGATTTGTATTTTAGCAAAAAGTAAGAAAAACTGGGTTTTTTTTGCAAATTTGTCGCTCTTCTTTTTTTTACAGTGGTGATCAGAAATGACGCAGAGGCGATCAAATACCACCAAAAGAAATCTCTATTTGTGGGAAAAAAAGAACTCAAATTTTGTTGGGTACAATGTCGCATGACCGCGCAATTGTCAGTTAAAGCGACGCAGTGCCGAATCGCAAAAAGTGCTCTGGTCCTAAAGTGGGAAATCTTTCCTGGGCTGAAGTGGTTAAGTATAGATTTTTTTTTGGGGGGGGGATGTTGTATATTTTTACTTTTTGCCTGGTATACTAATCCAATGTTGAACAGAAGGGTGCTATATAGTGGGCCTTGACCTGATAATACTTTAGCTCACACTCCTAATCTTGAGATTGTAACTAGGCAGCAAAAATATAGATACAGTTACTCTGTGTCAAAGCCCAAACGGGGTCTAGCATCAATTTCAAAAAGCTCAATGTAGGCTTAATGGTCCCAGGTCATCCCACCTCTTTGGAATTCTGGTCAATCAACGTCACCACTCCTCTTTTAACACACAATCCTTGTCAATATTTAATTATAGAAATGTTTAGGAAAATTGTAACCATAATGACTTGTATAGTGCTGTGCCCATCTCATGTATTTTCATTGAACTTTGGAAGAAAAGAGCTTGTACCTAGAGAATTTCTTAAATAGAATTTGAAGCTCTAAATACAGGGTGGGCCATTTATATGGATACACCTTAATAAAATGGGAATGGTTGGTGATATTAACTTCCTGTTTGTGGCACATTAGTATATGTGAGGGGGGAAACTTTTCAAGATGGGTGGTGACCATGGTGGCCATTTTGAAGTCAGCCATTTTGAATCCAACTTTTGTTTTTTCAATAGGAAGAGGGTCATGTGACACATCAAACTTATTGGGAATTTCACAAGAAAAACAATGGTGTGCTTGGTTTTAACGTAACTTTATTCTTTCATGAGTTATTTACAAGTTTCTGACCACTTATAAAATGTGTTCAAGGTGCTGCCCATTGTGTTGGATTGTCAATGCAACCCTCTTCTCCCACTCTTCACACACTGATAGCAACACCGCAGGAGAAATGCTAGCACAGGCTTCCAGTATCCGTAGTTTCAGGTGCTGCACATCTCGTATCTTCACAGCATATGGTTTTTTTATGGTTTTTATGGTCAGTAAAAACCAATACCGGGTGAGCTGCTCCTTCCACGAGGTACCGCCATTCCTCCAAAGCCGACTTGTTGGCCAGCAATTCCCTATCACCGACATCATAGTTCCAGCAAGATGGTGCACCACCACATTATGGGTGTCAGGTCCGAGCATTCCTAGATGAACAGTTTCCTGGAAAGTGGATTGGTCATCGTGGGCCAGTTGAATGGCCCCCAAGGTCTCCCGATCTGACCCCCTTAGACTTTTATCTTTGGGGTCATCTGAAGGCAATTGTCTATGCTGTGAAGATACGAGATGTGCAGCACCTGAAACTATGGATACTGGAAGCCTGTGATAGCATTTCTCCTATGGTGTTGCTATCAGTGTGTGAAGAGTGGGAGAAGAGGGTTGCATTGACAATCCAACGCAATGGGCAGCACATTGAACACATTTTATAAGTGGTCAGAAACGTGTAAATAACTCATGAAAGAATAAAGTTATGTTAAAACCAAGCACACCATTGTTTTTCTTGTGAAATTCCCAATAAGTTTGATGTGTCACATGACCCTCTTCCTATTGAAAAAACAAAAGTTGGATTCAAAATGGTCAACTTCAAAATGGCCGCCATGATCACCACCCATCTTGAAAAGTTTCCCCCCTCACATATACTAATGTGCCACAAACAGGAAATTAATATAACCAACCATTCCCATTTTATTAAGGTGTATCCATATAAATGGCCCACCGTGTAGATTAAAGCAGCAGGAAGTAGGTAAAGAAATATAAGAAGCAAAGAGTGGCTGTAAAATCACAGTATATTGGGACATTTTAGAATTTGTTGCCACTCAAAAGAATCTTATGGCCTTTAAGGCCAGGTTCCAACTAGAATGCAGTGTGGGAAACCCAAATTCCAAGAGCATTACAAAATGCACTGCAAATGTGATCTGCAGTGGGTGCCAATGTTAAGTTAATGACACCCCCAAATGAAGGCTGCAAACTTCGTGCATTTGCCTGTACTGGATCACATGGTAAAGAAGTACCATGCAATCTAGTTGTAGTAGATTTCCAAAAGTAGTACATGTACTATATTTGGTGCAATGCATTGCGATTTGAGCCTATTGAAAATAAATGGGCTCAAACTGCCCCACACTGAATCGCATATGAATCAAACAGGTATAAGCAGTGCATTCCTGTACTCATAGTGTGAATTAGGGCTTAAATTGTTACTAAACCCACAACAGTAAAATCAGTCTGTATATGCAGCATAGCATGCTTGTTATACTCACTGTGGAACTTAAGGGGTTAATCCTCTGCATTGTGTAAAAAGGCTGTTTTATCCTGTATGCATAGATCTTCCTCTTTCTACACTGTCTTTCTGGGGAAGGCAAGCTTAACACGGGCAGGGTAGTCCTCCTGCCCATGCTCAGTTGTGTCTTTTATGCAGGAGAGAACATTTAGATGTTCTCAGAGATAGCCAGGTCACATGATATTGACTGAATCTTTGTAATGCCTTGTCTGAGCACAAAGGCAGAGAAGGGGAAGGAAGGAGACTATGGGGTCAGTTCACTAATGTTTACCACATTCAATAACACGGCCACGTGACTCATTTGCATAAATAATTTCACGCGGTAATAAAAAGGAAATTCACAAACACCGCAACATGAAAAATGTGCCAGAAAATATTGCCAAAATACCATGCGGTAAGCTCTTAAGTACAATTCACAAAGGGAACAGAGAGTAAAAAAGTATGCACTATTTATCACCAGGGTTTTGCTGGAAGTATAGCATGCGGTATCTGTTAGAAATAGTGTGGGGCTCACCCCCAATAGCTGGTAGCTAAGGAACGGGCCGGGAAGCCTGCTGGCGTGTCCTTAACAACAGATGACACATGACTCATCGCTGACAGCTGAATATAAAGGAAACATACCGGCAATTAAAAAACAGCATGGGACCACCCCAATGGCCTGGTATAGATTTTAAGGGGAACCCCACACCAAAATTAAAATAAGAAATTATGTGGGCCCCCCAAATTACTTACCAGACCGTTACCTGAGCATGCAGCCCGCAGGTCAGGAAAGGGAGGGGACGAGTAAATGCCCCTCCACCCCCGCAAAGCACATTGTCCTCATGTTGATGGGGACATGGGCCTCTTCCCCACAACCCCAGATCCCGGCCCCCACATGTGAATGAGTATGGGGTACATTGTACCCCTACTCATTCACCAAAAAAGTGTCAAAAAGAAATAAAAACACACACACAGTTTTTGACAATTCCTATATTTAAAAGAAAATGTCCCCCAAAGTAGATCCAACATCAATCACGATGCCTGCCGCACCGCTGGACCTGAAAAAGAAGAAAAAAACTCCGGCCCCAACGAAGGCTCCTGTCTACTGCCTGCTCCTCTCTCTGATAGTTCTTAAATAGCTAAGGGGAGGAGTCACCCGGTGACATCACTGGGTGGTCTCATCCTGTGTGATGTCACTGTTCGGGGAAGTTGCGGGGAAGTTGCGGGGAACATTAACATGGGGTCAAGGTGCTTTGGGGTGGGCAAGCATTCGCTAGTCCCCTCCCTTTCCTGACCTGCTGGGTTGCATGCTCAGATAAGTGTCTGGTATGGATTTTGGGGCGGACCCCAAGCCGTTTTTTTCCTTATTTTTAATTGCTGGCATATTTCCTTTAGCTTCAGTTGACAGCTGATGAGTCATCTGTTATTAAGGAGGGGGTGGTTGGCTTCCCGGCCCGCTCCTTAGCAACCAGCTGAATGCGATAAATTACCACATGTATTTATTTACCGCACAATTCAAGTGAATTGCACTTTTAAAACTGATTTAACGCAAGAGCTATTTTACCTCATTTTATTTGCCGTTATTTACCTATTAGTGAATTGACCCGTATGTCATTAACATCGCTAATTCAGCTGTGTGTGTGTAAAGTTTGAGCTATTGAGCTCCTTAAATAGCATTTTGTTTTAGAAAAGCAGCTAAGACTAAACATGTAGACATGAAAAGGAACAAAGCCAGAAATTAAATACAAAATATTCATATGTAATAGTTAAAAAAATACTTGACTAAGCACTACATGCCATTAAGTACCTACACATGAGTATTCAGCCATTGAAGTGTATTACATTAAGGGAGCACATTCATCTTGAATAGGCCCTCAACATGCTTCCACATATGAAAAAATGCACTTGTACTGTTATTGTCAGTGCACAGAGCATACACATCTGTGCATTGGTGTGTGCTATATTGCATTTGTTTACACTGCATATGTGCAAAGGGGTGGCATTAGAAAGGAACAGAAATGCACCCCAACACAAACATACTACACATTTCTATGGGTTATGTTGAAATGTGCATTTTAGCGTGAGTTACCACAATGCATAGCTGTGTCACCAACCTAAAAAACACACATTTTTAAATGTATTTTTTAGTTCTGAACATAATATACTGTAAAAAACATATAAAAATGACTCTCAGAAGATAGAAGTTAAGATAAAAAAGGAAAAAAAGGGAAAAAAAATCTTTGGATTTTATTTATAGTATAATTACCATTAATTTAAAGTATTATCTGTAAAACTTGGAAGCAAAACAGAAAGCACACATGTAGTGATAGCTGTTATGATACACCGTTTTGATTGAGGCTGAGATCTTTGACTCTGCACAAACTGAAATAAAGTGAGGTCTGGCTGATTTTTTGCTATTTATCAGTTCACTTACTAACATAATTAAACGAAGGCTTTTCAAGGTTATGTTGTTGTGCTGTTTATATGTGGATCCATGGAATATAATCAAAGACTCAAGGCATTTTGTAGAGATTACTTGCCAGCAGCAATATTTAGTGCAAAGCACATATTTTTATTAACGATAATTTCAAGAGCCAGAAAATATTGATATGATTATAGCCAGCGGCACTAAGGAAGGGATCATAATGAGGCGGTGATAATCAGAGAAAGTAGAGTGCGTAGCTTTGACTAATGAGTATATGAACACCAATGTACATTATTCATAAAGCTTCCGATTAAAGAAAATCTAAAATGTAACACAAGGTTCTTAGTTAAAAATCTGCACTTATCTGCATTTCAAATACTTGCTGTACTTACCCATTTTGCACTAATTCTGAGAAACCAGAGGTTTCTATATTTAACTGGCAGTATATTCCTTAATTCAAAAAGTTTTGCCTCATAAAATGAAATATATATTAATCTATTACAGGAAATAAGTTCCAAAGTGCTGTAAATTACAGCAGCAGGTTTTTGTCCATATTGTTGAAAATTAAAGTTACCAGTAATACATCTACATTATTTTAAAGGCTTTGTTAACTCTGTATGTACTAGACATAGAGATACAAATATATTATAATTTGTAAAAGTCAAAGTTGAATGTTCTTATGGTGCTCCAGCTGATTAACCACTTGCCTACTGGACACTTTTACCCCCTTCCTGCCTCAGTTTTCAGCGCTGCCACACTTTGAATGACAATTGCGTGGTCATGCAACACTGTATCCATATGACATTTTTATCATTATTTTTTCACACAAATAGAGCTTTCTTGTGGTGGTATTTAATCACCACTGATTTTTTTTAATTTTTTGCTAAGTAAATGAAAAAATACATCTTTATCTTTTTTTTCACACAAATAGAGTTTTCTTTTGGTGGTATTTAATCACCACTGCCTTTTTTAGCTTTTGTTAAATAAACAAAAAACATTTTGAAAAAAAACTGGCATTTGTGAGGCTGCACTGATAGGCAACATTGATGAGCACTAATAGGCGGCACTGATGGGCACTGGTAGGTGGCACTGATGGACACTGGTAGGTGGAACTGATGGGTGACACTGATGAGGATGCTCTGGTAAGCACAGATTGGTAGCACTGGTGGGCACAGATTGTCAGCACTGGTGGGCATAGATTGGCAGCACCGGTGGGCACTGTTGGGACTACACTGATAATCAGGACCCTGTAATCAGGACCATGGTTATCAGTGTACACGTCCCTTTTACACAAGCCGGTTATGATTGGCCACAGATGGTCATGTGGTAAAGAGCAGCTGAATAGCTCTTTACCTAATCTGTGATTAGCAGTGTCCAGAGGACGGCCTCCCAGAACTGACGGCTACAGCGCGGTGGTTAAGTGGACAGTCCACCCAAAATTTAGAATGCATTTTTTTGGTAGATGCAAGAGCAGTAAACCATAGAAACATTTTTTTTGCATATTCAGAGGATATGGTGATATAACTTTACCTAAAGTGGATCTATCTCTAATCTAAATAGGTATTTATCACCTCTCACAGAAAGTACCCCTCTGACAATGCTTTCATCTGCCTTCCTTTTCCAGGAGGATGGTACCATCTTTGTTCTGGAATGAAATGACTGGACTGATTTACTAAAAAAAAAAAAATCTGAATCCTCACCTCACAAATTGTGTGAATATGCACTGAAACTATCATGTGAAAAATACATTCCTGTTTTCTTATTCTATCTGCACATTGTTGTTTATTCAAATTGAAGAGGAATTTGCATGTCACATGATTGAATAGCTGAAGTGAATATTTATACAATTCTTTTAGTAAATCAGCTTCACTAGCTCAGAGATGACACAAAAAGGATCAGTGTTAGGATGCCATATTATTTAGTCAGATGCTGTGTGCAGGAGAAGACCGACAACACCTGTTAAATGGCTGGGAAGTGACGTCACCCATAGACTTACTATGGGGCTTCCATTGTCGGCTGCTTCTCCTGCACCCGCCTCCATGCTGAAGCCGCCACTGACAGTTGATGCTGGGACCACACCAGATCAGCTGCAAAATAGGTAAGTGCAGCGATTTTTGCTTTACAAGGTTAGGAACTGTAGATTAGGTTTAGAAAGTGGCAGAGAGCAGGTTTAGCATTTGTTAGGTTTTGCCTGAACTTCCACTTTAAACCTCCTCTCTTCTAATCTCAAATTATAACCATGTGTCTTCTTCAGGAACCAAAGAATAAACAGCTTATTACATTTACTGAAGTAATCTTTGAAATACTTTATTCGAACATTTTAAGTGCCCCTTCTAAAGAGTGAATACCTATAATCTATGTAATCAATCCTCATCGCTGAGGTCTTCCATTCCCCCTTATTAATTTTTTTTCCCTTTGCTGAACTCTTTCTAATTTAACAACAACGGCCCCCCTGCCGGAACACTCTGATCAGCACTCTCCGCCACTGGCAGAGAGTGCTGATCAGGAGTCGGTCGGCTGCTGGTTTTCCAGAATGCTCGTCCGACAGAAGCTGGGCAAACGGACAGCTTTTGTCGGACAGGGTGGCATACACATGGGCTGAATGTTGGCCAGTTTTTTTTTTTACCAGCCGATGTCTCCTGACATTTGGCTTGTGTGTACATGGCTTTAGGGTATGGAAGAAATGTGGAAAGCTTTATCACATTAAGTAATAAGGACAAACCCAATAATGGAATTATATTTTTACAAATAGTAGGTCAGAAAGGCTTTTATTCTAGCAGTGATAACTTTGACATCAAATTTTGATTTAGTTTTAGTCATAGTCTTTTGACTAAAACACCATTTATATTTAGTCGCATTTTAGTCATCTGAATTGTTTTAGTTTTAGTCAAATTTTTAGGTGTCTAAAATCTCCAATACATTTTAGTCAACTAAGCCAACACTCTAATGGGTTTAGTTACATTGTATTGCATTATTTAAGCATTTCTCTAGAATTGCCAAACTCAGTATACACTCCTGGAGTTAAAATCTAATAACATGTTATTATTTATGGTATTAAGGTTTGAACATGCACTACAGACACAGATTTAGCTAATGTCTTTATAAATAAAAACCAAGTTTCACGAACAAACAATAATATTGCTTTTTGATAAACAGAAGTACAACTTAAAAATATACATATAAAAAAAACTGTGAACTCTATTGGCTGTAATGCCATTGCACATATTACCCAAATATATTACCAACATTAAATATTAAGAGAAAAAAAATAAGAAAAGCCTTTTTCTTAATTTTTTTTTCTTATTTGTATGTGGTTGTGCAGTGTTACTTTTTTTTATAGATCTTTTTATTAGTGTTAGCAATTAAACAAAAACAAAAAGTTACAAGAACAACACAACATACATTTGCGATGTTACATGGTGACACGGAAGGTCAGATAGCAGTTGGTCATACAGATATTATTCATAAAGCAACATATGTGGCACCATTGAAGGCATGTGGCGTGGCTCCCTAGTTATGCATGGTAATCATTATAGGACAACCGTAATATTCCCTCAGTTGGCAATCCAACTCTCATGTCGTAATGCCAAAGCAAAACTTCCATATATGTGTCTGTTTCAAACCAAACGGATAGTCACTAGGAGATATCTTATTGGTAGTCAGTGGGGTCATGCAGTAGAGGGTTCAGCTAGCCATTTGGACCAGACTTTTCATATTTTTTAAAACAGCCTCTGTTTGCGTAGGTGTCTTTATAAAGGGGAAGATTGTTGTTAGCCAGCTGTTTCCAAAAAGTGATTGCTAGGGGGTCGATTTTTTTCCAGTGGAGTGTGATGGTCTTCCTGGCATAGAAGAGCAGCAGACCCACCATTGTACGACTTGCAACCATGGGTATAATCTGTTCAATGAGGCCTAACAGGCAAATCGACATGGAGGGTTGTATGGCTATAGCACTGACCATTTGTATGTGTGATAAAACTTCATTCCAGAAGACCACAGTAGCCGGAAAGTGCCAGAAGACATGGGTAAAGTCTCCCGAAACCCTTCCACATCACCAACACTCCGAAGAAGAGCTAGGGGACATTTTGTGTATCCTATACGGTGTAAAATAGGCTCTGTGTACTATCTTAAATTTGATCAGGCGGTCATGTAGGGACACCAATATTTTAAATGGTAGGTCCCAAATATCCTCCCAGTCATCACTGTCTAACTCGGGAATGTCTCTAAGCCAACGGGCTCGGAGGCCCCCCAGGTCAGGTAGGGACACCCTACTGAGATGTGAGTATAATCTGGTAGTGGATTTTTCCATGCAAATGGACCTGAGCACATCTTCTAAGGAGAATTGTATTAACTGAGGGGTGGGGGGTAAATTGATAACGGAAGGCATGAGAGAGTTGAAAATACCTAAATGCATAGGACTCTGGAACATTAAATTTAGACACGAGAAGTGGGAGAGAAATTATGGATCCCTTGTCCGTTATTTGGGAAATTATCGTGATGTGAAATTTGGCCCAAGCATGCTGTTCCGGTATCTTATAAAAATGGTCAAGACTGGAATTGCACAATAATGTGGCATTATTGCACCATAATGTGGAGATAATGACTGCTTGGAATATTTTTTGCATCTTAGTCCTGCGTCCCAGGCCCGAAAGATCATACTCATTACATAAGGCATATGGGGCACGGGGGCCTCAAAATGGAAGGAATTTCAATGCTTCCAGTGAAGCACCCATGGCCGCCTCCAGTAGGACCTCTGGATTTGTAGTGCCTGGCATAAGCCACCATGCAATGGTTACCAATTCCGTGGCCAAAGAGTATTTGAACAGATCCGGGAAGACCAAGCTGCCCTGGGAAGCAGGACGCAGTAGTGTGGACCATCTGTATCTCGGGGACTGGGGGCCCCAAAGAAAGGAGAAAACCTTTTGGTTAAGTCGGGCAAAAAAAGATTTAGGTATCCATTGTGGAGAGTTCTGGGAAATGTATGTGAATTTAGGCAAAACTTTAATTTCAATTAAATTAATTCTTCCTAATAGAGAAAAGGGTAGTGACTCCCATGTCTTCAGTCTCAACTGCAGCTCTTGTATTATAGGATTCAAATTTAATGTTATATAATCTGTGGGCTGTCTGGAGAGTGCAGTGTTACTTTTGACGTCAAATTTTGATTTAGTTTTAGTCATAATCTTTTGACTAAAATGCCATTTTAATTTTAATTGTATTTAAATCTTTTGGCTAAAATGCCATTTTAGTTTTAGTCGTATTTTAGTCATCTGAATTGTTTTAGTTTTAGTTGTATTTTAGTCAACTAAAATAGTGTTATTTAGTCAATGAAAATATTTGCTTCAATTAACACTGAGCTCTAGTGTGGCAAACTTAGCAACAATTGCTGAGAGGGTTTTGCACTCTACCAGATTTAATTTGATGGACATTAGTCTTTTTCAACATTTAATAATTATGTAACCGCAGGAAGGAATACAATAACATTGGGGTAAGTCTTCAAGCTAGTCAGGGAGAACGGGCACAGGAATTTGCAGATTTGCCTACACAGGATGTGCTAGGGCGGTTGCAAGCTGCTAGGAGGAAAGTAAGTCTCCATTTTCAAGGGATGACTTCCCGTGATATGCATCAGGAGGCTGTGTGCTACTTTGAAAAGGGGGATAAAAATGGCAAGCTTTTGGCCTGGCTGTTGGCAACCGAGAAAGATACATTAGCAGTCCCATGCATAATGTCTGCTTCAGGAAATATTTTGAATGATAGAGGAGATGTTCTGCAGGCATTCATGTAATTTTATAAGAATCTATATGCGCCTGGGGAAATGTACGATGGGGAGGAACTGAGGAGCATCTTGGATACTCTGTAGCTACCTGTGCTATCAGTGGAAGCTAGAGATTGGTTAGAAGCACCTTTAAATAAGGAAGAGATAGCCGTCACTGTTGGGTCATTTCCAACGGGTAAAGCTCCTGGCCCTGATGGAATCCCAATAGAGTGGTATCATTACTATGGGGAGATTTTGGTACCAAGACTTTTAGAGCTTTATGTCCACTGTTTTCAGTCTGGTTTTTTACCACCGTCCTTCTACGAGGCACATATAGGCCCTGATTTACTATACCTCCCAAATCTACTCCCGCAGTGCCTTAAAATAACTCCCAGTTAAAGGCACTTACAACTTCAGTTCTCACCCACTCGAGTAAAATAGCACACCGGAAATTGACCCTCAATAAAATTCCGTGACGCCCTCATCTAAACCCTCCATATCATTTAGTCCCGGATATACACGGAGCATCTTCCTGCCACCATTTTTTGGTCTGACTTTTGTCACCTGTATTTCGAGATTTTCAGAACCATGGTTTTAGAGGGGTATCATTACTATGGTGAGATAACCCTAAGGTAGTCCCGGTCCTCGAAATGGGCAACCTTTACTGGGTTGTCACTGCCGATAGAGAAGGAATAAATTTCCACGAAGATTGGTTAGAGATCGAAGGTGACTATCGTGTCCATC
>BLSH010545736.1:167777-199250 GCA_018402905.1 Glandirana rugosa | reverse complement strand
GGATGACAGCTCAGATATTGGATTTCTGCTTGTAACTTCCAAGCTTATGTAAGCGCATTTTTTCTATTAAAGATTTTAGTGTTTTAAGTGATACACTATGGGAGTTTTTTCTTTTCTGCTTGCCTCCTGTATGAGCATTGAGGGAGTTGAAGAGATAGCAAGAGCTTGTTAAAGCAGATTTCCCAGAATTCGGAGGTATATAACCGGTGGATGCAGTGCCTGACAGGCGATCTTGATGGGCTGTTTAATCCTTGATGTTCTGGTGAGCCCCAGTGTGTGTGGTTTATTCACGTGGTGACACAGGTGGAGGATTTAACTGTGGAAGATTTGATTTTACTACACAGAACAATTCACTTTATGGACTGCCAGAGCACCTAAAATACCTTTGTTTTGGATGTGTTTTGTTCACATACACCTGCGCCGCTTATAGGACTATTGTTTTTTAGTTTTACACTTTTTTTATGGATTTTGAATAGTGGCTGCACTCTTATATATATATATTTTTTTTTTTAATTTATTCATTATTTTGAATATTGCACTTGTACAAATGTCATTATATGTACAACACTTTGGTTATTGAATTATTTTAGCGCAGTATTTTCGATTTAATACTTTATTATTTACTGGTGTGTGACACTTGTTCAGTTGTGAGAATTATTTGATGTGCCTAACTTTACCCTGTTGAGTCAAACCCAGTGTTTCAGAGGTGGCAAAGGACTCACAGAGTCAGGGAAACCTGAGGGGGATTAAATTATCTTGTGACCCTCAAGAGGGCAGGGCTATATAAGGCAGATGCAAAAGAGCATCCATTGTGTTTTAGCATTTATCCAGATGGACCATTGATTGACCTAGCTTAGCCAGAGCATTGCATGAAATGTTCAGGGTGGTGAAGCATAACGCTGTGCCCAATAAACTCAGAAGTGCATGCTAAGTCATTCAGCTTAGTGCACCCTTTCAGAATCAAAAGAGTGTCATAAGGCAACACTTGCCAAGAGCCCCCTTTTTAGCATACAACTTTTGAGTGTACAACTGCTCCTCCCCCTCAGTATGAATATTAATAAACTTTGCTTACACACAATGGACTGACTCTTCTTATCCAACCCAGATGCACGTTTACAATCAACTGAAACGCCTTTAACCAAAAATAGGACTTCATAAAGAATTAGAGGACTTCATTATTAAAGCAATGGGCGGCAGGAGAGGTGTCTATCTGTGATACACGGGAATGAGCTTGGCGCTCGTGGAGAGATACACAGAGATTGCTTTTAAAACGTGAGTGTATTTTATTCTGCATTTTTAATAAAAATTTTTAAATGGTATTGCACCACGAGGAGGCTATTTCTTGTCTTTATACCCATGAGATGCTATATTGGAAGCTACGAACAATATAAGGAGGAACCTATCTAGAGTGATAAGGAGAGGAGGAGTAGAAGTGGAAGACATACAGAGGACCCCTAGTGGTGGGTCTCCAATCCCACAGGATAAAGATACCTTTATGTGCTAGCACTCAAGCACATCTCAGGTGAGAGGCTAGAACCCATAGAGGTGGCACATGTGGAGAGAATTATTGGTTAATCACTGTAGAAGTACTAAAGCACAAGATTATCACAAGTAGTGGTGGAGGAAAGAAGGAATATTGGGAAGAATTATTTAAAGAGCACATCAGACCACTGGAACTTTTTGGAAAAAAACGCAGTCACAATTGCATACTGAGCACTTTTTTTGCACCTGCACTTTTTCTTACATATATTTTTTTATAATTTTATAGTTTTCCAATATTATTGTGTGTTTATTTTTGGTAAGACATTATAATTACTTGAGAGACTATTTCACATTATTGGAACATTGATATCAAGCATTTATTTATTTTTTATTGTGAGCACAAAGTGTGACCTTATTTATTATATCCCAGAATTATATGATGTGTGTATGGATCCAGCCTTGAGATCCAAAACATCTGGTATTTTATGGAATATTCACTTTTAATGCTTGTTTTGCACAGATATTATATTTATATTGTATAGAGGAGAGATACAACGCATGATTTTACTACACTATATGGTGTAAGGTTTATATTACATATTTCACTGTCACATACAGACCCAGATTATCACATACAAATTATTTAATCTACTCGGTACGTTGTATTTTGGGTCAGCGCTTCGCTACACACCCCATGCTTATCTAGGTTTATATTTGGATGTACATAAAAGCGTGAGCAGCTGGCAAGACTTATATAATTGTGAAAATTCTCGTATTAGTGAAAGCGCAGGAGTATACACACTACAATTAATAGCATGGTATCATAGGAAGTTAAAGTGGAGTTCCACCCTACAAAAAGTGTAGCTGCTGACTTTTAATAATCGGACACTCACCTGTCCCAGGCTCCAGCGATGCAGCCGCCCACAGCGTCGCCCTCCTCCTCCTCCTCCGTACTGTGCCAGCACCACAAGTGTGGGTGCTCGGGCACTCACTGCGCATGCACAAGTCGCACTGTGAATGGCCGGCGTATCTTCTGGGACCTGTGATGGGTCCCAGAAGATCACCGGGTGGGAGGGGAGAAGGTGAACTTCCTTCCGGCTCCACAGCATCGGGAAAGGAAGTGGGACCTGAGACCCTGTGAAAACAGGGTACCCCCCAAAAAAATGACATGCCAATTGTGGCATATTAGGGGGTCACCTTCCCTTAAAGTGGAAGTCCCACTTTTTGGTGGAACTCCACTTTAACCACTTGACCACTGGGCACTTAAACCTCCTTAACGAGACCAATTTTCAGCTTTCAGTGCTCTCATATTTTGAATGACAATTACTTAGTCATGCAACACTGTACCCATATGAAATTTGTGTCCTTTTTTTCACACAAATAGAGATTTCTTTTGGCGGTATTTATTCACCGCTGGGTTTTTTATTTTTTGCGTTATAATTAAAAAAAGACCAAAAATTTAGTAAAAAAATGAATTTTTCTTAGTTTCTATTATACAATTTTGCAAATGAGTAATTTTTCTTCATACATTTTGGCCAAAATTTATACTGCTACATATCTTTGGTAAAAAAAAAAACAAATAAGTGTATATTATTTGGTCTTTGTGAAGGTTATAGAGTCTACAAGCTATGGTGCCAATCACTGAATATTGATCACACCTGATGTACTGATGGCCTATTTCATTTCTTGAGACCCTAACAAGCCATGAAAGTACAAATACCCCCCAAATGACCCCTTTTTGGAAAGTAGACATTCCAAGGTATTTAGTAAGAGGCATAGTGATTTTTTTGAAGTTGTAATTTTTCCCCACAATTCTTTGAAAAATGAAGATTTTTTTTTCTTTTTTTTTTCACAAAATTGTCATATGTTAACAGGTTATTTCTCACACCCAGCATATGCATACCACAAATTACACCCCAAAACACATTCTACTACTCCTCCTGAGTATGGTGATACCACCTGTGTGAGACTTTTACACAGCCTGGCCAAATACAGAAGCCCAACATGCAGGGAGCACCATCAGGCAATCTAGGAGCATAAATTATACATATAATTTCTTAACTACCTCTTGCACTTTTGAAGGTCCTGGAGTGCCAGGACAATGGAAATGCTCAAAAAATGACCCCATTTTGGAAAGTAAACACCCCAACATATATTCTAGAAGGCATAATGAGTCTTTTGAACATGTCATTTTTTCCACAAGTTTTTGGAAAATGTGGAAAGAAAATGAAAACGCTTTTTTTTTACAGAAAATTGTCCATTTATACAATATTTCTAACACACAACATATACATAGCAAAAATGACAGCCCACAAAATATTCTGCTACTCCTCCCGAGTATGGCGATACCACACGTGTGACACTTTAACACAGCCTGACCACATACAGAGGCCCAACATGCAGGGAGCACCGCCAGGTGTTCTAGGGGCATACATTTCAAATTTAATTTGACTACCTTTTACACTATTGTGAGGCACTGGATGGGCAGTGTAGTGGCACGGATGGGGAGTGTAGTGGCATGGATGGGCAGTGTAGTGGCATGGATAGGCACTGTAGTGGCATGGATGGGCAGTGTAGTAGTACCGATGGGCAGTGTAGTAGCACAGATGGGCACTGTAGTGGCATGGATGGGCACTGTAGTGGTACGGATGTGTCACGGATGAGAACTGATGTGGTATGGATGAGCATGAATGAGGCACAAATGAGCCATGGATGGGGATGGATGAGCCGTGGATGGGGATAGATGAGCATGGATGGGGATGACTGAGCAAGGATGGGGATGGATGAGCATAGATGGGGATGACTGAGCACGGATGGGGATGGATGAGCACGGATGGGGATGGATGAGCACGGATGGGGATGGATGAGCATGGATGGAGATGGATGAGCATGGATGGGATGATTGAGCACAAATGAGGATGGATGAGCATGGATGGGGATGACTGAGCACGGATGGATGGGTGAGCACGGCTGGGTGAGAATGGCTGGATGGATGAGCATGGATGGATGGATGGGTGGCTGAGCATGGATGGATGAGCATGGATGGGGTGAGGATGGTTGGGTGGGTGAGCATGACCGCGTGAGGATGGTTGGATGGGTGAGCATGGATGGGTGGGTGGCTGAGCATGGATGGGGTGAGGATGGCTGGGAGGGTGAGCATGGATGGGGTGAGGATGGCTGGATGGGGTGAGGATGGCTGGGGTGAGGATGGATGGTGGGGGGTGCAGCCTGTCCCCCACTGTCACTTAGCAGTGCTGTGGGCATTACACATTGGCCACAGTGTTGCAGCATGTCTTCTCTCCCCCCTCTCTCCTCTCACACTGCACCGATCGGTGCGGTGAGGAGAGAGAAAAGCCGGTGGAAGCGCTAGCTTGTTTACATGTGATCGCTCCGTCATTTGACAGAGCGGTCACGTGGCGAAAGGCCGCTCACAGCGGCCATTCACCACGATCCAATAGACGTCCTCCCAGAGTTAAGCAACCGCCTTGTAGACGTCTTTTGTCTATGTGCCGGTTGTTAAGTGGTTAAGAATCCTGGCTCACAATCCACTGTACAGTCTAAACATAAGAACAGATAGGCTATTTTCTATGGAAAGTTCTTTACCAACTTGCTAACCACCCTATATCAGTTTTACTGCTACAGGGCGGCAGCTGTGTGCTGGTCACATATTTAGAAATGACAAAACAGTGGTTTTATATACTATGCAGTGGCTGCCCGTGCATTAAGGGCTCACTGGCGCCGCTCCCCCATCCCTGCTGCCACCTTCCTATCCATGCACCTGGCCCTTTTAGGACGCCAGATGCATGTATTCCTATGGTGGAGGCGGGAGGGGATTTTTTTTTGTAGCACCTGACTAGAGCAAGAGGCTCTAATAGGCTTCAAAAAAGGGTGGGCTCGGGGCGCAGAGAATGTGCCCCGATACCACCCAATTGTATGATGATAGCGAATTCATTTAGACCAAAATTTATACTGCTACATATCTTTGGTAAAAATAAACCAAATCGGTGTATATTTTTTGGTCCTTGTGTAAGTTATAGAGTCTACAAGCTATGGTGTCAATCATTGAAAATTGATCACACCTGATCGCACCTGATGTACTGATGGCCTATCTAATTTCTTGAGACCCTAACAAACCAGGAAAGTACAAATACCCCCCCAAATGACCCCTTTTTTGGAAAGTAGACATTCCAAGGTATTCAGTAAGTTGCATGGTGAGTTCTTTGAAGTTGTATTTTTTTCCCACAGTTCTTTGCAAAATGAAGATTATTATTATTATTTTAATTTTTTACAAAATTGTCATATTATTTTTCACACATGGCATATTCATACTTGCAACTACACCCCAAAACACATTCTGCTACTCCTCCTGCTGCTATGCTATGGCGCTATCACATGTCTGAGACTTTTTCACAGCCTAGCCACATACAGAGGCCCAACATGCAGGGAGCATGGTCAGGCATTCTAGGGACATAAATTACACATCTAATGTCATGACAACCTATCACATTTTTTTAAGGCCCTGGAGCACCAGGACAATCGAATTGCCCACAAAATGACCCCATTTTGGAAATCAAACACCCCAACATATAATCTGTGAGGCACAATGAGTCTTTTGAAGGGTTCATTTTTTTTCCAGACGTTTTTGGAAAATGTGGAAAAAAAAATTAACGCACATTTTTTTTTACACAAAGTTGTCCCTTTATAAGATATTTCCAACACATGTAGCATGTACATAGCAAAAATGACATTCTGCTACTGCTCCTGAGTATGGCAACACCACATTTGTGAGACTTTTACACAGCCTGACCACATAAAGAGGCCCAACATTGAACTAGCACCTTCAGGCGTTCTACAAGCATAAATTACACATCTCATTTCTCAACCACCTACAGTGTTACATTTTGAAGGCCCTGGAGCACCAGGACAATGGAATTGCCCACAAAATGACCCCATTTTGGAAAGCAAACACCACAATGTGCAATCTATGAGGCATAATGAGTCTTTTGAACGTGTCATTTTTTTACCAGTAGTATTTGGAAAATGTGGTAAAAAAATGAAAACGCATTTTTTAAACAACGTTGTCCATTTATATGATATTTCCAACACATAGCATGTACATAGCATAAATGACACCCCAAAATACATTCTGCTACTCCTCCTCAGTATGGCGATACCACATGTGTGAGACTTTTACAGGTGATGTTTATTAATAGGTGATGACGGCCACTGACAGGTGATTGGCGATGGTCACTGATGGGTGACTGGTGGAGGACACTGATGGGTGACGGGTGACTGGCGGTGGTCACTGATGGGTGACTGGCAGTGGTCACTGATGGGTGAGGGGTGTCTGGTGGTGGTCACTGATTGGTGATGGGTGTGTGGCGGTGGTCACTGATGGGTGACGGGTGTCTGGCGGTTGACACTGATGGGTGACAGGTGGTGGTCACTGATGGGTGACTGGTGGTGGTCACTGATGGGTGAAAGGTGACTGGCGGTGGTCACTGATGGGTGATGGGTGACTGGCTGTGGTCACTGATGGGTGACTGGCAGTGGTCACTGATGGGTGATGGGTGACATGCCACGGGTGACTGGCGGTGGTCACTGATGGGTGACGGGTGTCTGGCGGTGGTGACTGATGGGTGACGGGTGACTGACGGTGGTCACTGAGGAGTGACTAGCAGCGGTCACTAATGGGTGATGAGTGTCTGGTGGTGGTCACTGATTGGTGATGGGTGTGTGGCGGTGGTCATTAATGGGTGACGGGTGTCTGGTGGTGGACACTGATGGGTGACAGGTGGTGACTGATGGGTGACCAGTGTCTGGCGGTGGTCACTGCTGGGTGATGGGTGTCTGTTAGTGGTCACTGATGGGTGAAGTTTTTGGGACTTTAAATGAGACCATGTGAGCCATGCGTCTCCAGGGGAATAAGGCGGGACTTTAAATGAGGTATACATTGATGCGACTTCAAACAAGGATACCAAATAATGTGTCTGTCAGTGATCACTGATGGGTGACAGGTGTCTGGCAGTGGTCACTGATGTGTGACAGGTGACTGGCGGGGGTCACTGATGGGTGACAGGTGACTGGCGGTGGTCACTGATGAGTGACTGGTGGTGGGCACTGATGGGTGACGGGTGACTGGCGGGGGTCACTGATGGGTGACAGGTGACTGGCGGTGGTCACTGATGAGTGACTGGTGGTGGTCACTGATGGGTGATGGGTGACTGGCGGTGGTCACTGATGGGTGATGGGTGACTGGCTGTGGTCACTGATGGGTGACTGGCGGTGGTCACTGATGGGTGACAGGTGACTGGCGGTGGTCAATGATGGGTGACTGGTGGTGGTCACTGATGGGTGACGGGTGTCTGGCAGTGGACACTGATGGGTGACAGGTGTCTGGTGGTGGTCACTAATGGGTGACTGGCGGTGGTCACTGATGGGTGACGGGTGTCTGGCAGTGGACACTGATGGGTGACAGGTGTCTGGTGGTTGCCATTGATGGGTGACTGGCGGTGGTCACTGATGGGTGATGGGTGTCTGGTGGTGGTCACTGATGGGTGACCAGTGTCTGGCGGTGGTCACTGATGGGTAATGGGTGTCTGTCGGTGGTCACTGATGGGTGACAGGTGTCTGGCAGTGGTCACTGATGCATGATGGCTGACTGGCAGGGGTCACTGATGGATGACAGGTGACTGGCAGTGGTCACTGATGGGTGACTGGTGGTGGTCACTGATGGGTGACTGGCGGTGGTCACTGATGGGTGACGGGTGACTGGCTGTGGTCATTGATGGGTGACTGGCAGTGGTCACTGATGGGTGATGGGTGACAGGCCACGGGTGACTGGTGGTGGTCACTGATGGGTGAGGGGTGTCTGGCGGTGGTGACTGATGGGTGACTGGCAGTGGTCACTGATGGGTGACTGGCAGCAGTCACTGATGGGTGATGAGTGTTTGGTGGTGGTCACTGATTGGTGATGGGTGTGTGGCGGTTGTCACTGATGGGTGTCTGGCAGGGGACACTGATAGGTGACAGGTGGTGGTCACTGATTGGTGACTGGCGGTGGTCACTGATGGGTGATGGGTGACTGGCTGTGGTCACTGATGGGTGACTGGCAGTGGTCACTGATGGGTGACAGGCCATGGGTGACTGGTGGTGGTCACTGATGGGTGACGGGTGTCTGGCAGTGGTGACTGATGGGTGACTGGCGGTGGTCACTGAGGGGTGACTGGCAGCAGTCACTGATGGGTGATGAGTGTCTGGTGGTGGTCACTGATTGGTGATGGGCGTGTGGCGGTGGCCATTAATGGGTGATGGGTGTCTGGTGGTGGACACTGATGGGTGACAGGTGGTGGTCACTGATGGGTGACTGGCGGTGGTGACTGATGGGTGATCAGTGTCTGGCGGTGGTCACTGCTGGGTGATGGGTGTCTGTCAGTGGTCACTGATGGGTGAAGTTTTTGGGACTTTAAATGAGACCATGTGAACCATGCATCTCCAGGGGAATAAGGCGGGACTTTAAATGAGGTATACATTGATGCGACTTCAAACAAGGATACCAAATAATGTAAGTATTTATTGTTGAACCTTGACAACAATACCATGCAGTGATGGGTACATATACATAATGGTAAACATGTAGACAATAATATATTGCAGACTTGTTGCACATGAATGAGACAGTTTCTGGCAGTGGTCACTGATGGGTGATGGGTGTCTGTCAGTGGTCACTGATGGGTGACAGGTGTCTGGCAGTGGTCACTGATGCGTGACGGGTGACTGGCAGGGGTCACTGATGGGTGACAGGTGGTGGTCACTGATGAGTGACTGGTGGTGGTCATTGATGGGTGATGGGTGACTGGCGGTGGTCACTGATGGGTGATGGGTGACTGGCTGTGGTCACTGATGGGTGACTGGCGGTGGTCACTGATGGGTGACAGGTGACTGGCGGTGGTCAATGATGGGTGACTGGTGGTGGTCACTGATGGGTGACAGGTAGCTGGCAGTGGACACTGATGGGTGACAGGTGTCTGGTGGTGGTCACTGATGGGTGACTGGCGGTGGTCACTGATGGGTGACGGGTGTCTGGCAGTGGACACTGATGGGTGACAGGTGTCTGGTGGTGGCCACTGATGGGTGACTGGTGGTGGTCACTGATGGGTGATGGGTGTCTGGTGGTGGTCACTGATGGGTGACCAGTGTCTGGCGGTGGTCACTGATGGGTGATGGGTGTCTGTCGGTGGTCTCTGATGGGTGGCAGGTGTCTGGCAGTGGTCACTGATGCATGATGGGTGACTGGCAGGGGTCACTGATGGATAACAGGTGACTGGCGGTGGTCACTGATGGGTGACGGGTGACTGGCTGTGGTCATTGATGGGTGACTGGCAGTGGTCACTGATGGGTGATGGGTGACAGGCCACTGGTGACTGGCGGTGGTCACTGATGGGTGACGGGTGTCTGGCGGTGGTGAATGATGGGTGACTGGCAGTGGTCACTGATGGGTGACTGGCGGCAGTCATTGATGGGTAATGAGTGTCTGGTGGTGGTCACTGATTGGTGATAGGTGTGTGGCGGTTGTCACTGATGGGTGACGGGTGTCTGGCGGGGGACACTGATGGGTGGCAGGTGGTGGTCACTGATTGGTGACTGGCGGTAGTCACTGATGGGTGATGGGTGACTGGCTGTGGTCACTGATGGGTGACTGGCAGTGGTCACCGATGGGTGATGGGTGACAGGCCACGGGTGACTGGCGGTGGTCACTGATGGGTGACGGGTGTCTGGCGGTGGTGACTGATGGGTGACGGGTGTCTGGCGGGGGACACTGATGGGTGGCAGGTGGTGGTCACTGATTGGTGACTGGCGGTGGTCACTAATGAGTGATGGGTGACTGGCTGTGGTCACTGATGGGTGACTGGCAGTGGTCATCGATGGGTGATGGGTGACAGGCCACGGGTGACTGGCGGTGGTCACTGATGGGTGACGGGTGTCTGGCGGTGGTGACTGATGGGTGACGGGTGACTGGCGGTGGTCACTGAGGGGTGACTGGCAGCGGTCACTGATGGGTGATGAGTGTCTGGTGGTGGTCACTGATTGATGATGGGCGTGTGGCAGTGGTCATTAATGGGTGATGGGTGTCTGGCGGTGGACACTGATGGGTGACAGGTGGTGGTCACTGATGGGTGACTGGCGGTGGTGACTGATGGGTGACCAGTGTCTGGCGGTGGTCACTGCTGGGTGATGGGTGTCTGTCAGTGGTCAGTGATGGGTGAAGTTTTTGGGACTTTAAATGAGACCATGTGAACCATGCATCTCCAGGGGATAAGGGCGGGACTTTAAATGAGGTATACATTGATGCGACTTCAAACAAGGATACCAAATAATGTAAGTATTTATTGTTGAACCTTGACAACAATACCATGCAGTGATGGGTACATATACATAATTGTAAACATGTAGACAATAATATATTGCAGACTTGTTGCACATGAATGAGACAGTGTCTGGCAGTGGTCACTGATGAGTGACTGGTGGTGGTCACTGATGGGTGATGGGTGACTGGCTGTGGTCACTGATGGGTGACTGGAGGTGGTCACTGATGGGTGACAGGTGACTGGCGGTGGTCAATGATGGGTGACTGGCGGTGGTCACTGATGGGTGACAGGTGTCCGGCAGTGGACACTGATTGGTGACAGGTGTCTGGTGGTAGTCACTGATGGGTGACTGGCGGTGGTCACTGATGGGTGATGGGTGTCTGGCAGTGGACACTGATGGGTGACAGGTGTCTGGTGGTGGCCACTGATGGGTGACTGGCGGTGGTCACTGATGGGTGACGGGTGTCTGACAGTGAACACTGATGGGTGACAGGTGTCTGGTGGTGGCCACTGATGGGTGTCTGGTGGTGGTCACTGATGGGTGACCAGTGTCTGGCGGTGGTCACTGATGGGTGTCTGTCGGTGGTCACTGATGAGTGACAGATATCTGGCAATGGTCACTGATGCGTGATGGGTGACTGGCAGGGGTCACTGATGGATGACAGCTGACTGCTGGTGGTCACTGATGGGTGACTGGTGGTGGTCACTGATGGGTGATGGGTGACTGGCGGTGGTCAGTAATGGGTGATGGGCTGTGGTCTCTGATGGGTGATGGGTGACAGGCCACGGGTGACTGGCGGTGGTCACTGATGGGTGACGGGTGTCTGGCGGTGGTGACTGATGGGTGACTGGCGGTGGTGACTGATGGGTGACTGGCGACGGTCACTGATGGGTGACGAGTGTCTGGTGGTGGTCACTGATTGGTGATGGGTGTGTGGCGGTTGTCACTGATGGGTGACGGGTGTCTGGCGGGGGACACTGATGGGTGACAGGTGGTGGTCACTGATTGGTGACTGGCGGTGGTCACTGATGGGTGATGGGTGTCTGGTGGTGGTCACTGATGGGTGACCAGTGTCTGGCGGTGGTCACTGATGGGTGATGGGTGTCTGGTGGTGGTCACTGATGGGTGACCAATGTCTGGCGGTGGTCACTGATGGGTGATGGGTGTCTGTCGGTGGTCACTGATGGGTGACGGGTGACTGGCGGTGGTCACTGATGCGTGATGGGCGACTGGCAGGGGTCACTGATGGTTGACAGGTGACTGGCGGTGGTGACTGAGGGGTGACTGGCAGTGGTCACTGATGGTTGACGAGTGTCTGGTGGTGGTCACTGATTGGTGATGGGTGTGTGGCGGTTGTCACTGATGGGTGACGGGTGTTTGGCGGGGGACACTGATGGGTGACAGGTGGTGGTCACTGATTGGTGACTGGCGGTGGTCATTGATGGGTGATGGGTGTCTGGTGGTGGTCACTGATGGGTGACCAGTGTCTGGCGGTGGTCATTGATGGGTGATGGGTGTCTGGTGGTGGTCACTGATGGGTGACCAGTGTCTGGTGGTGGTCACTGATGGGTGATGGGTGTCTGTCGGTGGTCACTGATGGGTGACAGATGTCTGGCAGTGGTCACTGATGCATGATGGGTGACTGGCAGGGGTCACTGATGGATGACAAGTGACTGGCGGTGGTCACTGATGGGTGACTGGTGGTGGTCACTGATGGGTGACAAGTGACTGGCGGTGGTCACTGCTGGGTGATGAATGACTGGCTGTGGTCACTGATGGGTGACTGGTGGTGGTCACTGATGGGTGACAGGTGTCTGGCAGTGGTCACTGATGCATGGCGGGTGACTGGCGGGGGTCACTGATGGGTTACAGGTGACTGGTGGTGGTCACTGATGGGTGACTGGTGGTGGTCACTGATGGATGATGGATGACTGGCGGTGGTCACTTATGGGTGAAGGGTGACTGGCTGTGGTCAATGATGGGTGACTGGTGGTGCTCACTGATGGGTGACAGGTGATTGGCGGTGGTCACTGATGGCAGACGGGTGTCTGGCAGTGGACACTGATGGGTGACAGGTGTATGGTGGTGGTCACTGATGGATGACTGGTGGTGGTCACTGATGGGTGATGGGTGTCTGGTGGTGGTCACTGATGTGTGACCAGTGTCTGGTGGTGGCCACTGATTGGTAACAGGTGTCTGGCAGTGGTCACTGATGCGTGACGGGTGACTGGCGGGGGTCACTGATGGATGACAGGTGACTGGCGGTGGTTACTGATGGGTGACTGGTGGTGGTCACTGATGGGTGATGGGTGACTGGCGGGGGTCACTGATGGGTGTCTGGTGTACATAGCATAAATGACACCCCAAAATACATTCTGCTACTCCTCCTGAGTATGGCGATACCACATGTGTGAGACTTTTACAGGTGATGTTTATTGATAGGTGATGATGGCCACTGACAGGTGATTGGCGATGGTCACTGATGGGTGACTGGTGGAGGACACTGATGGGTGACGGGTGACTGGCGGTGGTCACTGATGGGTGACTGGCAGTGGTCACTGATGGGTGAGGGGTGTCTGGTGGTGGTCACTGAGTGGTGATGAGTGTGTGGCGGTAGTCACTGATGGGTGACGGGTGTCTGGCAGTTGACACTGATGGGTGACAGGTGGTGGTCACTGATGGGTGACAGGTGACTGGCGGTGGTCACTGATGGTTGACGGGTGACTGGCGGTGGTCACTGATGGGTGACAGATGACAGGCCATGGTCACTGATGGGTGATGGGTGACACGCTATGGTCACTGATGGGTGACAGGCCAAGGTCACTGATGAGTGACAAGCCACGATCACTGATGGGTGACGGGTAATAGGCATCGGTCACTGATGAGTGACGGACGACAGGCCATGGTCACTGATAGGTGATGGGTGACACGCTATGGTCACTGATGGGTGACGGGTAATAGGCATCGGTCACTGATGAGTGACGGGTGACAGGCCATGGTCACTGATGGGTGACATGCTATGGTCACTGATGGGTGACAGGCCAAGGTCACTGATGAGTGACACGCCACGGTCACTGATGGGTGACAGGTAATAGGCATCAGTCACTGATGAGTGACGGATGACAGGCCATGGTCACTGATGGGTGATGGGTGACACGCTATGGTCACTGATGGGTGACAGGCCAAGGTCACTGATGAGTGACAAGCCACGATCACTGATGGGTGACGGGTAATAGGCATCGGTCACTGATGAGTGACGGACGACAGGCCATGGTCACTGATAGGTGATGGGTGACACGCTATGGTCACTGATGGGTGACGGGTAATAGGCATCGGTCACTGATGAGTGACGGGTGACAGGCCATGGTCACTGATGGGTGACATGCTATGGTCACTGATGGGTGACAGGCCAAGGTCACTGATGAGTGACACGCCACGGTCACTGATGGGTGACAGGTAATAGGCATCAGTCACTGATGAGTGACGGATGACAGGCCATGGTCACTGATGGGTGATGGGTGACACGCTATGGTCACTGATGGGTGACAGGCCAAGGTCACTGATGAGTGACAAGCCACGGTCACTGATGGGTGACGGGTAATAGGCATCGGTCACTGATGAGTGACGGACGACAGGCCATGGTCACTGATGGGTGATGGGTGACACGCTATGGTCACTGATGGGTGATGGGTGACACGCTATGGTCACTGATGGGTGACAGGTAATAGGCATCGGTCACTGATGAGTGACGGGTGACAGGCCATGGTCACTGATGGGTGATGGGTGACATGCTATGGTCACTGATGGGTGACAGGCCAAGGTCACTGATGAGTGACACGCCACGGTAACTGATGGGTGACGGGTAATAGGCATCAGTCACTGATGAGTGACGGATGACAGGCCATGGTCACTGATGGGTGACAGGTGACAGGCCACGGTCACTGATGGGTGACAGGCCACGGTCACTGATGGGTGATTGGTTGTGGTCACTGATGGGTGACAGGTGACTGGTGGTGGTGGTGGTCACTGATGGGTGACTGGCGGTGGTCACTGATGGGTGACAGATGACAGGCCACGGTCACTGATGGGTAACAGATGACAGGCCACAGTCACTGATGGGTGATGGGTGACAGGCCATGGTCAGTGATGGGTGACAGGTGTCTGGTGGTGACTGGCAGTGGTCACTGATGGGTGATGGGTGACAGGCCACGGGTGACTGGCGGTGGTCACTGATGGGTGACAGATGTCTGGCGCTGGATACTGATGGGTGACAGGTGTCTGGTGGTGGTCACTGATGGGTGACTGGTGGTGGTAACTGATGGGTGACTGGCGGTGGTCACTGATGGGTGTCTGGTGGTGGTCACTGATGGGTGAGCAGTGTCTGGCGGTGGTCACTGATGGGTGATGGGTGTCTGTCAGTGGTCACTGATGGGTGACTGGTGGCGGTCACTGATGGGTGACGGGTGACTGGCGGTAGTCACTCATGGGTGATGGGTGACTGGCTGTGGTCACTGATGGGTGACTGGTGGCAGTCACTGATGGGTGACTGGTGACTGGTGGTGGTCAATGATGGGTGACTGGCAGTGGTCACTGATGGGTGACGGGTGTCTGGGGGTGGTCACTGATGGGTGATGGGTGTCTGGTGGTGGTCCCTGATGAGTGACTGGCGGTAGTCACTGATATGTGACGGGTGTCTGGCAGTGGTCACTGATGGGTGTCTAGCGGTGGTCACTGATGGGTTATGGGTGTCTGTCGGTGGTCACTGATGGGTGACAGGTGTCTGGCAGTGGTCACTGATGCGTGATGGGTGACTGGCGGTGATCACTGATGGATGACAGGTGACTGGCGGTGGTCACTGATGGGTGACTGGCGGTGGTCACTGATGGGTGACGGGTGACTGGCGGTGGTCACTGATGGGTGACTGGCGGTTGTCACTGATGGGTGATGGGTGTCTGGGGGTGGTGACTGATGGGTGACAGGTGTCTAGCGGTGGTCACTGATGGGTGACGGGTGTCTGGCAGTGGTCACTTATGGGTGACCAGTGTCTGGCGGTGGTCACTGATGGGTGATGGGTGTCTGTCGGTGGTCACTGATGGGTGACAGGTGTCTGGCAGTGGTCACTGATGGGTGACAGGTGACTGGTGGTGGTCACTGATGGGTGACAGGTGACTGGCGGTGGCTACTGATGGGTGACAGGTGTCTGGTGGTCACTGATGGGTGATTGGTCACGGTCACTGATGGGTGACAGGTGAATGGCGCTGGTCACTGATGGGTGATGGGTGACTAGCGGTGGTCACTAATGGTTGACTGGCAGTGGTCACTGATGGGAGATGGATGACAGGCCACAGGTGACTGGCGGTGGTCACTAATTGGTGATGGGTGACTGGCAGTGGTCACTGATGGGTGACGGGTGACTGGTGGTGGTCACTGATGGGTGACGGGTGTCTGGGGGTGGTCACTGATGGGTGACAGGTGTCTGGTGGTGGTCACTGATGAGTGACAGGTGACTGGCGGTGGTTACTGTTGGTTGACGGGTGACTGGCGGTGGTCACTGATGGGTGACAGATGATAGACCACGGTCACTGATGGGTGACAGATGACAGGCCACGGTCACTGATGGGTGACAGGCCAAGGTCACTGATGAGTGACACGCCACAGTCACTGATGGGTGACGGGTAATAGGCATCAGTCACTGATGAGTGACGGGTGACAGGCCATGGTCACTGATGGGTGATGGGTGACACGCTATGGTCACTGATGGGTGACAGGCCAAGGTCACTGATGAGTGACACGCCACGGTCACTGATGGGTGACGGGTAATAGGCATCGGTCACTCATGAGTGACGGGTGACAGGTCATGGTCACTGATGGGTGACACGCTATGGTCACTGATGGGTGACAGGTGACAGGCCACGGTCAGTGATGGGTGACAGGTGACAGGCCACGGTCACTGATGGGTGACAGGTGACACGCCATGGTCACTGATGGGTGACAAGCCTCAATCACTGATGGGTGACAGGCCACGTTCACTGATGGGTGACAGGCCACGGTCAGTGACAGGTGACAGGCCACTGATGGGTGACACGCCACGGTCACTGATGGGTGATGGGTGACACGCCACAGTCACTGACGGGTGACACGCCATGGTCACTGATGGGTGACGGGTAACAGGCCACGTTCACTGATGGGTGATGGGTGACAGGTGCACTTTATGATGACAGGTGCACTTTATGGTGGCAGATGTGGTGACTATTGGGTGACAGGTACAATGGGGGGGCAGGGGTGATGTGACAGGCGCTTGGTGCTTTACACAGATCAGTAACTCACTGATCTTAGCTCACAGGAAACTGTGTGAGGAGAGAAGAGCTGGTAACAGCAAGTTACTGCTCTGTGTTTACATTACATGTGATCGGCTGTGAGTAGATCACAGCCGATCACATACAACAGCCGTCTGCCAATGGCTGTTTATTAGTGTTGGTGACAGGCAGTGTTCCCTGGGAACACGCCGCCACCGGCATGCACACGCAGCACGCTTGCGATTGCGTGCATGCACCGTGCCAATGGGGGGAAGTACCATTTGTGATCAGCCGTGACTTCATAACGGCTGATCCCATGGTAAACAGCCATGGCCAATGGATTTTCACCCCCGTCGGTGACGACAGTGCCCGATCACACACATGCCCGGTTTAAATATGACGTTCACCCAGAATGAGAGCCGCACTGCTCCACCGTCATTTGACGGTGGGTGGTCGGCAAGTGTTTAATGTCTTTTTTTTGCTTGTTTAAAAATAACAAATATGTTATGCTCACTTGCTCTGTGCAGTTGGTTTTGCACAGAGCAGCCCAGATCCTCCTTTTCTCGGGTCCCTCTCTGGCACTCCTGGACCCACCCTCCTGGCCCCATGGCAAGCAGTTTGTTATGGGGGCACCTGAGCCGAGCCGCTGCTCTGTGTGTCCATTCAGACACTAAGCTGTGGCTCAGCCCTACCCCCTCTGTCTCCCGATTGCTCCTGCTGCTGTGTCTCAGCCAATCAGAAGGGAGAGTCCCGGATATCCAAGACTCTCGTGCAACATCACTGGATCCAGACAGGGCTCAGGTAAGTATTAGGGGGGCTGAGAAGGGCTGCTGCACACAGAAGGTTTTTTTATCTTAACCACTTAAGGACCTGAAGGATTTACTCCCTTCCTGACCAGGTCATTTTTTGCGATACGGCACTGCATCACTTTAACTGACAATTGCGGGGTCGTGCAACGTTGTACACAAACAAAATGTATGTCCTTTTTCCCCACAAAATGAGCTTTCTTTTGGTGGTAGTTGATCACCTCTGTATTTTTTATTTTTTGCGCTTTTAACAAAAAAAAGCGACAATTTTGAAAAAAAAAAACAATATTTTTTACTTTTTGCTATAATACATATCCAAGAAAAAAATTTCTTCATCAGTTGAGGCCAATATGTATTCTTCTACATATTTTCGGTAAAAAAATCGCAATAAGCGTATATTGATTGGTTTGCACAAAAGTTATAGCGTCCACAAAATAGGGGTTAGATTTATGGCATTTTTATTATTAATTTTTTTTACTAGTAATGGTGGTGATCAGTGATTTTTAGCGGGACTGCCACACTGCAGAGGATAGATCGGACACCTAACTGAGATTTTTGACACTTTTTTGGGAACCAGTGACATTATTACAGTAATGAGTGCTAAAAATATGCACTGTTATTGTATTAATGACACTGACATGGAAGGGGTTAACATGCCGCATCGCCGTATAGCTACGGCGATTTGCGGGAAGGAGCCAACCTGCCGCAGTATAATGACGGTGGCTAGTCGGCAAGTAGTTAATACATAGAATACATTAAAATAAGAAACATTCTGCCTTTAGAACTGCTTTAACCACTTCCCATCCACCATATAGCAGAATGACGGCCGGAAAGTGGTTTCATTATCAAACTGAACATCATATCCAGCAGGATAAGCCACTAGCGTGTGCCCCCGGGGACACGCAGCATGGCGATTGATTGTGTGGTGTGTCAGTCTGAGACACCACATCTCCAGTCCCGGTAAAGAGCTTATGGCCTCTGTGCCCATCAGTGATGCCTGTCACTGCCTCCTGATCAGTGCTGCCTATCAGTGCCACCCATTAGAGCTGCCTATAAGTGCCCATTCGTGCCACCTATCAGTGCCACCTATGAGTGCCCATCAGAGGCACTTACCAGTGCCCATCAGTGCTGCTTACCAGTGCCTCCTATAGTGCCCATCAGTGCTGCATATAAGTGCCCATTAGTAGACTTGTGCATGGCTGAAAAATTTTGGTTTTTTTTGTTTTTTTATTTTTTGGAAATTCAAAAAATTTGGAATTTGGAAATCCGCGGTAATTTGGCAATTGCGGTAATTTGGAAATTCTCTGTAATTCGGCAATTGCAGTAATTCGGAAATTCATGCTAATTCGGCAATTGCGGTAATTCAGAAATTCAATGTACTTTGGCAATTGCAGTAACTGCGGAAATTTGGAGATTTGGAACAGCCGAAAATCCGAAATTAGGTAACTCGGAAATCCGAGAATTCGAAAATAACAAAGAACATTTGAGATAATAACTAACTAATAAATAACTATTAAATTATAGGTATTGTAATTTCCTTGACAATTTGGCTGTTAGTGAACTTAAATATGAAATTTATCACTAACAGCCATATTTTCAAGGAAATTCCCATACCTATAATTTAATAGTTATTTATTATTATTTCAAATGTTCTTTCTTATTTACGAATTTCTGAATTTTGAATAAGAACATTTGAAATAATAAGTTCTTAATTTATTGTTATAACTTACTATAAATTATTATAAGTTATTATTATTTCAAATCTGAAATTTGGAAAAAAGAAAGAACATTTGAAATAATAATAAATAACTATTAAATTATAGGTATTGGAATTTCCTTGAAAATTTGGCTGTTAGTGAACTTAAATATAAAATTTATCACTATTGATATTGGTATTCAAGGAAATACCAATACCTATAGTTGAATAGTTATTTATTAGTCAGTTATTATTTCAAATGTTCTTTGTTATTTTCTGATTTCCGAATTTCCAAATTTCGGATTTTGTGCTGTTCCGATTTTGCCAAATTTCTGCAATTGCCAGATTACCGCAAATTTCTGAATTACCGCGAATTTCCAAATTACCGTAATTGCTGAATTACCATGAATTTCCGAATTACCGCAATTGCCGAATTACCACAAATTTCCGAATTACCGCAATTGCCGAATTACTGTGATTCAGAAAAACTAAAATTCAGAAAAATTCTGAAATTCGGAATTAGTCCGAATTGACGAATTTTGCAAAATTCTGTAAAAACAAGATTCGGAACTAAACAAATTGCACAAGCCTACCCATCAGTGCCACCTCATCAGTGCCACCTCATCAGTGCCAATCAGTACTGCCTCATCAGTGCCCATCAGTGCAGCCTCATCAGTGCTCATCGGTGAAGGAGAAAACATACCTATTTACAAAGTTTTGTAACAGAAACAAAGAAAAACCTTTTTTTTTTTTATTTTTGGTCTTTTTTATTTGGAGCGCAAAAAATAAAAACCCCAGTGGTGATCAAATACCACCAAAATAAAGCTCTGTTTGTGGGGAAAAATGATAAAAATTGCGTTTGGGTACAGTGTTGCATGACCGCGCAATTGTCATTCAAAATGCGACAGTGCTGAAAGCTGATAATTGGCCTGGGCAGGAAGGGGGTATAAGTGCCCTATATTGAAGTGGTTAAAAATGTAATAGATTGTCAAGCCCTGTTTACAAAACCTAGCAGAGTGTCTTTCACCAACATGTAGAAGAATTTCTGGAATATTTTACAAAAAATATCCTCCCGCTGGAAGGAGGGAGTCTTTTAGAACTGTAACAAGCTAATGGGTAATCCAACAGCTGGACCTCTCCCCAATCAGCAATACGGGAAGCTATCTAATTCAGCTTGCTAGCAGCCACTCAGCGACCCTAAAAACATCAAACATTTTATGATGCTAAGACATATAAGTTCAAATATAGCTTATTTCTATCATAACTACTGTAGTTAAATACGGTAAAGTATAACAAAAGTTTCCTACTCTTCATTTATGTTTTTGTTTAAAATATGCTGGCAAGAGGACGTGGGAGAGAGGAGAGATTCCTGGCCTTTATCCATCACCATCCTAGGTTCTGCTAACAGGGTGATTACAGCAAACCCCACATCTTGCTCCCCCTCAACCCCTGCTTGGTCCTGGTCCAAAAGTTTGATGAATTGGTCACCCCCTGGGGCCCTGAGTGAGGCCGCAATATTCCATACACAGCTGCCATCTTTGAGGACTCCCAGCTATAATCCATCACCATCCTCGGTTCTGCTGACAGGGTGAGCACAGGAAACCCCATATCTTGCTCCCCCTCAACCCCTGCTTGGTCCCGGTCCAAAATTGTGATGGATTGGTCACCCCCCGGGGCCGTGAGTGAGGCCGAAATATCCCATACACAGCTGCCCTCTTTGAGGACTGCCAGCCATAATCAATCGCCATCCTCTGTTCTGCTGACAGGGTGAGCACAGCAAACCCCACATCTTGCTCCACCTCAACCCCTGCTTGGTCCTGGTCCAAAAAATTGGATGGATTGGTCACCCCCCGGCGATGCAATCTTTTTACGCCCATCCCTCTCCTCAGTGCTGCCATAAAACTCAAACAGCCCTTCTGAATTCCTCAGGGGAATATAAATGGCAGATAATAAAATAGAAAAAGACCCCCAAAAAGACTTGTACAGCCCTCAGGCTAAAATGGATGCTTAGATCTGGAGCCTTGATAGATAGAGGAATAAACAACTGTATAGCAGAGATTAAAAAGATAATAACACAGTATAAATATGGGAAAACCGAATCAGAGCAGATCCTCATCCCACTCCAGATCCCCACAGAGTGCAGAGACACAACAAAGCAGACAAAATACTGAAAAACAGCAGACCCCTAACATAAATGCCATCAGCAGATGCAACAGAATTCAGGCATGATAAGAGACTCCGCTTCTTTTCAAGCGCCCACACAACAAATACAACATATATAGCAGACTCAACCAGCTCTGAGCCTAAATGATTTACATACGGTTGCAAAAGACATAAAGGATTCACTCACACGCAGCCCTAGCAGAACTCAGGCATGATATACAAGATATTAAAGACAGAGTACAAGAAGTCGAAGTCACTGCTGCTCAACATGAAATACAATTAAATCAGTTTCAAAATATGCAAGATTCATATACCTTGCAATTAAGAGACATGCAAAGACACATGGAAGACCTGGACAACAGAGGACATAGAAACAATCTACGAGTCCGTGGAGTCCCAGAGTCGATTGAATATGACCAAATACAGCAAACAGTAAGAACCATCTTTAATAACCTCCTAGACAGACCAGCCACAAAATGCATTGAGATGGAAAGAATACACCGAACCTTACGGCCAAAAGGAAGAGACTCTGACCCTCCATGAGACATAATATGCTGCCTTACCAGCTTTTGAACTAATCCTTAGAAAGGCCCGCAACCGAATATACATCACCAATGAATCAGCTGATATAAAAATATACCAAGACCTATCAAACATAACCCCACAACATCGCAAAGATCTCAGACCACTCCTTGACGTTCTGCGGACAAGAGGGATCCACTACAAATGGAAATTTCTGGTCTGCCTCTCAGCATCTACAGCTGGAAGAACAGCTTTACTAAAAATTCTGGAAGACCTACCACAATTCTGTGAGTGTCTGGGAATCCCTATGGTCCATATTCCGGATTGGTACGCAGAGTTCCATCCTTTTTCAACTGAGATACATCAAAGAGAGGAAAGAATGGAAACACAAAATTCCCGCTACAAAAGACATAGATCACCAAGACCAGAAGCGTCACATCAAAATGTACGACGATCTCTTCAGGGTCCAAGTCCCACAGCTTCACCTGTCCATCGGAGACCCGGACAAGAAACATAAATTACCTCAAATTTACTACTTGCTATCACTCAGCTAAGTATTACATAACAATACGACCCTACAACTACCTGAGTACATTAGTATAACAGTTAAAACTGTTTTTTGTTATTTAGAAAATACATGGTTAAACTAAGATCAAAACTATCTAGAGGGTTTAATCACCACATACTGTGACAGAGCCAAACCTCTCAAAACGTATTAAACAAGAAGATATGGCTTATATAGAATTTACACAGACATAAATGAAAAGCATACAACCACTTGTTGCCTGAAACAGATGGAAACCAAGAGTAATATATCCATATGCAATAGCAAGATTATAACAGTTGAAACAGGCAGGGATTCACTCATCAACCAATATTAGTTAACCCTAATTATAAGAGGTCCCCTAGTTACAAACACCCGACTTACCAACCATTCCTACTTACAAACGGAGAGAGATTTTCAAAATCCAATTATCATTGGGACAGAAAGTGAGGTGAAATCTTCTGAACAGAAGCACAGACAGCAAAACAAACATTACAGGGCTGTTACCCCTTCCCTATGCTATACAAAAAAACTAAAAAATTACACTTAAAAAATTGACCTGTTCCGACTTACAAACAAATTCAACTTAAGAACAAACCTACAGTCCCTATCTTGTTTGTAACCCGGGGACCGCCTGTACAAGACATATTGGTGCATAGAATCATTCTGCTCACCCTCAGATACAGAATATCTTAAGATAACATATTGTTCAAAAATAGCTAATACAAACACAGAATGGCCACTAGAGGCCTCCTAGATCCCTGATGGATCATATATGATAATTGATGTGTTAAACTGTTATACATTGTTGTATTTTATGTTATATTCAAACATGTTTAATACAAAGAGAAGAGTGAGACAAGAACAGGGGAATGGATACGATATGAGATCATCCTCTTAAAGGAGGTTAGAAGAAAATACCAACTCTCAAGCCATATATTAAATACACCGAAAACAAAATAAAGAACTCTTATCTCCCCTGTTCTTGTGCCATCATATGTTTCTATATATTGGAATGTTATAAGAACCAATAATAGACATGAAGACATTTTGACATATCTGAGTATAATAATAGAATTACTAGGAAATTACACTATATAACAACATTATAAATCATAAAGGTGATATGAAACCAAACAACCACTACCTTAAACAAAATGGAATACGAAAAGACACAACATACAAGACCAAAACTCCCCAGAAGAACAACACTTATATACTAATCACAAATAATACTGTAAAGATATATTTCCCTTATATCTTCATACTTACCTCATAAGATTAAAAACAACAAAAAGTCTCTACACAAACAATATATCTCTCTTATCATCTAACAGGCCTAGGTAATAGACAAGAAACCAAACTAGATTACCCCACCCCACAGCAGTAAACCCATCAAAAGAAAGATAACAAATTCCTTGCTATTTGCTGAATCTTCCTGGTAAATAATCCCATCCCAATCTTAATACTAGGCAAGCTAACAGGTTCTTGCTTGCCTACCGGGTATATCCTACCTCTTCCTCAACCTTCTACACATAAAAGACCAAGTTTCTAAATATAAACATAAAAAACACCCCTTCCATTGGGGGAACCACATCTATAAAAATTTACACCCACACAACACGAGATCCATACGACAGTAGTGAAAAACATACTAAATACACACACAAACAACATAAACTACCAACATGTGACAAAGAAAACAAGATTTCAGAAATCTAAAGCTGGTTTCAATCAATGCTCAAGGCCTAAATATGCCAGAAAAAAGATTACAACTAGTGTTGAGCGAACCCGGACTGTAACGTTCGGGTCCATACCGAACTTTGGGGTGTCCGGGACCCGGACCCGAACACGAACAGTTCAAAAAACGTTCGGGTTCTGGTAGTTGATCACGCATGTTGAATAGCTGCAGGGCAGCCAATCAACAAGCGGTTCACTGGTTTGCCCTTAGAAGCTATCACAGCCATGATTACTAATGGCATGGCTGTGATTGGCCAGTGCATCATGTGACCCAGCCTCTATATAAGCTGGAGTCACTTGATGCTGCAGTCACATTCTCTCTGAGACTCTGACTAGTATAGGGAGAGGAAGCTGCCAGCGTTTTTGTGAGGGACAGATTGCAGACATTTTAACATCTGATCCTGCATCCTGAGATTACTAATTTACTACTACTGTTGCTCTGAGGGACAGATTGCAGAAATTTGAGAATTGAGATTTCACATACTGCTGCTTTGAGTGACAGATTGCAGATCAAATGTTTCATAACACAACGATCGCTACAATCATACACAACGATCAGATTGTGGGAGTAATTTGAGATTTCACATACTGCTGCTTTGAGTGACAGATTGCAGATCAAACCCTGCCTAACACAATGATCGTTACGATGGTACACAACGATCAGATTGTGGGATCATACACAACGATCAGATTGTGGGAGTAATTTGAGATTTCACATACTGCTGCTTTGAGTGACAGATTGCAGATCAAACCCAGCATTACACAACGATCTGACTGCACTAGGTAGAGGCTTCTGCTTAGAGGGTCAGATTATTGTTAAAAAATCGTTGCCTACTCCTATAGGGCCAGGTTCCAGCTGTTGCTGTAAGTGACACATTATTGTTCAAAAATCATCTACTAGTTATAAAGGGAGAGCTTCCAGCTGTTGCTTAGAGGGACAGATTATTGTTCAAAAATCATTGCCTACTCCTACAGGGCCAGGTTCCAGCTGTTGCTGTAAGTGACAGATTATTTATTGTTCAAAAGTCATCTCCTAGTTCTAAAGGGAGAGCTTCCAGCTGTTGCTGTAAGTGACACATTATTGTTCAAAAATCATCTCCTAGTTCTAAAGGGAGAGGTTCTAGCTGTTGCTGTAAGTGACACATTATTGTTCAAAAATCATCTCCTAGTTCTAAAGGGAGAGCTTCCAGCTGTTGGTGTGAGCGGTGCATTTCTTGCACCAAAATAAGTCCGGTTATGTTGGTGTTTTTTAAAAAAAGGTATTAATTGGTATTAAATACTTACACAGGGCTACATAGAACATTTGCGGGCACAATGAAGAGAGCAAATAAGGGACGTGGTCATGGTGCTGCTGGTGATGCTGGTGCTGCTGGTGTTGGTGGTGTTGGTGAACCTCCTGTTGGAAGGAGAGGACGTGGTTGAGGTGTGCCAGCTACACGCACAAGGGAAACACCTTCCTCAGGTAGCCAACAGAACCTTCACCGGTATAGGGTAGGCCAGAATGCCCCTCAACGATTGGTGAGGCCAGAACAAGTACAGGCGATAGTAGATTGGGTGGCTGACAATGCCTCCAGTTCCTTCACATTGTCTCCCTCCCGATCCCTTGATGAAAGCTCAGAGTTGGCACCTGAACCCCATGGCCATCTGTCTTTCACCTCAGCCCCTTGTAAATTAGCCAAGCAGTCTGAGCCCCAAGTCCTGCAAGAGACTCTGCTTTTTGATGACTCTCCTGGTGTGCTTTCCGTGGGCCATCCATATAGCGCTGCCCCAGAAGTGGAAGACATTGAATACACCGATGCCTAACCACTTCTGTTGCAGGATGAGGACATGGAAACACCAGCGCAGCACATCTCTGATGATGACGAAACACAGGTGCCAACTGCTGTAGCTTGCCTGGGGTGGGTGAAAGATGATGGGAAGGAGGATGATGAGCATCAACAGCAACGCCACCATGTCCGCCACCGTCCCCAAGCATTTCCACATGGTCCCATGGAAGCTTACAGCTGTCCATCTCTCAAACACTGGAGAGAAAGAGGAAGTACCCCCCTACCCACCCGCGATCCCTGGCCCTGAATGCCAGCACTTCTAAATTCCTGGCCTTTGAAATGCTGTCATTCCGTCTGGTGGACACGGACAGTTTCAAAAACCTGATGACGGTGGCTGTCCCACAGTATGTGGTTCCCAGCCGCCACTACTTTTCCAGGTGAGCCATCCCTTCCCTGCACAAACAAGTCGGGGACAAGATCAAGTGTGCACTGCGCAACGCCATCTGTGGCAAGGTCCACTTAACCACTGATACATGGACCAGTAAGCAGGGGCAGGGACGCTATATCTCGCTAACTGCACAAATGTAGTGGCGGGTGGGCCTGAGACGGCTAGCCATTTGGCGCAAGTCCTTCCTCCACCGAGGATTGCAGGGCATTTCTCTTTGCCTCCTGTTGCCTCCTCCTCCTACTGCGCTTCCTCCTCCTTGACCACCTACTCATCAGCTCAGCGTAACACCTTCACCACCAACATCAGCACATCCAGGGGGAAACAACAGCAGGCTGTTTTAAAACTGATATGTTTGGGGGATAAACCCCACACTGCGCAGGAGCTGTGGATGGGCATTGAACAACAGGCCAATGAGTGGTTGTTGCCACTAAGTCTCAAGCCCGGCCTGGTGGTGTGCGACAATGGCCGAAATCTCGTAGCGGCTCTTGGCCATGCTGGTTTGACACACTTCCCTTCCCTGGCGCATGTGCTGAATTTAGTGGTACAGAATTTTCTAAAAAACTACCCGGATATGTCAGAGCTGCTGCATAAAGTGCGGGCCGTCTGTGCGCACTTTCGGCATTCTCACCCTGCTGCTGCTTGCCTGTTTGCGCTGCAGCGGAACTTCGGCCTTCCTGCTCACCGCCTCATATGCGATGTGCCCACAAGCTGGAACTCCACCTTGCACATGCTGGATAGACTGTGCGAGCAGCAGCAGGCAATAGTGGATTTTCAGCTGCAGCACGCACGGGTCAGTCGCTCTGTGGAACAGCAACACTTCACCACCAACGAGTGGGCCTCCATGCGAGACCTGTGTAGCATATTGCGGTGTTTTGAGTACTCCACCAACATGGCCAGTGCCGATGACGCTGTTCTCAGCATTACTATCCCACTTTTATGTCTCCTTGAAAAAACACTTCGGGCCATGATGGAAGAGGATGTGGCACAGGAGGATGAGGAGGAGGAAGAGGGGTCATTTCCACGGTTATCAGGCCAGTCATTCGCAAGTGGCTCGGAGGGTGGGTTCCTGCACCAGCATAGGCCAGGTCAAAAATATTCAAGCCAGGGCACAGTTCTGGAGGACGAGGAAGATGAGGAGGAGGAGGAATCGCAGCAGGGTGGCACCCAACGCAGCTCATGGGCATCACTGGAGAGTGGCTGGGGGGATACAGAGGACACAGATGATATACCTCCCACAGAGGACAGCTTGTCTTTGCTTCTGGGCAGCCTGGCACACATGGCCGACTACATGCTGCAGTGCCTGCGCACTGACAGTCGAGTTGCCCACATTGTAACTTCTTCTGATTACTAGGTGGCCACCCTGCTGGATCCCCGTTACAAGGACAACATGCCGTGCTTAATTCCCTCACTGGAGCGTGAGAGGAAGATGCGCGACTACAAGCGCACACTGGTAGAGGCGCTGCTGAGGGCATTCCCAAATGACACCGGGGGCTCAGTGGAAGCACAAGGCGAAGGCAGAGGAGGAGGAGGAGGAAGAGGCCACCAACGCAGCTGTGCCACCGCCAGCACCTCAGAAGGCAGGGTTAGCATGGCCGAAATGTGGCAAAGCTTTCTCAGCAGCCCGCCACAATAAACAGCACCACCAGCCGATAGACAACATCTTAGCAGGAGGAAGCATTTCAGCAACATGTTGGAATAGTATGTGTGCACACGCCTACACGTACTGACTGATGGGTCTGCCCCATTCAACTTCTGGGTCTCCAAATTGGCCACATGGCCTGAGCTTGCCCTTTATGCCTTGGAGGTGCTGGCCTGCCCTGCAGCCAGTGTATTGTCTGAATGTGTGTTTACCACGGCAGGGGGTGTTATCACAAACAAGCGCAGCCACCTGTCCACATCCAACGTGGACAAGCTAACCTTTATTAAAATGAACCAGGCATGGATCCCACAACACTTGTCTGTACCTTGCGCAGAATAAACATTTAGACCGGACCGCCACTTCCACCTTCACTGCCACGGTCACGGCCTAGTCAACCTCTAGGCTCCTACTCCACATCCACCCCCCTTCCCATTTTTTTATTTGATTTTAATTTATTTTCCCTATCCCCATTTTTTTGTAGGGCACTTGCCCTACTCGTACCCCCATTTTACTTCCTTTTGCAGCCCTCTAGCACTTGCCAGGACTTTGTTACAGCCATTTTTGTGCCTAAAAGTTCGGGTCCCCATTGACTTCAATGGGGTTCGGGGCCCGGGATAAAGTTCGGGCAACATTCGGTGCTGAACCCGGACTTTTTCCAAAAGTTTATTCGGACCCTCCGAACCCGAACGTCCAGGTGTTCGCTCAACTCTAATTACAACTATTGACCTTAATGAAGAAACTAAAAACAGACATATACTGATCCAGGAGACTCATTTTAAAACTGATTCAATACAGAAAATGTCCAACCAATTTTTCCCATCAGTTTACCACGCCACCAACAGTCAGACAAAATCTAAAGGAGTATCAATTCTCATTGCAAAACATCGACCCATAAATATAACAGACACATAGACTGATAATGAAGGAAGATACTTCTTCTTAAAAGGTACTTTATACAACAAACCAATCACAATAACAAACATATACTGCCCAAACAAGAATCAAACCCAATTTCTCAACACAATAACAACACAACTTTCCACTTTTAAGAAAGGAATTTTGATTATTGGAGGAAATTTAAATATTCCACTTCAACCTATTCTGGATACATCAAATGGTACCACATCCATCCCATACAGAGCCCTGAAAAAAATAAACCGCTATATACAAGAACTTCAAGTCCACAACAAATGGCACATTTTAAACCCAGACACCCGTGATTATGCACATTTTTCCGCCCCACATAACAAATACTCAAGACTTGATTATTCCTTTTTATCACAAACAGACTTGCACCTATTGACCAACTCCACCATAGAACCGGCAATACTATCTGATCACAACCCAATCACAATGACACTATCTATACCTACAAGTGCAGCACAGACCAAAATTTGAAGGCTAGACGCTTCTCTACTCATAGATGTGGAATTAACCAAAAAATTTACCTTATGCCTACAAACATACTTTAACCGCCTCAGGACCGCCCACCGTCAAATGACGGCGGAGCGGTCCTGCTCTCACAGCGGGTGGACGTCATATGACGTCCTCCCTTTAAGCCGGGATTGCGCGCGATCGGGTGCGCGCATCCCGGCTCTGTCGGTGTCGGCGTGTCCGCAGTGATCGGCCGTGACGAAGTCACAGCTGATCACAAATGGCACGCCCGCCGTTCGCACGGCGCATGTGCGCGATCGGGAGCGCGCTGCGCGTGCGTGTCGATGGCGGCGTGTTCCTGGGGAACACTTCCTGTCACCGACACTGGTATCAGCCGCCGGCCGGCGGCTGATACCTTGTGATCAGCTGTGATCTACTTCACAGCCGATCACATGTAATGTAAACAGAGCGGTAACTCACTGTTACCAGCACTTCTCTCCTCACACAGAGTCCAGTGTGAGGAGAGAAGAGCTGGGATCAGTGAGTTACTGATCTGCAAAGTAAAATCACACTGACACTGACCCCCCCTGCCCCCCCCAATGCACCTGTCACCCAACAGTCACCACATATGCCCCATAAAGGGTACCTGTCATCATAAAGTGCACCTGTCCTCAGACTGCCATCATAAAGAGCACCTGTCACTCATCACCCGTCAGTGACCGTGGCATGTCACCTGTCACCCGTCACTGACCACCGCCAGTCACCCATCACCCATCACTGACCACCGCCAGTCACCCATCACCCATCACTGACCACCACCCGTCACCCATCAGTGACCACCGCCAGTCACCCGTCACCCTTCAGTGACCACTGCCAGTCACCCATCACCCATCAGTGACCACCACCAGTCACCTGTCACCCGTCACACATATGTAACCACCGCCACTCATCTGTCACGCATCTGTGACCACCGCCAGTCACCCGTCATGCATTAATGATCACCACCAGACACTGGTCACCCATTAGAGACCACCGCCAGACACGATTCACCCATCAGTGACCACCACCAGACACGCGGCACCCATCAGTGACCACCGCCAGTCACCCATCAGTGATCACCACCAGTCACCCATCAGTGACCACCACCAGTCACCCATGACCCATCAGTGACCACCGCAGTCACCCATGACCCATCAGTGACCACTGCCAGACACCCATCACCCATCAGTGACCACCGCCAGACACGTGGCACCTATCAGTGACCACCGTCAGTCACCCATCAGTGACCACCACCAGACACCCGGCACCCATCAGTGTGCACCGCCAGTCACCCATCAGTAACCACCACACACCCGGCACCCATCAGTTACCACCGCCAGTCACCCATGACCCATCAGTGACCACCGCTAGTCACCCGTCACCCATCAGTGACCTCCACCAGTCACCCATCAATGACCACCACTAGACACTCATCACCCATCAGTGATCACCTCCAGTCACCTGTCACCCATCAGTGACCACCACCCGTCACCCATCAGTGACCACCACCAGACACCCGTCACCCATCAGTGACCACCACCATGACTACCCACTGCCCACTGATCGCCACCAGTGACTACCCAGTACCC
>BLSH010545736.1:154358-164745 GCA_018402905.1 Glandirana rugosa | reverse complement strand
GTTCCTGCTGGTGCTGTGAGGGACAGATTATTGTTCTAAAATAATCTCCTACTGCTATAGGGAGAGGTTCCTGCTGGTGCTGTGAGGGACAGATCATTGTTCTAAAATCATCTCCTAGTTCTATAGGGAGAGATTCCTGCTGGTGCTGTGAGGGACAGATTATTGTTCTAAAATCATCTCCTAGTTCTATAGGGAGAGGTTCCTGCTGGTGCTGTTAAGGACAGATTATTGTTCTAAAATCTTCTCCTAGTTCTATAGAAAGAGGTTCCTGCTGGTGCTGTGAGGGACAGATTATTGTTCTAAAATAATCTCCTACTGCTATAGGGAGAGGTTCCTGCTGGTGCTGTGAGGGACAGATCATTGTTCTAAAATCATCTCCTAGTTCTATAGGGAGAGATTCCTGCTGGTGCTGTGAGGGACAGATTATTGTTCTAAAATCATCTCCTAGTGCTATAGGGAGAGGTTCCTGCTGGTGCTGTGAGAGACAGATTATTGTTCTAAAATCATCTCCTACTGCTATAGGGAGACGTTCCTGCTGGTGCTGTGAGGGACATATTATTGTTCTAAAATCATCTCCTAGTTCTATAGGGAGAGGTTCCTGCTGGTGCTGTGAGGGACATATTATTGTTCTGAAATCATCTCCTAGTTCTATAGGGAGAGGTTCCTGCTGGTGCTGTGAGGGACAGATTATTGTTCTGAAATCATCTCCTACTGCTATAGGGAGAGGTTCCTGCTGGTGCTGTAAGGGACAGATTATTGTTCTAAAATTATCTCCTACTGCTATAGGGAGAGGTTCCCGCTAGTGCTGTAAGGGACAGATTATTGTTCTAAAACCATCTCCTAGTTCTACAGGGAGAGGTTCCTGCTGGTGCTGTGAAGGACAGATTATTGTTCTAAAATCATCACATACTGCTAGAGGGAGAGGTTCCTGCTGGTGCTGTGAAGGACAGATTATTGTTCTAAAATCATCACATACTGCTAGAGGGAGAGGTTCCTGCTGCTCCTTTGAGGGACAGATTATTGTTCTAAAATCACATCATACTGGTGTAGGGAGAGGTTCCTGCTGTTGGTGTGAACGGTGCATTTCTTTCAAAAAAAAAAAGCGCGTCTACGTTGTTTTCCAAAAAAAAAAGAAGAATTTTTTTTTTTGTATTAATAAATAGTACTACATAGTACATTTGCAGCCAGAATGAGGAGAGCATCAAATAAGGGACCTGGTCATGGTGCTGCTGGTGCTGCTGGTGCTGCTGGTGTTGGTGAAGTTCCTGTTGCAAGGAGAGGACGTGGTCGATTTGTGCCAGCTACACGCACAAGTGAAACACCTTCTTCAGGTGCGAGTAGCCGACAGAACCTTCAACGTTATATGGTAGGCACGAATGCCGCTCAACGAATGGTGAGGCCAGAACAAGTACAGGCGATATTAGATCGGGTGGCTGACAATGCCTCCAGTTCCTTCACATTGTCTCCCACCCGGTCCCTTGATGAAAGCTCAGAGTTGGCACCTGAACCCCATGGCCATCTGTCTTTCACCCCAGCCCCTTGTAAATCAGCCAAGCAGTCTGAGCCCCAAGTCATGCAACAGTCTCTTATGCTTTTTGATGACTCTCCTGGTGTGCCTTCCATGGGTCATCCACATAGCCCTGCCCCAGAAGTGGAAGACATTGAGTGCACTGATGCCCAAACACTTCTGTTGCAGGATGAGGACATGGAAACACCAGCGCAACACGTCTCTAATGATGAGGAAACACAGGTGCCAACTGCTGCAGCTTTCCTCAGTGTGCAGACTGAAGAGGAGGGCAGTGGTGAAGGGTGGGTGGAAGATGATGTGAAGGAAGATGATGAGGTCCTAGACCCCACATGAAATGAGGGTCATGCGAGTGATGTGTGCATTTTGGAGGAAGAGGTGGGGGTCGCACAGAGGGACCAGCACAGCAAAAGAGGAAGCAGGTTGCAAAAGTGGAGAGAGCGTCCCCTAGACAGTACTCCTGCTACTACCCACCGCACCCAGGGACCTAGCACACCAAAGGCAGCTCAAAGGAGTTCCCCGGCGTGGCAGTTCTTCAGACAATGTGCTGACGACAAGACACCAGTGGTTTGCATGCTGTGCAATCAGAGCCTGAAACGAGGCATAAATGTTCTAAACCTGAGCACAGCCTGCATTACCAGGCATCTACATGCAAAGCACGAGCTGCAGTGGAATAAGCACCTCAAAATCCAAGAAAGGTCTCGGCCTCCTCCTGCTTCCTCTTCTGCTGCTGCCTCGTCCTCTTCCTCCACCTCTACAGTGCCAGTGTCACCTGCCACCCAGCAAACAGAGCATGTGACAGCAACGCCACCATGTCCGCCACCGTCCCTAAGCATTTCCACACGGTCCCATGGAAGCTTACAGCTCTCCATCTTCCAAACACTGGAGAGAAAGAGGAAATACCCCCCTACCCACCCACGATCCCTGGCCCTGAATGCCAGCATTTCAAAATTCCTGGCCTTTGAAATGATGTCATTCCATCTAGTGGACAAGGACAGTTTTAAAAACCTGATGGCGGTGTCTGTCCCACAGTACGTGGTTCCCAGCCACCATTACTTTTCCAGACGAGCCATCCCTTCCCTGCACAAACAAGTCCGGGACGAGATCAAGTGTGCACTGCGCAACGCCTTCTGTGGCAAGGTTCACATAACCACTGATACGTGGACCAGTAAGCAGGGGCAGGGACGCTATATCTCGCTAACTGCACAAATGTAGTGGCGGGTGGGCCTGAGATGGCTAGCCGTTTGGCGCAAGTCCTTCCGCCACCGAGGATTGCAGGGCATTTTTCTTTGCCTCCTGTTGCCTCCTCCTCTTACTGCGCTTCCTCCTCCTCTACGAGTGAGGCTCCATGCGAGACCTGTGTACCATATTGCTGTGTTTCAAGTACTCCACCAACATGGCCAGTGCCGATGACGCTGTTCTCAGTGTTACTATACCACTTCTATGTCTCCTTGAAAAAACACTTCGGGCGATGATGGAAGAGGATGTGGCACAGGAGGAAAAGGAGGAGGAAGAGGGGTCATTTCCACGGATATAAGGCCAGTCATTCACAAGTGGCTCGGAGTGTGGGTTCCTGCAGCAGCATAGGCCAGGTATAAAAATTTCAAACCAGGGCACAGTTCAGGAGGTTGAGGAGAACGAGGAAGATGATGAGGAGGAGGAACCGTGTTCACAGCAGGGTGGCACCCAACGCAACTCCTGGGCATCACTGGAGTGTGGCTGGGGGGATACGGAGGACACAGATGATACACCTCCCACAGAGGACAGCTTGTCTTTGCCTCTGGGCAGCCTGGCACACATGAGCGACTACATGCTGCAGTGCCTGCTCAACGACAGCCGAGTTGCCCACATTTTATTTTGTGCCAATTACTGGGTGGCCACCCTGCTGATCCCCATTACAAGGACAACGTGCCGTCTTTAATTCCCTCACTGGACCGTGATCGGAAGATGCGCGACTACAAGCGCACGCTGGTAGACGCGCTGCTGAGGGCATTCCCAAATGACACAGGGGGCTCTATGGAAGCACAAGGCGAAGGAGGAGGAGTAGGAAGAGGTCGCCAACACAGCTGTGGCACCGCCAGAAACTCACAAGGCAGGGTTAGCATGGCCGAAATGTGGAAAAGCTTTGTCAGCAGCACGCCACAACAAGCAGCACCTCCAGCTGATAGGTAATGTCTTAGCAGGAGGCAGCATTTCAGCAACATGGTGGAACAGTATGTGTGCACACGCCTACACGTACTGACTGATGGGTCTGCCCCATTCAACTTCTGGGTCTCCAAATTGGGCACATGGCCTGAGCTTGCCCTTTATGGCTTGGAGGTGCTGGCCTGCCCTGCAGCCAGTGTATTGTCTGAACGTGTGTTTAGCACGGCAGGGGGCGTTATCACAGACAAGCGCAGCCGACGTGGACAAGCTAACGTTTATTAAAATGAACCAGGCATGGATACCAAAAGACTTGTCTGTACCTTGTGCAGAATAGACATTTAGACCGGCCTCACACAGTCATAGGTATACTTTTTTTTTTTAATATGTCTCAATATTTTGGGGTCTACCCCAATTTGAAAAAAAAACCAAACAAACAGAAAACAGTGTTGGCTACCTCCTCCTCCTCCTCCTTCACCACCGTCACTTCCACCTACACTGCCACGGTCACGGCCTAGTCAACCTCTAGGTTCCTACTCCACATCCACCTCCTCCTCCCATTTTTATTTTTTTATGTGATTTTAAGTTATTTCCCTATCCACATTTGTTTGCAGGGCACTTGTCCTACTCTTACCCCCATTTTGCTTCCTTTTGCAGCCCTCTAGCCCTTTCCATGACTTTTTACAGCCATTTTTGTGCCCAAAAGTTCGGGTCACCATTGACTTCAATAGGGTTCGGGGTCTGGGGTCAAGTTCAGGTCAAGTTCGGTACCGAACCCGAACTTTTCCGTGAAGTTCGGCCGAACCAGACCAACCCGAACATCCAGGTGTCCGCTCAACTCTACTAGGAAAGTAAATGCTCAATTTTATTATGGCACTTTACTCATCACCATCCACCAAATTACCAAAAACCTAAAATTTATATCCTACCCAGGCCCACTCTCTCCTATAAAACATAACCCTGATTTTCCATCATAACACGCCTCCCAATTCCACTGGGAAGGATGGCCTCACAAACAGATAAGAGTTGAACAGTTTTTCCAAAGAGAATCCATAGTGCCATACGAAATACTCCAAAATAAAATGCCACTCCACATTCCCATTCTGGACATATGTTAAGCTAAGGCATTTCTTAAAATACCCAAACATCTCACCAGAATGGCAAAGAAAACATACACTATTTGAAGTCTTTTGTACCAGATCTTCCCCACAAGCACATGTAGTGTCTTTCATGTTTAACCTATTATTCTCCAACCATGAAGCAAAAACAAGTGGATCATGTCTGAAATGGGAACAAAATCTCGACCTTTCTTTTACAGAGGAAGAATGGGACAACATACTACATAACATCCACAAAGGCTCAATTAACTCCACAATCCACGAAGCAGGATGCAAATTATTAGCAAGTTGGTATATTATACCAATACAATTAAGCAAATTCTCCCACACAACATCCTCACCTCTCTTTTGGAGATGTAGAAGGGAAAGTGGTACACTACTACATATCCGGTGGACATGCTTAAAAATACAACCTTTCTGGAGAGAGATACATTAGCATACAGCAAAGATCACCACCTATACTTTGGATTTCACACCAGCACAATATCTGTTGCACCACTCTTCCCTTCCGCACTTCTAATATTGTAAATCTCTAGCCTTACATCTCATAAATGCAGCCAAAAGATGCATCCCACTAAAATGGAACTCATCTATACCACCAACAATTTCAGACTGGATATGCTATGTACATCATACAGCCGAAATGGAACAACTGATACACATAATGAGAGACAACCCCTCCAAATTTAGTAAAACCTGGTCATGTTGGACCCACTACTCAAATTCTCTAAATAGAGATTCCTCCTCCTAGATATCTGAAAGATATCCATCAGAAACAGCGGTACAAACACATCCATTTTCCACAAAGCATCTCTTCTCAAATATCACATCTTCACACTATCAAGAAGACCTTACGTACTCCCCTTGATGAAAACCTCAATATAGATCATGAGAAACTGAAACCTTATTAATAAACCAATTGTTTAAAACAAAAATTAATACTTCAATTACGCCATAATTAAGTACCAAAATATTGCAGTTTCTTCAAACATCCAGAATTACTCTAACACAACCACAAAGTATAGCCATACCCACATCCAGACACAGTTTTCTCCCAACGGGGTGTCCGGAAAACTGGGATTGTGGCTACTACCGCCAATAAGATATAGACCTAAAAGAGCATGAGTGATACAGATATGTTCTATTTACTTATATACAGCAATTATATGTAAAATCCAACATGTTTTTATGACTATCACTTCTGATAGAAGTGTGAAAATGTTGTTCTTGACTGATTGTAACTTTTACGTAATATCTTGTTTTAAAAATATGGAAGAAAATATGCTGGCAAATGCAGTCCCCATACATACATATATATTTCAGAACAGCAATGGTAGAATGGCAAGGGCATCTTTGTAGGTTGAAGTCCAGGAGTCTTTGTTCTGAATTAAAAATAATTGCAGTGGCATCTCAGTTCTGAAGCAAGAATAAATGCTATATGCTAGGGAAAACTTGCTGATTGAAGTAATTCATGTATAATCATTCATTTTGGAATAAATTAATATGACCTCTTTGCTGTGCCATATTTTCACTATATGTTAAAATGACAACACTAAGCACGTTAAATGACTAAGAATAATGTCTCTCATTTGTTGTACTTAATGAAAGTGGATTTTTGGCTCTTTAGGCATGCTAAATCCACAAAGCACATACTAATTTAAAATATCTTTACTTATGAGTATTATAAATGTAAGTTTTTTAGACAAATTAAAAATGCCATTTTTTAACTCATTTCTATCTGTCTATTCTAGCTTAAAGTTTATTAACAATTAGAACCTGATGCATTGCATAGCCCTCAGAATAGCAAACATGTATGTGCACTAAAGAGCCAATCAGATCAAAGGGATAATTCTTTTTTTTATTTTTTTTATTCACCCATTATCTTAATTGGTTGTTTGAGGCAAATGCAGCAAACCTTTATTAAATCAGTACCTTAATATTATTTCAATACTTAGTTATTATCACCTGATTTTTCCCAGAAATACATAACATGCAGTTTCCAGGCATGCTTAAATACAGAGAAGATGTTGGGTGTTTGATTGCTGTCCATAAAAAATGCAACCAATATCACTATATTTGCTATATGGCAAGAAGAAGCCTCGTATTAAAGGAGAGTTCCAAAAATAATACAATTAAAAGCACAAAAAAGGTAAAGGTTACACCCCACTGCCAAAATTGAAGACATCATTTTTATTATAACACATAGATAGAAACACCTTATACAACTTCACCAACACTGGTTTCACATATTAGTCATGGGTAGAGTTGAGCAAACCCGAACTGTAAAGTTCGGCTCCGTACCGAACTTTGGGGTGTCTGGGACCCGGACCCGAACCCGGACTTTTCAAAAAAAGTTCGGGGTTCTGGTATTTGATTCCACGTGTTGAATAGCTGACAAGGGCAGCCAATCAACAAGTGTTTCACTGGTTTGCCCTTAGAAGCCATCACAACCATGCCTACTAATGGCATGGCTGTGATTAGCCAGTGCATCATGTGACACAGCCTCTATATGGGGCTGGAGTCACCTTGCTGCATGACATATGCTCTCAGGATAGTTTAGGGAGAGGATGCTGCTGGCTCTGTGAGGGACAGATTGCAGATATTGTAGAACATCTCATCCTGCATTACTGAACAATCTGATTGTGGACTAGGTAGAGATACTAGTACTGCTGCTTTGAGGGACAGATTGCAGACCTTATCCTGCTGCACATAACAATCTGACTGGACTAGGTAGAGTCTGTTGCTTTAAGGGAAAGATTATTGTTCTAAAATCATCTCCAAGTTCTATAGGGAAAGGTTCCAGCTGTTGCTTTAAGGGAAAGATTATTGTTCTAAAATCATCTCCAAGTTCTATAGGGAAAATTTCTTCCAGCCATTGCTTAGAGAGCCATATTATTGTTCTAAAATCATCTCCAAGTTCTATAGGGAATGTTTCTTCCAGCCGCATAGAGAGCCATATTATTGTTCTAAAATCATCTCCAAGTTCTATAGGGAATGTTTCTTCCAGCCGGATAGAGAGCCATATTATTGTTCTAAAATCATCTCCAAGTTCTATAGGGAATGTTTCTTCCAGCCACATAGAGAGCCATATTATTGTTCTAAATCATCTCCAAGTTCTATAGAGAAAGTTTCTTCCAGCCGTATAGAGAGCCATATTATTGTTCTCTATACGAACTATATAATCATCTCCAAGTTCTATAGGGAATGTTTCTTCCAGCCGCATAGACAGACATATTATTGTTCTAAAATCATCTCCAAGTTCTATAGGGAATGTTTCTTCCAGCTGTTGCTTAGAGGGACAGATTATTGTTCTAAAATCATCTCCTAGTTCTATAGGGAGAGGTTCCTGCTGTTGCTTAAAGGGACAGATTATTGTTTCTTGCACAAAATTAAAAAGTGCATCTACATTGCTGGTTTGAAAAAAAGAAAATTCTAAAAACTACATTTGCGGCCAGCGGTGCATTTCTTGCACAAAAAAAAAAAAAAAATTCTACATTGCTGGTTTAAAAAAAAAAATTCCAAAAACTACATTTACGGCCAGCGGTGCATTTCTTGCACAAAAATAAAAAAAACAGTGTTGGCTACCTCCTCCTCCTCCACCGCCACTTTCACCGCCTCCTCAACCTCCAACTTCACATCCACCTCCATTTTTGATTTTTTTATGTGATTTTAGCTTAAAAATTATTTTAAGTTATTTCCCTATCCCCATTTCTTTGTAGGGCACTTGTCTGACTCTTACCCCCATTTTCCTTCCTTTTGTAGACCTCTAGGACTTGCCAGGACTTTGTGCCAAAAAGTTTGGGTCCCCATTGATTTCAATGGGGTTTGGGGTCCGGGACAAAGTTCGGGTCAAGTCCGGTCCCGAACCCGGACTTTTTCCCGAAGTTCGGCCGAACCTGCAGAACCCAAACTTCCAGAGGTTCGATCCACTCTAGTCATGGGCTTTCTTCAACTTCCTAAGAAACCACAGTCTCAGAATGTTAATGCCAAAGACTACATGTTTTTAATTACATTATGGCTGTTTACTCATTAAAGCAAATCTTTCCCAAGAGAAATTTTAGAGTTGCCATTGCTGATTCTCTAAAGATGCGGATTGCCTGGCTATTGTACTGACTTTCTGGCTTTGGTACTTTGAATCACTGACCCTGTACAAGTATGCAGATTAGAAAAGTCAGGCCAGATCCACACTATGAGTTTTTTTCAGTCAGTTCTGGTCAGAGCCGATGTACTAACAATCTGATGTTAGTACAGCAATCTTCCCAGCTGAGCTGTTGTGTTATGATAGTGGGATGCCCCCCTCCAAAACACTTTGATCAGTGTCTCAGCCATTGGCTGAGAACGATGATGAGGAGCCATTTGGCCGCTGGTTTTCCAGAATGTGCGTGTGACAGAAGCCGGCCAAAGGGCCAGCTTCTGTCAGGCTGACTGCCATGCACACAGGCCGACTGTCGGACAGGTTTAATTGAACTGGCTGATGTCATCTGGCATGTGGCCTGCGTGTACAGGGATATAGAGTGCAGCCTAGAAGCCTTTATCTATGTACTCATTGCAGTCAGAGCTAGAAAGCCAGGTGGTCAGCATGACATCTATGCAGCAAGCATTTGCAAAAGCAGTAGTTGCAGTCTCTTTGTTGCTTTCAGTAAATGTTTTTGTGCTATGTTGGGAGCATTTTACCAATCATATGCAGTACAGGAAGCGCAGGTTCTCAACTGCAGCACCAAATGGGCAGGAAGTATACATCACTTTTGGGTACATATTGTCAGATTGGATCACAAAACACCAAAAAGTAATTTCAGGGGTGAGTGTCTTAGCTGGCAACCAAGATGGCAGCTTGGCTCTAATCCTTTCCACTTCTCTAGGTGAACACAGTGGCCCTCAGCACCTTAGCCTGCCAAAAAACACCTGCATCAGGCATGCCAGGACCCCAGGAGTCCATCTAGCTATGTCCCGAAAGAAATCCTAAGATGGCACTGAGGAGGCCAACCACTCTCCCTACCTGCTACAGCAACACAGGAATGATGGACATGAATTCTTCCTGGACATGGAGGATGCCTCACAGGATCCCCTATCTCCCATAGTGGCTGACAGAGGTATGCGGCTGACAGAGGTATGCTCATTTCCCACACAAGTCGCCCTCATCTATGAAACATCACTGAGCTGATTCAGCCAGAGCACAAGCTGTTTTCCCTGCAGATTATGTGGAACCCTTTGTTGCCTTTTCAACCTCTGACTCCCCCACATCTGAAAGCTTATTAAAGGCAATGCTCCTTTCCCTCCAGTCTGGTCTGCACAATGGAATAAATAAGCAATATATGCAGCGCCGATGATGAGGTAAATAAATGACAGTTCTTCACTTGAAGTATGGATATCACATATTTTTATAAATAATCGGAAAATCTTGATGTAAACACGAGACCGACTTAGTCGAGTCACTACAAAGTATCTACTCCCGCTGAACACACCCTTTACTCGTATGGAGACAGTCGGCGTATGGAGACAGTCGGTGATACCCTCTATCCCCTAGGACACTCCGTAGGAGGTACAGGTCCTTCTTAAGTACAGGTAGTAAGGACACAACGACATCGTCCATCCCTCTCACCAA
>BLSH010545736.1:101069-122316 GCA_018402905.1 Glandirana rugosa | reverse complement strand
ACATAGGGTGGGGGGCTGGCATCTGGGGGCCCCCTTGTTAAAGGGGGCTTCCAGATTCCGATAAGTCCCCGCCCGCAGACCCCGACAACCACCGGCCAGGGTTGTCGGGAAGAGGCCCTTGTCCTCATCAACATGGGGACAAGGTGCTTTGGGGTGGGGGGTGCAGAGCCCCCCCTGCCCCAAAGCACCCATACTCCCCATGTTGAGGGCACGCGGCCCGGTATGGTCCAGGAGGGAGGGGGCCGCTCGCTCGTCCCCACCCCCTTTCCTGGCCTGCCGGGTTGCAGCTCGGATAAGGGTCTGGTATGGATTTTGGGGGGGACCCCACGCTGTTTTTTTCGGCATGAGCTTCCCCTTAAAATCCGTACCAGACCAAAGGGCCTGGTATGCTCCTGGAGGGGGACCCCATGCCAGTTTTTTCTTTAAAGATATGGTGTGGAGTTCCCCTTCAACATCCCCAGAGCACAAGTCGCATGCCAAAGTCGGATCAGTGAAGACACTGATCCGACTTTGATCCGACTTCAATGCCTTTCAATGGGCTGAAGTAGGATCAAAGTCGGACAAAAGTAGTACAGGAACCTTTTTCAAAGTCGCTCCGACTTTGAAAAACACATGTCGGAGCAGTTAAGACGGCTCTCATAGGGAATCATTGTTTTTGTGACGTAATGCAACTTGTGCTCTTCATGTCGGTCCGAGAATCGGACTAGTGTGAACCCAGCCTAACTGAACAAGCTGCAGTTAGAAACTGATTGGCTACTATGCACAGCTGCAGCAGATTTTGCACTCTCCAGTTTTAGTAAATCAACCCTTTGTGTCCCATGGTTTCAGCATCTCCCTAAAGCCTAGTGTTTTTTCCATTAAACTCAATAGGTTGAACGAAAAAAAAAAACTGTCAGCTCCGGTCGGAGCCGCTATACTAACTATGCACAGTTAGTATAGCAATCTGCCCCGCTGAGCTATTGTGTTCTGACAGGGGGTGTAACCCCCCCCCCCATGCCAGAATGCTCCGATCAGCGATCTCTGCCAAATGGCCGGCTTCTGTCTGACAGACCGACATACACACGGGCTGAATGTAGTTCATTTTTGGAGCAGCAAATGTCTCCCGACATTCAGCCCGTGTGTACCCAGCTTTAGTTCAATGCAGCCACACCTATATACATAAAGAATCATGGGATGAAGGTTGAACATTGCAGAATCATGGGGGAAAATTCCCACCTAGAAGCATTGTAAAATCCTCAATAAATCTGAACATGAATAATAAAAAGTTACATTGAATGGACTTTATGACTTATGCACAGGTAAAATCTATTATGGATACTGTTAGCATTTCAATATTTGATTTTATATGCCAAGATATACAGTATCTCACAAAAGTGAGTACACCCCTCACATTTTTGTAAATATTTTATTATATCTTTTCATATGACAACACTGAAGAAATTACACTTTTCTACAATGTAAAGTAGTGAGCGTACAGCTTGTATAACAGTGTAAATTTGCTGTCCCCTCAAAATAACTCAACACACAGCCATTAATGTCTAAACCGCTGGCAACAAAAGTGAGTATACCCCTAAGTGAAAATGTTGAAATCAGGCCTAATAAGCCATTTTCCCTCCCCAGTGTCATGTGACTCATTAGTGTTACAAGGTCTCAGGTGTGAATGGGGAGCAGGTGTATTAGATTTGGTACTATCGCTCTCACTCTCTCATACTGGTCACTAGAAGTTCAACATGGCACCTCATGGCAAAGAACTCTCTGAGGATCTTAAAAAAAGAATTGTTTCTCTACATAAAGATGGCCTAGGCCAGGGGTAGGGAACCTACGGCTCTCCAGCTGTTGTAGAACTACATTTCCCATGAGGTATTGCAAGGCTGATGGATACAATTACTCCCAGAAGCATGTTGGGAAATGTAGTTCTACAACAGCTGGAGAGCCGCAGGTTCCCTACCCCTGGCCTAGGCTATAAGCAGATTGCCAAGACCCTGAAACTAAGCTGCAGTACGGTGGTCAAGACCAAACAGTGGTTTAAAAGGACAGGTTCCACTCAGAACAGGCCTCGCCGTGGTCAACCAAGGAAGTTGAGCGCACATGCTCAGCGTCATATCCAGAGGTTGTCTTTGGGAAAAAGACGTATGAGTGCTGCCAGCATTGCTGCAGAAGTTGAAGGGGTGGGGGGGTCAGCCTGTCAGTGATCAGACCATACACCGCACACTGCATCAAATTGGGCTGCATGGCAGTTGTCCCAGAAGGAAGACTCTTCTAAAGATGATGCAAAAGAAAGCCCACAAACAGTTTGCTGAAGACAAGCAGACTAAGGACATGGATTATTGGAACCATGTCCTGTGGCGTGATAAGAGCAGGATAAAAATATTTGGTTCAGATGATGTCAAGCATGTGTGGCGGCAACCAGGTGAGGAGTACAAAGACAAGTGTGTCTTGGTCATGGTCTGGGGCTGCATGAGTGCTGCTGGCACTGAGGAGCTACAGCACATTGAAAGAACCATGAATGCCAACATGCACTGTGACATATTGAAGTAGAGCATGGTGATCTCCCTTCAGAGACTGGGCCACAGGGCAGTATTCCAACATGATAACGACCCCAAACACATCTCCAAAACTACCACTGCCTTGCTAAAGAAGCTGAGGGTAAAGGTGATGGACTGGCCAAGCATGTATTCAGACCTAAATCCTATTGAGCATCTGTGGGGCATCCTCAAACGGAAGGTGAAAGGTCTCTAACATCCACTAGCTCTGTGATGTCATCATTGAGGAGGGGAAGAGGACTCCAGTGGCAACCTGTGAAGCTGCCCAAGAGGGTTAAGGCAGTGCTTGAAAATAATGGTGGCCACACAAAATATTGACACTTTAGGCCCAATTTGGACATTTTCACTTAGGGGTGTACTCACTTTTGTTGCCAGCGGTGTAGACATTAATGGTTGTGTCTTGAGTTATTTTGAGCAAATTTACACTGTTATACAAGCTGTACACTCACTACTTTACATTGTAGCAAATTGTCATTTCTTCAGTGTTGTCACATGAAAAGATACAATAAAATATTTACAAAAATGTGAGGGGTGTACTCACTTTTGTGAGATACTGTATTACAACCCTAATCTAATCAATAAACTGTCAACTTTTCTACTGTATAAAAACAAATACGATTGCAAAGTCTTCCAATGCCTCTCATTATTATTAGGGATTTAAACCTATGCTACTTTGTCTGGGCCCTTGTTTTCCTCAACTTGTCATATCTGAGAAAGTCTGAACCAGGAAAAAAAGCCCATCTCCCATGATGTATTGTGAGATTTCTATATTCTGCTCTATGAAAGCTTGGCTGTCAATTAGCACGAGGCAGCAGCCAATTTGATTTACTTTAAAAAAAAAAGTAGAATTGTTTGGTTAGCAAATTAAATATTAGCTTGTGCTTGTGAACACAGGGAAAGTGTTTTACTTCAATCAATCAAACATGTGCAAAAAAAATCCTGTTTTTTTCATTACAGTTACTTATGATTGGGTGTTCAAAGAGAATTAAGCTATGTGAAACTTTACTTTGCAGAGTGAATGTACTCTATGGAGTCAGCACATTGCTGGGGCTGCTTTCTTGAAGTGATGCTTTCTACAAGTAATACGCACTTCATGCTCTGCACTTCAGCAATTGCACAAAGCGACTATACATAGCAAACTACACTGCAAACACCCAAAAGGCTGCAGGTGACCCCGTCTCTCTATTCAGCTCTCCTTCCACTCTATAACATGCATTCTCTACCACTCCTTCTGGCACTTGTGTCCTCTCTCCTCAAACTCTCTTACCTTCAACCCTCTTCTCCACCACCCAGCTTTTATATATCGCCCCACCTTCTGTCCTCTCCCTATTACTGCTCCCACCAACTCTTTCTCATTCTACATCCATATACTGAAAGAGCCACCAGGACTCTGAGTCATGCCCCTCCATTTAAATCACACTCCCACATTACCTCGCTCACCCTCCTGCTTCTCCTAACCTCTGGTGATATATCCCCAAACCCTGAGCCTCCATCATCCGTCTTTGCCCGGCACTCCCATCTCCCAACACCCTCTGGCAGCAGCCACAACCCACAGAACTTGGTCTCTATTCCTCTTATTCCTAATACCAGCCTCCCCTTCTCCTGTGCCCTCTGGAATGCCCACTCTGTCTGCAACAAACTCACTGCCCTCCACGACCTCTATATCACTAATTCCTTCAACCTCCTTGCCATTACCGAAACCTGGCTTCATGAATCTGACAATACAGCTCATGCTTCCCTCTCCCATGGTGGCCTTCTCTGGACACACTCCCCTAGACCAAGTGGACGGAAGGGAGGTGGAGTGGGAATCCTTCTTGCACCAAGCAGCACCTATCAGGTACTCCACCCTCCTCCCTCTCTGACACTCTCCTCTTTTGAAGCACATTGCATCCGTCTATTTTCTCCTATTCCTCTAAGAGTCGCTGTCATTTACTGGCCCCCTGGGCCGGTATCAACTTTCCTCGATGACTTCTCTGCCTGGCTACCCCACTTTCTCTCTTCTGAAATCCCCACAATCATTCTTGGCGACTTCAACATCCCTGTTAATGCTATCACTACTCTTACTTCTAAACTTCTCAGTCTAACCTCATCTTGCGACCTGAAGCAATGGATACAGACTCCTACCCACTCCAATGGCAACACCCTACACAGACCTTGCCTTCTCCTATTTGTGCACTCCATGCAACCTTTCCAACAATCCTCTCCCACTCTCTGATCACCACCTTATTAGTTTCACTCTTTCACTGTCTTCCACCTCTTCTCCCTCCAATCACCTAACAGTTACCCATAGAAACCTTCGCCACCTCAACCCTTCTCTTCTCTACTCTGCTAATGACCACCTCTATGATAAAATCTCACCCTTGTCCTGCCCCAACCTAGCCACACTCATCTACAACAACTCGCTGTCATCCTCCCTAGACAAGCTCGCCCCCCTTACTACACGCAGAATCAGGCCCCAGCCCCTACAACCCTGGCAAACGGACAACACCAGAAGTCATAGAAAACATAGCCGTGCTCTTGAGCGTCTGTGGCATAAGACTAAGCTCCAAGAAGACTTCAAACATTACAAATCTGTCCTCCTAAAATACTATTCCTGCCTCCAAACTGCCAAACAGACCTACACACTCATTAACACATTATCATCCAGTCCCCGTCAACTCTTCTTGACCTTTAACACTCTACTCTGTCCTCCACTGCCTCCACCCTCTAATTCTCTCACTGCCCAGGAAATTGCCAATCACTTTAAAACTAAGATTGATAACATTCATGAGGAAATCTCCAATGCGCACAAACCACCCCACTCAACATGTCCACAGATACAATCACTACTTTCCGTATGCAACCCTGCCAGTATTAGCAAGGTTGCTATACTTTTATTGAACACCCATCTAACCACCTGCCCCCTGGATCCTGCTCCCTCGCAAATGCTACGTTCACCCTCTGACTCAATTCTACATTCTCTAACTCACATTTTCAACCTTTCCCTCTTCTCTGGCATTTCCCCAAACTCTCTAAAACATGCCCTAGTCACACCTATCCTTAAAAAGCCCTCACTGAACCTCACCATTATTAACAACCTACGCCCTGTCTCCTTACTCCCCTTCTCCTACAAACTCCTCGAAAGACTGGTCTACAACCGACTGAGTGACCATCTGACCATGAACAAATTTCTTGATCCCCTTCAGTCTGGATTTCGCCCTCAGCACTCTACAGAAACTGCTCTCCTTAAACTCACTAATGACCTAATAACTTCTAAAACCAATGGACACTATTCTGTACCACTACTCCTGGACCTCTCTGCTGCCTTTGACACAATGGACCACCCCCTCCTCCTCAAAAAACTCCACGCCTTTGGTCTCCGTGACTGTACTCTTCACTGGTTCTCATCCTACCTATCCCACTGCTCCTTTAGTGTCACCTACAACTCTACTTCCTCCTCTTGTCTTCCTTTCTCTGTTGGTGTCCCCCCAAGGTTCTGTTCTTGGACCTCTCCTTTTCTCAATCTACACCTCCTCCTTGAGTCAGTTGATTGCCTTCCATGGCTTTCAGTATCATCTCTATGCTGATGACACACAAATCTATCTCTCAACCCCCCCAGATCTCTCCATTTGTCTCCTCACGCATCACCAACTTACTAATAAACATATCAGCCTGGATGTCACATCACTTCCTCAAACTCAACCTATCCAAAACCGAGCTTATGATATTTCCTCCCCCACGTGCCACTTCCCCAGATTTCTCTGTCAAAATCAACTGCTCAACTATCAACCCGTCTCCCCACGCCAAGGTCCTAGGTGTAATCCTAGATTACAATTAACCTTTCAGCCCCACATCCAATCACTATCCAAAATTAGGCGCCTCAGCCTCTGCAACGTCTCCAAGATACGCCCCTTCCTAACCGATGATGCCACAAAGCTACTAATCCACTCCCCGGTCATTTCTCGCCTTGACTACTGCAACTCCCTCCTCACTGGCTTACCTCTAAATAGTCTATCCCCACTTCAGTCCATTATGAACGCTGCTGCCAGGCTCATCCCCCTTAAAAACTGCTCGGCATCTGCTACACCCCTATGTCAATCTCTACATTGGCTGCCACTCAACCAACGTATTAAATTCAAGATCCTAACATAACTTATAAAGCAATTCACAACCTGGCCCCCAGCTACATCACTAACCTGGCCCCAAATACCAACCAAATCGATCTCTTTGCTCCTCCCAAGACCTCCTGCTATCTAGCTCCCTTGTCACCTCATCCCATGCTCGCCTCCAGAACTTCTCCAGAGCCTCTCCCATCCTCTAGAATGCTCTACCCCAATCTGTCCGACTTTCTCCTAGTTCCACCTTCAGACGATCCCTGAAAACCTATCTCTTCAGAGAAGCCTATCTGGCTCCAACCTAACAACTGTACATTTATCTTCTCTATTAGCACATCCCCCACAGTTATTACCTCTTGTATCTCTTGACCTTCCCTCTTAGATTGTAAGCTCTAATGAGCAGGGCCCCCTGATTCCTACTGTATTGTACTGTATTTGTACTGTCTACCCTCAGGTTGTAAAGCGCTGCGTAAATTGTTGGCGCTATATAAATCCTGTATAATAATAATAATAATAATAAAAACGTAGAGAAGAGTTGATGGGGACTGGATGAGAAGGTATTAATGAGAATGATAAAATAGGTCTGCTTGGCAGTGAGGAGACAGGAATAGTATTTTTGGAGGGCAGAGTTATATTGGTTGAAGTCTTTCTGAGACTTAGTCTTACGCCACAGATGCTCAAGAGTATGGCTATTTTTTTTTTACTTCTGGTGTTATCTGTTTGCTGGGGCTGTAGGGGTCGGGGCCTGTGTGTGTAGTGAGGGGGGGCGAGCTTGTCTAGAGACGATGACAGTTAGCTGTTGTAGACAGAAGTGGCTAGGTTGGGGCAGGACTGGGGTAAGATTTTGTCATAGAGGTGGTCAATAGCAGAGTAGAGAAGAGAAGGGTTGAGGTGGCGAAGGTTTTTATGGGTAACCATTAGGCAGATGAAGGGAGAGGAGGTGAAAGACAGGGAGAAGGCAAAACTAATAAGGTAGTGATCAGAGAGTGGGAGAGGATTGTTGGAGAGTTTGCAAGGAGTGCATAGATAGGAGAATACAAGGTCAAGGGTGTTTCCATCGGAAAGCAATAGTCCCTGTGGGATGGGAAAGCCTGAGAAAGCTGTGGAAGAAAGTAGGAGAGGGGACGTCCCCTCCCACTGCTTGTAAAAGCAATCCAGCAGCAAGTCAGCTGCTAGGATTGCTTTTACAAGAGATCCAACTGCCGACTCTAAAAAACAGTTACAGGCATCATCCCAGTATAACCACTTGAAGTTCAACAATGTACAGGTATGTGTTTGTAAGAATTTTTCTTAAATACATGTCACTGTAACTTAGAAATCCATGTGGCTCTTGCATTTTTTTTATCTTTTTTCAATTCTTGTCAAATTTTCCTTTTATTGCACCCTATAATATTGGAACAGGCAAGACCAATAACAACTAACATCAATAACCACTAGCCAAGACCTTTTAACTACAACAATAGCCACACTAGCCAAGACCTTTTAGCTAAGACCATTTTAAGTAAACAGGTCTAGATAGGCATTTATAACTATAATTGTGAAAGAAAAGTCCCCAACCTTTTAAATTAAAAAGAGCTTGTTCATTTATTCCATGTACAAGATCTATGCAAGACTGCCTGCCTATAGAAGCATCACTTGGGAATATGGAAATTAAAATTAGTTATCTTATTAAACATTCATGCAATGTGTTTAATTGGGGCATCAAGGGAATCTCAAAACTATAATCACAAATAATTATTCCATGTTTATATATACAATAATATATGTATAAGAATGTGTTTGGAATAATCATATTACGTTTAATGCTGTACATGCATATAAATGCCCTTACATTGCTCCTGAAAAGAAAATGCTTGCTTCCAATTCACAAATTAGGCATGGGGCAATTGTTATAAAATTTATATTAGCTATTGTTTAGGTGGTGCAACTCATGCTTGTGGTTATTAGTGGCTGAGATTGATATTTCATTTTTATTTAGACAATGTTACTTACTGTATTCAATGCCATTTCTCAAGTCATGCCAACAAAAAATACAGCAAAATCTGTTTAAAATCCATTTTGATTTTTTTAGATAGATTTTCATGAAAAAATGTCAAGGGCTTTTTTTGTCCTGTAAACATGGTATAATTCCATGGTTTTGTGAGACTGTAAAAAACTGCTCCAGGCAGAAGTTAAACTGAAACCTTTAAGTACAAACATGGAGCACAGCCCACCAGCTTAGTGCTTTAGTTTTTGAGCTAAACATTACTATAGTGAACAAAATCATCCCATTCTCTTTTGTCAGTAATCTGATAACTCGGGAGCTCATTTATATCTTGTTTACATTTGTGTTTGAAAGTCAATATTATAAACAATCGTTTTCAAACATTTTCTACTTTTAATTTTAATAACTTATGTATGTGTGCTTCAATGCTCAGAAATTGCTGTATGCATTATATATTTGAAAGTGCAGGATATATACAGTGTATTCATAAAGTATTCAGACCCTCTTCACTTTTTTCAATGTTGTTATGTTGCAGCCTGATACTACAGTAGTTTAACCACTTAGAGACCGACCACCACATATGCACTGTGGCAGGGCGGCTCTCTTGCGTGAAACAACATACCTGTATATTGTTTCATGCACTAGATTCTGTGGGTGCATGCACACCGCCGGAGGCATGCACGTGCGCCCACTGCACGGAGGGGAAGTCGCCCGCGATGGCTCCACAGAGAGGCAGAACAGGGATCTGCCTATGTAAACAAGGCAGATCCCTGTTCTGACAGGGAAGTACCCAGAGATCTTCTGTTCCTAGTAATCAGAAACAGGGATCTCTGTGTTCTTCCTGTCAGTCCATCCCCCACACAGTTAGAAAACACTTGCAGGGAACACACTTAACCCTTTGATCGCCCCTGATGTTAACCCCTTCCCTGCCAGTGTCATTTATACAGTGATCAGAGCATTTTTTAGCACTTATCACTCTGTTGGTGTCACTGGTCCCCAAAAAGTGTCACTTAGAGTGAGATTTGTCCGCCGCAATGTTGCAGTCCCGCTAAAAATCACTGATTCCTGCCATTACCAGTAGAAACAATAAAAAAAAATTAAAAGTCTATAAATCTATCCTATCGTTTGTAGACACTATAACTTTTGCCAAACCAATCAATGTACGCTTATTGGGATTTTTTTTTACCAAAAAATATGTAGAACAATACATATTGGCCTAAATTGATGAAGGAAATTTGTTTTTAATTTTTTTTTTTGGATATGTATTATAGCAGAAAGTTTTTTCTTTCAAAATTGTCAGTCTTTTTTGTTTATAGCGCAAAAAATAAAAAATGCAGAGGTGATCAAATACCACCAAAAGAAAGCTCTATTTTTGGGAAAAAAGGACATCAATTTTATTTGGGTACATCGTCACACGTAATTGTCAGTTAAAGTAACGCAGTGCCATATCGCAAAAATGGCCTGGTGATTAAGGGGGTAAATTCTTCCGGGGCTGAAGTGGTTAAGCTCATTTTTTTCTCATTAATCTGCACTCAGTACCCTATAATGACAAAGTGAAAACAGAATTTTAGAAATGTCTGTGAATTTAATAAAATGAAAAAACTTAATTATCACATGTACTTCAGTATTCAGACCATTTACTCAGTACTTTCTTGAAGCACTTTTGACAGCAATTACAGCCTTGAGTCTTTTTAGGTATGACACGACAAGCTTTGAACACCTAGATGGGGGGGGGGGGGGAATCCGCCATTCTTCTTTTTTTCTGCAAATCCTCTCAAGCTCAGTCAGGTTAGATGGGGGCCGTCTGTGGAAAGCCATCTTCAGGTCTCTCCTGTGATGTTCTATAGGGTTCAACTCAGGGCTTTGGCTGGGCCACTCCAGGACATTCACAGAGTTGTCCCTAAGCCACTCCTGTGTTGTTTTGGCTGTGTGCTTAGGATCATTGTCAAGTTGGAGGGTAAACCTTCAGTCCAGTCTGAGGTCCTGAGTGCTGTGAACAGGTTTTCATTGAGGATATCTCTGTACTTTGCTCCATTCAGCTTTCCTTCCACCCTGACCATTGTCCCAGTCCCTGCTGCTGAAAAACACTCCGCAGAATGACACTATATTAAGAATTGAGGCCAAACAGTTCAATCTTGGTTTCATCAGACCTGAGAATCTTGTACCTCACAGTCTGAGAGTGCTTCAGGTACTTTTTTGCAAACTCCCAGTTTGATGGAGGGCTGCAGTGATGGTTATCCTTCTGGAACTTTGTCCCATCTCCACACAGGATCTCTGGAGCTCAGTCAGAGAGACCATTGGACTCTTGGTCACCTCTCTTACCAAGGCCCTTGTCCCCCGATTGCTCAGTTTGGTAGGGTAACCAGCTCTTGGAAGAGTCCTGGTTGTGACAAACTTCTTCTATTTAAGAATTATGGAGACCACTGTGCTCTTGGGAATCTTCAGTGGAGCAGATTTTTTTTGTAGCCTTCCCCAGATCTGTGCCTTGCAATAACCCTGTCTTTGAGCACTGTATGCAGTTAATTTGTCCTCATGGCTTTTGTTCTGAAACAGTATGCATTGTCAGCTGTGAGTAGGGTTGCCACCTCATCCCTTTAAACCCGAACACATATGAATTACACAGGTTCTGAAGCTAATTTAATGCAGATAAGGCACCAAGTGAGTTTAATTACCACCTTAATCAGCCACAGAACCTGTGTAATTAATATGTGTTCGGGTTTAAAGGGATGAGGTGGCAACCCTAGCTGTGAGGCATTTCATAGAGAGTTGTATGCCCTTCCAAATCATGTCCAAACAATTTAATTTACCACAGGTGGACTCAAATCAAGATGTAGAAACATCTCTGCAATTATCAAAAGAAATGGGAGGCACCTGAGCTAAATTTCAAATGTTGCTGCAAAGAGTTTGAATACTTAACCAATGTGATATATCAGTTTTTCCTTTGTCATACATTTGCAAACATTTCTAAAATTCTGTTTTCAGGTTGTCATTGTGGAGTACTGAGGGTAGATTAACCGCTTGCCGACCGCTGGTCGGCAATTGACGGCGACAGAGTGGCTCTATTGCGCAAATCGCCGTCATATGACGGCGGCTGCGGGATCAAGCCTAGTGAGCGCGTGCGGTGGAGTCGATCTCCGCCGGCCACCCGCGATGCCCCCCCGGAGTGAAAGAACGGAGGTCCATGTAAGTAAACACGGACCTCCGTTCTGTGAGGGGGAAGGGCTGTGATCACAGCCTTCCTCTACATGGAGGCTGTGACCACTTCCCTTCCCCAGCTAGGGCAGTCCCCACACAGTAAGAACACACCCAGGGAACACAGTTAACCCTTAGAGCGCCCCCTGCAGGTTAACCCCTTCACTGCCAATGGCATTTACACAGTAATCAGTGCATTTTTATAGCACTGATCGCTGTATAAATGCCAATGGTCCCAAAAAAGTGTCAAAATGTTCCGACATGTCCGCTGAAATATCACAGTACCACTAAAAATCGCAGATCGCCGCCATTACTAGTAAAAAATAAAAAAAAATAAAAACCCCAGAAATTAATTCTCATCATCCGTAAACGTGCCCACTTTTGCGCAAACCAATCAATAAACGCTGATTGCGATTTTTTTTATCACAAATATGAGGAAGAATATAAATTGGCCAAAACCGATGAAAAAAATATTTTTTTATATTTTTTTTTTTGATTTGTATTTTAGCAAAAAGTAAGAAATTTGGGGTTTTTTTGCAAAATTGTCGCTCTTCTTTTGTTTATAGCGGCAATCAGAAATGAGGCAGCGGTGATCAAATACCACCAAAAGAAAGCTCTGTTCGTGGGAAAAAAAGGACGCAAATTTCGTTTGGGTACAACGTCGCACGACCGCACAATTTTCCGATGACGTCCGTGTGACGAAACGCGTCAGCTGGAGCCTGGTTAGCGTCATTGCGCACTTCCGGTCTAGGTTTGGAACGCAAGGAAGTTCCGGTTTCCTATTGAGTGGACCCATGTCTGACTTCTCGTAACCCCATGTGAGTTTCTACACTTTTTTCAGTTTTCCCAACGGAACGCCTTTAATACTGCATATCTCCCCCATACATGTGAGCCATCCCGGGAGGATTCGGGGGCTACTACCTAAGGGTGGACGACTGTGATACCACAGCGCGGTTGGGATTACCGGTGAGTGGGGAGATAGGAGGAGGGGAGCACTATTTGCCACGGATTCGCTCCACCTCTTCTCTTCCCGCACTGCACTCGGTACAATATCACACTTGGCACCTGGTCCTTCTAAGGACTCTAGCACTGAGGTTTGGACTTTATTTCTCAGCTCCCTTGTAGGGATATTTCCACAGTATTCCTTACTATTGGACTGACCCCCAGTGGGGATTTTCTACCATTACCGGTCTCCATATACTGTTATTTATTCTGGACTTTGTATACCTATTAAGTCTCCGTTTGCATGGTTTATATACACCAGCTGGTTCTATTAGATGTGACCACTATTTATTATTAGCACTGTATGCACTTTTCATAGTTTATCACCTATTATTAGAGTGTTATCACTTCACAGTCTCAATTTGCAACGATTTTATTTTATTTGTTGTCACTTATATTTTTATAACCTTTCGATTTGATTTTATAATTTACACACAATTTATATCATTGTTGACTATCTGTGGCAGCGCCCTTTCCCACACCCTTTCTCAATTCTCATTTCTGGCACCAGGATCTCCTGGTTCATAGTGGGAGCAGCAGCCTTTCTTTTCCTTTTTTATATATTATATTATTTTTTCACATTTAGAACAGCACCACACCACATACCTCCCTTCTCTTACACTTTAAAGGATACAAAATACTACCATTAGTGCATTGGGCAAGGATCATAGACATTCTCATCACTTGTGCAACATAAGTAAAGGGAGATACCTGTCCATCTATGACCAACCTTATCTGATTGCAAAGTGAAAGAGGTAGCCACAAAGACACCTGTTGAAGGAGTTTTACTATCTCCAGCATACAAAAAGTCTTATGCATTGAAATTCAGTGGTAGATTCAGCCTTGTAAATGTGATTATAATGGATGATACAAATAGAGAAATAGAGGAAATTGTACCACACAGATTCGGGAAAAAGATCCATCCACCTAACATGTGAGAAGTTCTCTAGGATCTAGCTGATGTGAATTACATAGTAGTTAGGGTAAAGTAAATTAAGTGGACTTTCTGATTTAAACCGAGTTTTACTGTTTCCATGATCGTTTGCAGTTCACTCCCTTTTTGCATGGAACTGGTCTTCATTGATGAACAATTCATTGCATGTTTAGCCTTGTTAAAATATTTTTGGCCATAGTTTGTAACTATTATGTGAGGATCTATAATTTATTAGTAAAAAGTGGAGAAGATGCTGTACCAAAGCAAAACAAAGAGAGGCCACTCTTTTCAAAAATGTGCATCTTCTGGCTCTCCTGCTAATCCAATGACTTTAATGCTATTAAAGTCACTGACACAGAACAAGAATGCAAATAAGAAGTACTGACTTCTCTTTGACATAGTTGCATACTTGTTCTGAATTTTGAAGGCTGTTTTAGAATGCCTTTGGGGTTACATCATCATTGTTATGTAAAAATGTCAGCTAAATATTATTTGTTGTGTTTGAAATGTTTTGTGCTGCAGCTAAAAACTTAGTTGTGTTTTTACCATGATATTTTATTGCTTTTATTGAAATGTGGCAATGGGTTATCTCCCTCTATTGTGTGAGTATGGAGTATTTTATGGGCTCATGTGCTACTGGCAGTCAGCAATGGCTAAGATCTTTGTTTAGGCTGAGACATGTAAGCAGGACTGAAGATATTATATGTGTTTTTGCACTGGCTTTACTTCTACTGGACTGGGTAATATAGGACCTTGTCTTGTGAATTCCTACATCCCAACACAAAAGACAGGACAGTGGGGGATGAAAACATTTTATACTTATTCTGGGCTTGTGACACACATGGAGTTAAAGGGTTAAAGCTTAAGGGCTAAAGCTAAAGACAATTGACCTTTTTAGAAAAAGTTTGCCAATCATAGCATAAGGTCAACACAAATGTACATTAAGCAGACTAGGCAGATTTTAATTCCTCAGTTTTTGATTTTGGGATTTGGAAGGGTATATATGATTGGTCTCATGATGATGTTATAAAAAGTTCATTTGATGGTTTTGTTGGTTTTGCTTTGTTAGATTATTTTTTATTTAAAAATGTAACAAATAAAACAAAAAGTAACTCTGCCAAACAAGCTTTTGAGCTATGAATCTATAAGTTTTTCCTGACATTTTTTAGCCTGTTTTTGTACCTTTAGTTTGCACATTTTTAGCACAGTGTTATTATTTTACCACAAAGCCTAAATTGCTTATAAAATCTATATTTGCTACAATCCAGTTTATATCTTAATCTTTTGGCATTAAAGGTTAGGCTATAACAGTTACTTTTATAAGTTTTTCAATGATTGCTGCACCCCTGGGCATACTTGAAAATAGTTTTCTCCTGTTGGTTTTAGGAATTTGTAAGTGTAAATTTTGCCAAAAAGGATATCACTGTTGGAGATCACTTTTTGCGTATATATAGAAATTTTGTTAAGAGAGATGTAAGCCCCTCACAGCTACATGGCAGGAGGTCTTTAAAGAACACACATAAGATGATAAAATATTCTCCAGTCTTGTAATCTGTGATACAAACATCCCTGTATTTAAGAGAAAAACAGTTTAGAGTTTGAGGAAAAGTAAAAATCTATTTCAACACTCTTTGAAAAGAGTCATATGAATACCCACATGCTGAAAGTTTGATCTTTTTAAGTAAAGATAAACCACTAAAAAAGTAAGTATGAAGTTGAGGTATACCTACATAAGGATCAGTTCATAAAATATTAAAGTATATAAAAATTGACAGTTACGTTTTTGTTTTTTTTTTGGTGGAACAGCTTAAAAAATCAAATACATTTAGGTTCGCAATTAAGTTCAGCCAGTCTTGTGACTTACACACATCTACAACATTGCACAGCTATGAAGACCACTCTGATGCTCCCTGATTCAGCATTGCCACTCACTGGAGTGGAGTGAAATAGCAGTTGCCTGCTTGAATATAAAGTTTGTTAGGTAAAACAGTAATATATAAATGTTTCAATTATGCTGTAAGCTATAGGCATTCAAGTATTTACATATTTTTAGCAAGAAGTAAATGAACTTTAAAACAAGCCTTCATTGACTCATATAGCTACAGATACTGTAGAGCAATTCGCCCTCAAATTCCACAACACAAGCACTGAAATTGTTCAAGTCATTCTCTCAGAAGCCCTGCTCCTTCTGCTCCCCTCTCCCAACTGTTACTCAGCTACCTTTCAGCCATCTAATCTCTAATGTAAATACAGAGCAGGTAATCTGGGAGAAGGTGCAATGTGAGCTGGACATACTGAGAACCAACTTGAACAACTTCAGTGCTTCTGCTGTGAATTTTGAGAATTAATTGCCCAACAGTGTCTGTAGCAACAGAGGTCAATTGCTGGTTTAAAACCTCAATGACTGCTTGCTAAGAATATTTAAATACTTGAATGTTCATTGACACGGAGGCAGTGGACCCTCTGGGGTTGATTTATTAAAGACAAATGGTATGTTCACCATGCAAGGAAAGTTTCACTCTGCAAGGGAATTATCCTAAAAGTTTAGCAAATGAGGCGAAGATCTGCTGACTTCCATCATCCAATCATGTTCATTAAGTTCTGGGGAAAATACCATTATACAGAGAATCTTCCCTTTCAATATGAAAAGCACATTTGCCTTTATTAAATCAACCCATCTGTGTCAATAGGCTAATGTAGGCCCTAAGAAGGGCACAAGGACCTAAGGACCTGTCGTGCTTATACTGTAAGTGGCATCAAACGTTTAATGGCAAAAATGGAGCATTGTAGAAAATCGACTGGTAAGGCCTGGTCAATCAGGCAAAAGGCGAGGGCAAATGGATAAAAATGATAGTTCTAAAATAGGCAAAGTTGTAAATGGGTATCTGAACTGGAACAGAATTTATGGGTACACGAGCCTGCGAACAGATACTCAGAGAGCTTTGCTCAGACCAAGGGGTGTGAGAAAAAAACAGATTTGAGCTGTTGTCCAAATGAAACTATTGCACAAATTAACAGAGATCAAGTACAGGACCCAGCAGACTGATCTCACAGAGACAGAACTGCACCATGAACAGCTGCAGACAGTTACAGAGGTTAATTCTGAGGACAGAAAACTGTGAAAGTTCATATCTAGAGTTGAGCGAACCTCTGGAAGTTTGGGTTCTGCTGGTCCGTCCGAACTTCGGGACAAAGTCCGGGTTCGGGTCCGGACGGAACCCGAATGATCGAATGGACCCCGAACCCCATTGAAATCAATGGGGACCCGAACTTTTAGGCACAAAAATGGCTGTAACAAAGTCCTGGAAAGCCCTAGAGGGCTGCAAAAGGAAGTAAAATGGGAGTAAGGGTAGGGCAAGTGCCCTACAAAAAAATGGGGATAGGGAAAATAAATTAAAATCAAATAAAAAAATGGGAAGGGGGGTGGATGTGGAGTAGGAGTATGGAGGTTGACTAGGCCGTGAACGTGGCAGTGTAGGTGGAAGTGGCGGTGGTAGAGGAGTAGGAGGAGGTAGCCAACATGGTATTTTTTTTTGTATTGAGGCCTATTCAAAAAAAGAAGTATATGAATGGCTGCGTGAGTCCGGTCTAAATGTTTATTCTGCACAAGGTACAGACAAGTCTTGTGGGATCCATGCCTGATTCATTTTAATAAAGGTTAGCTTGTCCACGTTGGATGTGGACAAACGGCTTCGCTTGTCTGTGATAACGCCCCCTGCCGTGCTAAACACACATTCCAACAATACACCGGCTGCAGGGCAGGCCAGCACCTCTAAGGCATAAAGGGCAAGCTCAGGCCATGTGGCCAATTTGGAGACCCAGAAGTTGAATGGGGCAGACCCATCAGGCAGTACGTGTAGGCGTGTGCCCACATACTGTTCCACCATGTTGCTGAAATGCTGCCTCCTGCTAAGACGTTGCCTATCAGCTGGTGGTGCTGTTTGTTGTGGCGGGCTGCTGACAAAGCTTTGCCACATTTCGGCCATGCTAACCCTGCCTTCTGAGGTGCTGGCGGTGCCACAGCTGCGTTGGTGGCCTCTTCCTCCTCCTCCTCTGCCTCCGCCTTGTGCTTCCACTGAGCCCCCGATGTCATTTGGGAATGCCCTCAGCAGAGCCTCTACCAGTGTGCGCTTGTAGTCGTGCATCTTCCTCTAATGCTCCAGTGAGGGAATTAGGGACGGCACGTTGTCCTTGTAATGGGAATCCAGCAGGGTGGCCACCCAGTAATCAGAGGAAGTTACAATGTGGGCAACTCGGCTGTCGTTGTGCAGGCACTACAGCATGTAGTCAGCCATGTGTGCCAGGCTGCCCAGAGGCAAAGACAAGCTGTCCTCTGTGGGAGGTGTATCATCTGTGTCCTCCGTATCCCCCAGCCACGCTCCAGTGATGCCCACGAGCTGCATTGGGTGCCACCCTGCTGCGGTTCCTCCTCCGCCTCCTCATGATCTTCCTCATCCTCCTCATCCTCCAGAACTGTGCCTTGGCTTGAATATTCTTTACCTGGCCTATGCTGGTGCAGGAACCCACCCTCCGAGCCACTTGTGAATCACTGGCCTGATAACCGTGGAAATGACCCCTCTTCCTCCTCCTCCTCTTCCTCATCCTCCTGTGCCACATCCTCTTCCATCATGGCCCGAAGTGTTTTTTCAAAGAGACATAGAAGTGGGATAGTAACGCTGAGAACAGCGTCATCGGCACTGGCCGTGTTGGTGGAGTACTCGAAACACCGCAATACGGTACACAGGTCTCGCATGGAGGCACACTCGTTGGTGGGGAAGTGTTGCTCTTCCGCAGAGCGACTGACCCATGCGTGCTGCAGCTGAAACTCCACTATTGCCTGCTGCTGCTCGCACAGTCTCTCCAGCATGTGCAAGGTGGAGTTCCACCTTGTGGACACGTAGCATAGGAGGCAATGAGCGGGAAGGCCGAAGTTCTGCTGCAGCACAGACAGGCGAGCAGCAGCAGGGTGAGAATGCTGAAAGTGCGCACAGACGGCCCGCACTTTCTGTAGCAGCTCTGACATATCCGGGTAGTTTTTTAGAAATTTCTGTACCACCAAATTCAGCACATGCACCAGGCAAGGGATGTGCGTCAAACCGGCTAGGCCCAGAGCCGCTACGAGTGCTCAGGCTATCATTGCACAGCGTGCAAATCACTCATGTCTTGTCGTCAGCACATTGTCTGAAGAACTACCATGTGGGAGAACACCTTTGAGCTGCCTTTGGTGTGTTAGGTCCCTAGATGCGGTGGGTAGTAGCAGGCCTACTGTCTAGGGGACGCTCGCTCTGCTTTTGCAACCTGCTTCCTCTTTTGCTGTGCTGGTGCCTCTGTGCGACCACCACCTCTTCCTCCAAACTCCACACGTCACTCGCATGACCCTCATTCCATGTGGGGTCTAGGACCTCATCATCCTCCTCCACATCTTCTTCCACCCACCCTTCATCACTGCCCTCCTTGTCAGTCTGCACACTGAGGAAAGCTGCAGCAGTTGGCACCTGTGTTTCGTCATCATCAGAGACATTCTGCGCTGGTGTTTCCATGTCCTCATCCTGCAACAGAAGTGGTTGGGCATCAGTGCACTCAATGTCTTCCACTTCTGGGGCAGGGCTATGTGGATGGCCCAAGGAAAGCACACCAGGAGAGTCATCAAAAAGCATAAGAGTCTGTTGCATGACTTGGGGCTCAGACTGCTTGGCTAATTTACAAGGGGCTGACGTGAAAGACAGATGGCCATGGGGTTCAGTTGCCAACTCTGAGCTTTCATCAAGGGACCAGGAGGGAGACAATGTGAAGGAACTGGAGGCATTGTCAGCCACCCATCTACTATCGCCTGTACTTCTTCTGGCCTCACCATTTGTTGAGCGGCATTCGGGCCTACCATATAACGTTGAAGGTTCTGTCGGCCAAGAAGGTGTTTCACTTGTGCGTGTAGTTGGCACAGATCGACCACGTCCTCTCCTTCCAACAGGAGCTTCACCAACACCCCCGACACCAGCAGCAGCACCACGACCACGTCCCTTATTTGACCCTCTCCTCATTCTGCCCGCAAATGTACTATGTAGCACTATTTAAGTATTTATTAATACAAAAAAAAGAATAATACATTCTTCTTCTTCTACAGGAGCAACAGGAACCTCTCCCTTTAGAACTAGGAGATGATTATAGAACAATACTCTGTCCCTTACAGCAACAGCAGGAACCTGACCCTATAGGAGTGGGCAATGATTTTAGAAACATAATCTGTCCCTTACAGGACCAGCAGGAACCTCTCCCTTTAGAACTAGGAACTGATTATAGAACAATAATCTGTCCCTTACAGCAACAGCAGGAACCTGACCCTATAGGAGTAGGCAATGATTTTAGAAAAATAATCTGTCCCTTACAGGACCAGCAGGAACCTCTCCCTTTAGAACTAGGAGATGATTATAGAACAATAATCTGTCCCTTACAGCAACAGCAGGAACCTGACCCTATAGGAGTGGGCAATGATTTTAGAAACATAATCTGTCCCTTACAGATTACAAGCGTTTCACTGGTTTGCCCTTAGAAGCCATCACAGCCATGCCTACTAATGGCATGGCTGTGATTGGCCAGTGCATCATGTGACCCAGCCTCTTTATAAGCTGGAGTCACTTGATGCTGCAGTCACATGCTCTTGGGTTAGCTGTAGGGAGAGGAAGCTGACGGCGTCAGGGAGAGATTAGAGACATTTTAACAACATCTGATCCTGCATCCTGAGATAGATTACTACTGCTGTGCTGTTGCTCTGAGGACAGATAGCAGAAATTTGAGATTTCACATACTGCTGCCTTGAGTTGCAAATCAAACTCTGCATAAAACAACGATCGCTACGATCGTGCTCAACGATCAGATTGTTGGAGGAATTTGAGATTTCAAATACTGCTGCTTAGAGTTGCAGATTGCAGATTAAACTCTGCCTAACGCAACGATCGTTACGATCGTACACAACGATCAGATTGTTGGAGTAATTTGAGATTTCACATACTGCTGCTTTGAGTGACACATTGCAGATCAAACCCTGCCTAACACAACGATCCTTACGTTCGTACACAACGATCAGATTGTGGGATCGTACACAACGATCAGATTGTGGGAGTAATTTGAGATTTCACATACTGCTGCTTTGAGCGATCTGACTGCACTAGGTAGAGGCTTCTGCTTAGAGGGACAGATTCTTGTTCAAAAACCATTGCCTGCTCCTACAGGGCCAGCTGTTGCTGTAAGTGACACATTATTGTTGAAAAATCATCTCCTAGTTCTAAAGGGAGAGTTTCCAGCTGTTTCTTAGAGGGACAGATTCTTGTTCAAAAACCAGACGAGTGTGGTTGTCGACCTTCGAGAGGGAAATCTTGATCCTCTACTAAAAACTTGTTATTACACAGTGAATGTCGTTGTCGACCGGGATATACTCATCCGTTACCAAAAACTTGTTCTTAGACAGGGAGATTCGTTGTGGACCTTTGAGAGGGAAATCTTG
>BLSH010545736.1:86676-100473 GCA_018402905.1 Glandirana rugosa | reverse complement strand
TGATGAAAGCTCAGAGTTGGCAGCTGAACCCCATGGCCATCTGTCTTTCACCTCAGCCCCTTGTAAATTAGCCAAGCAGTCTGAGCCCCAAGTCCTGCAAGAGACTCTTATGCTTTTTGATGACTCTCCTGGTGTGCTTTTCGTATGCCATCCACATAGCGCTGCCCCAGAAGTGGAAGACATTGAGTGCACCGATGCCCAACCACTTCTGTTGCAGGATGAGGACATGGAAACACCAGCGCAGCACATTTCTGATGATGACGAAACACAGGTGCCAACTGCTGCAGCTTGCCTCAGTGTGCAGACTGACAAGGAGGGCAGCGGTGAAGGGTGGGTGGAAGATGATGTGGAGGATGATGAGGTCCTAGACCCCACATGGAATGAGGGTCATGCGAGTGACGTGTGGAGTTTGGAGGAAGAGGTGGTGGTCGCACAGAGGCACCAGCACAACAAAAGAGGAAGCAGATAACGTGGTCAGACCACTCACCCATAGCCATTCGCTATTCCCTGTCAACAATCTCGTCCTCCAAAACGTGACTCTGGAAATTAAACGAGAGGTTATTGCAAGCTCCAGAGATAGTAGCCGATGAAACCAGAGAACTGCAACACTATTTCCACACCAACGACCAGGCAGAATGTGACAGAGGAATACTTTGGGAGGCCCATAAGGCAGTGGTGCGTGGGGTCCTAATTAAACATGGGGCCAGAGTTAAACGAGAGAGAGAGAGGGAGCTGAACGCCCTACTAGACAAACTACATCAAACAGAGATGCAACATAAACAGACCCCATTACCAGCCTTAGAGAAGGAACTTCTTTCCACCAGACAAAAGATTGCTGACTTATTGCACTACAAAGCCAAGGCAATGATACAGCGAGGCCGCAAAGTAGGGTATGAGCATGCCAATAAATGCGGGAAATTACTAGTCAACTCCACTAAAGACCGCAAGCTTGCTGCCTACATCCCTCACATAACATCCCCCTCAGGCACTAAGGCCACTTTACCGAAACAAATAGCGCAGACATTTAGGGACTTCTATTCCTCTCTTTATGCCCTGCCGAACCAGAACAATTCCCAAGCGACAATGGAGGAATATATAACCGCCTCCAAGATGCCCCAGCTCTCCCCTGAAGTAAGAGAAGAGCTGGAAAGCCCCATTACACAGGAGGAAGTGAAGTTGGCGTTGGGTGCCATGAAACTGGGTAAGGCCCCGGGCCCAGACGGCCTTACTCTACAGTACTTCCAATCCTTTCTACCAATCCTAAACCCTTACATGGCGCAGATGTTTAACACACTGGCCTCTGATACACACCTACCTAGAGACACAATTAAAGTGTTCATCTCCGTGATCCCTAAGGAGGGTAAAGATCACTCGACGTGTGGTAGTTATAGGCCGATCTCCCTGTTAAACATAGACCTGAAGGTCTATGCTAAAATCATAGCAACCAGATTGGCGGGACATCTAGAGGAGATAATACACCTAGACCAGGTTGGGTTCATGCCAAACAGAGAGGCGAGGGATAACACCATCAAAGCCCTCAACCTAGTACATATGGCCACCGCTAACCGGACGCCATGTGTACTCCTAAGCACGGATGCCGAAAAGGCGTTCGACTGAGTCAACTGGGCGTTCATGATGGCGGTCCTTAGACATATAGGGCTAGGGGACACCATGTTAGAATGGATATCCAAACTCTATCACCACCCGACAGCCCAAGTGAAGGTCAATGGTCTTCTTTCAGACCCATTCAAGATAGCAAACGGGACACGTCAGGGTTGTCCACTGTCGCCCCTCTTATTCGCCCTGTCTTTAGAGCCATTTTTGTGTACGGTTAGAATGAACCCGGATATCGCGGGCCTGGCGACGGAGAAGATGGAACATAAGGTCTCGGCATACGCCGATGACCTCCTCTTCTCACTTGCTAACCCCATGATATCCCTCCCCAATCTGATGCGGGAATTCGAGACATTTGGCAACCTTACAAACCTGAAAATCAATTTTGACAAATCGGTAGCCATGGGGATCCACCTGAACTCGAACATGCTATCAACTTTGCAATCCAACTTTAAATTTAAATGGTCCGATGGCACTATCAGATACTTAGGCACCAATATTCCGGCTGACGTGGGTCGCACATTCCACCTTAACTTCCCACCTCTGCTATCCACAACAAAGGCATTACTAGAAAAATGGAAGGGGCGGCTATACTCATGGTTTGGCAGGTGTAACCTACTGAAGATGACCGTACTCCCGAAATTCCTTTACCTGCTACAGGCACTACCAATTCATATACCAGACAGCTTCTTTAGACAGGTACATACCATATTTACGAAATTCATCTGGACACGGACCAGACCCCGTCTGGCTAGAAGGTTCTTGACGCTACCCAAACACATGGGCGGCCTGGCCCTTCCTGACATACGTAACTACTATCAGGCAGTACATCTAGGTAGACTCATAGATTGGAGGAGACACTCTAAGAAAAAACTTTGGGTACAGATAGAACAGTCCCAAACCTCTGTGCAATTACAGGGGGCTCTCTGGTGCTACGCTTCTCTACCACCTAAAATGAAAACACACCCTACATTCGGCAACACACTACGTGTAGGACACCGAACTACAACTCAGCTGGCCCTCACTACACGAGAATCTCCTCTCTTCCCCATCTTAGGCAACCCGGCGTTCCCTCCGGGCCTCCACATGGCCTCCTTCCGAACGCTTATAAATGAACGCCGCACCCAAGCTTCACACTTTATCGAATCGCGCAAATGGCCCACACTGACGACCCCGGCGGAGACATCGGGACGCTTTCGACTGTCTTTCTGGAACGCAGTTCAACTACATCACTTCCTACACTCACTCCCTGATCCATGCCATTTTACTTGAGATCTCACGACCTTCGAGGAATACTGTTCGGATGAGGGAACACTACCACAGGTCTTGTCCAAGATATACACATTGGTTAACACACCCAGGGAGCAACCCCGCCTACCGTTTCTACGACAGTGGGAAAACGATTTACAGGGTAACTTCACACCTCCCCAACAGCAGAACATCATCCATTACTCTCTTAAGTCCGCTACATGCACCAAGATGCAGGAAACTAACTATAAACTGCTGACTAGGTGGTACTACACCCCCCAAAGGCTAAAAATTTGCTTCCCAACAACTTTGGACCGCTGTTGGAGATGCCAAACTGAACAGGGCACACTCCTACACATCTTCTGGTCTTGCTCTCTTCTACAGCAGTTCTGGGCAACAGTCTGCACCATCACCCAAAAATTTACGGAGCACGTGATTCCGAATGACCCTGCCTTTCTTTTATTGCACGCAACGACAATTCCACCCAGACAATATCGCAAATCCATTGTCCGTCACCTGCTGAATGCAAGTCTTGTATACCTGCTCTATGGAAGAAACAAACCCCACCTAGGGTGGGTGACTGGCTGCGCAGAGTAGAGGAAATTAATAAACTAGAAGACTTAATACTTACGGCCCAACATAAACAAGAAAAATATTCCAAGACATGGAGGCTCTGGAACATGTTCATTTTATCTGACGAGGGCCTGACCTGGCTTGGAACATAGGGGGACCGCCGTAGTTGTCTGACGGCTGTTTGGTGCCCGGTGTCATCGGGGCCCTGTGCACACACCCCCCTCCCCCACCCCCCCTTCCTCTCTCTTTTTCTCTTTCCCTCTGCTTTCTTTTCTTCCCTTTCTTGACTTGGCTTATTTTTTTCCTTTTTGTTTTCAACCACCAACTTTTCTTGTTTTAGTTTTATGTTATAAAACTGAGGGAAGGAGGCGGATGGCACCTGGACTGAGAATAATGTAGGATTGTGATGTTAGGGGTGGACTGGGGAATGTGCCGCAGTGATGTATAACTTTGCAATTCACCCTGTTAATTAAGATCCCGGTCTCCCTGACTGTTACTGTACGCCTCCTCTGATGTAAATCTTTTCTCGCTGTTGATCATCCTAGTTTCTTCAATAAAATTTATATTGAAAAAAAAAAAAAGAGGAAGCAGGTTGCAAAAGCGGAGCGAGTGCCCCCTAGACAGTAGGCCTGCTACTACCCACCGCACCTAGGGACCCAGCACACCAAAGGCAGCTCAAAGGCATTCCCCCGTGTGGCAGTTCTTCAGACAATGTGCTGACGACAAGACACGAGTGGTTTGCAAGCTGTGCAATGATAGCCTGAGCCGCGGCATAAATGTTCTCAACCTGAGCACAGCCCCCATGACCAGGCACCTAAATTCAAGGCACAAGCTGCATTGGAATAATTACCTCAAAATCCAAGAAAGGTCTCGGCCTCCTCCTGCTTCCTCTTCTGCTGCTGCCCCCATCTTCCTCCACCTCTACAGTGACAGCGTCACCTGCCACCCAGCAAACAGACGATATGACAGCAACGCCACCATGTCCGCCACCGTCCCCAAGCATTTCCACATGGTCCCATGGAAGCTTACAGCTGTCCATCTCCCAAACACTGGAGAGAAAGAGGAAGTACCCCCCTACCCACCCGCGATCCCTGGCACTGAATGCCAGCATTTCAAAATTCCTGGCCTTTGAAATGCTGTCATTCCGTCTGGTGGACACAGACAGTTTCAAAAACCTGATGGCGGTGGCTGTCCCACAGTACGTGGTACCCAGCCGCCACTACTTTTCCAGGCGAGCCTTCCCTTCCCTGCACAAACGAGTCAGGGACAAGATCAAGTGTGCACTGCGCAACGCCATCAGTGACAAGGTCCACATAACCACTGATACATGGACCAGTAAGTACGGGCAGGGACGCTATATCTTGCTTACTGCACACTGGGCAAATGTAGTGGCGGGTGGGCCTGAGCCGGCTAGCCATTTGGCGCATGTCCTTCCACCACCGAGGATTGCAGGGCATTTCTCTTTGCCTCCTGTGGCCTCCTCCTCCTACTGCGCTTCCTCCTCCTCGACCACCCACTCATCCGCTCAGCGTAACACCTTCACCACCAACATCAGCACATCTAGGGGGAAATGACAGCAGGCTGTTTTAAAACTGATATGTTTGGGGGATAAACCCCACACTGCGCAGGAGCTGTGGACGGGCATTGAACAACAGACCAATGAGTGGTTGTTGCCACTGAGCCTCAATCCCGGCCTGGTGGTGTGCTACAATGGCCGAAATCTCGTAGAGGCTCTGGGCCAAGCCCGTTTGACTCACATCCCTTGCCTGGCGCATGTGCTGAATTTGGTGGTACAGAATTTTCTAAAAAACTACCCGGATATGTCAGAGCTGCTGCATAAAGTGTGGGCCGTCTGTGCGCACTTTCGGCGTTCTCACCCTGCTGCTGCTCACCTGTCTGCGCTGTAGTGGAACTTCGGCCTTCCAGCTCACCGCCTCATATGCGACGTGCCCACAAGGTGGAACTCCACCTTGCACATGCTGGAGAGACTGTACGAGCAGCAGCAGGCAATAGTGGAGTTTCAGCTGCAGCACGCACGGGTCAGTCGCTCTGCGGAACAGCAACACTTCACCACCAACGAGTGGGCCTCCATGCGAGACCTGTTTAGCGTATTGCGGTGTTTTGAGTACTCCACCAACATGGCCAGTGGCGATGACGCTGTTCTCAGCGTTACTATACCACTTCTATGTCTCCTTGAAAAACACTTCGGGCCATGATGGAAGAGGAGGTGGCACAGGAGGAGGAGGAGGAGGAAAAGGGGTCATTTCCACGGTTATCAGGCCAGTCATTCGCAAGTGGCTCGGAGGGTGGGTTCCTGCACCAGCATAGGCCAGGTCCAAAATATTCAAGCCGGGGCACAGTTCTGGAGGACTAGGATGACGAGGAAGATGAGGAGGAGGAGGAATTGCAGCAGGGTGGCACCCAACGCAGCTCGTGGGCATCACTGGAGCGTGGCTGGGGGGATACAGAGGACACAGATGATATACCTCCCACAGAGGACATCTTGTCTTTGCCTCTGGGCAGCCTGGCACACATGGCCGACTACATGCTGTAGTGCCTGCGCAACGACAGCCGAGTAGCCCACATTGTAACTTCCTCTGATTACTGGGTGGCCACCCTGCTGGATCCCCGTTACAAGGACAACGTGCTGTCCTTAATTCCCTCACTGGAGCGCGAGAGGAACTACAAGCGCACACTGGTAGAGGCGCTGCTGAGGGCATTCCAAAATGACACAGCGGAAGCACAAGGCGAAGGCAGAGGAGGAGGAGGAGGAGGAGGAAGAGGCCACCAACGCAGCTGTGCCACCACCAGCACCTCAGAAGGCAGGGTTAGCATGGCTGAAATGTGGCAAAGCTTTGTCAGCAGCCCGCCACAACAAACAGCACAACCAGCCGATAGACAACGTCTTAGCAGGAGGCAGCATTTCAGCAACATGGTGCAAGAGTATGTGTGCACACGCCTACATGTACTGACTGATGGATCTGCCCCATTCAACTTCTGGGTCTCCAAATTGTCCACATGGCCTGAGCTTGCCGTTTATGCCTTGGAGGTGCTGGCCTGCCCTGCAGCCAGTGTATTGTCGGAACGTGTGTTTAGCACGGCAGGGGGCGTTATCACAGACAAGCGAAGCCGTTTGTCCACATCCAACGTGGACAAGCTAACCTTAATTAAAATGAATCAGGCATGGATCCCACAAGACATGTCTGTACCTTGTGCAGAATAAACATTTAGACCGGACTCACACAGCCATTCATATACTTGTTTTTTTGAATAGGCCTCAATACAAAAAAAAAAAAATACCATGTTGGCTACCTCCTCCTACTCCTCTACCACCGCCACTTCCACCTACACTGCCACGGTCACGGCCTAGTCAACCTCTAGGCTCCTACTCCACATCCACCCCCTTCCCATTTTTTTATTTGATTTTAATTTATTTTCCCTATCCCCATTTTTTTGTAGGGCACTTGCCCTACTCTTACCCCCATTTTACTTCCTTTTGCAGCCCTCTAGGGCTTTCCAGGACTTTGTTACAGCCATTTTTGTGCCTAAAAGTTCGGGTCCCCATTGATTTCAATGGGGCTCGGGGTCCGTGCGAACGTTCGGGTTCTGTCCGGACCCGAACCCAGACTTTGTCCCGAAGTTGGGCCAGACCAGCAGAACCCAAACTTCCAGAGGTTCGCTCAACTCACTCAACAATAATCTGTCCCTTACAGCAACAGCAGGAACCTGACCCTATAGGAGTAGGCAATGATTTTAAAACAATAATCTGTCCCTTACAGCAACAGCTGGAACCTGACCCTATAGGAGTAGGCGATGATTTTAGAACAATAATCTGTCCCTTACAGCAACAGCAGGAACCTGACCCTATAAGAGTAGGCGATGATTTTAGAACAATAATCTGTCCCTTACAGCACTAGCAGGAACCTGACCTTACAGGAGTAGGCAATGATTTTAGAACAATAATCTGTCCCTTACAGCAACAGCAGGAACCTGACCCTATAGGAGTAGGCGATAATTTTAGAACAATAATCTGTCCCTTACAGCAACAGCAGGAACCTGGCCCTATAGGAGTAGGCGATAATTTTAGAACAATAATCTGTCCCTTACAGCAACAGCAGGAACCTGACCCTATAGAACTAGGAGATGATTTTAGAACAATAATCTGTCCCTCTAAGCAGTAGACTCTACCTAGTCCAGTCAGATCATTCTGTAATGCAGGATGAGATGTTATTTGATCTGCAATCTGTCCCTAAAGGCAGTAGTAGTAGTAATCTCTACCTAGTCCAAAATCAGATTGTTCTGTAATGCAGGATGAGATCTGCAGTCTGTCCCTCAAAGCAGTAGTAGTAGTAATCTCTACCTAGTCCACAATCCGATCGTTCAGTAACACAATCAGATCGTTCGGTAATGCAGGATGAGATCTGCAATCTGTCCCTCACAGCAGATCGTTCTGTAATGCAGGATGAGATCTGCAATCTGTCCCTCAAAGCAGTAATAGTAGTAATCTCTACCTAGTCCACAATCAGATCGATGAGATGTTATTATATCTGCAATCTGTCCCTCACAGCGCCGACAGCATCCTCTCCCTACACTACCCAGAGAGCATGTGACATGCAGCACTAAGTGACTCCAGGTTATAAAGAGGCTGGGTCACATGATGCACTGGCCAATCACAGCCATGCCATTAGTAGGCATGGCTGTGATGGCTTCTAAGGGCAAACCAGTGAAACGCTTGTTGATTGGCTGCCCTGCAGCTATTCAACATGCGTGATCAAATAAACGAACCCAGAACCTGAACCCAAACTTTTTTTCAAATGTCCGGGTTCGGGTCACGGACACTTCAAAGTTTGGTACGCTCAACTCTAATAGTAATCACAGAGTAATTCTAAACAATGAACCAAAGATAAAGACTTTGCCTGCTTGTCCTCATCTAACTTAAAGCTCCCAAGGTCAAATATTAATGGGTTTGAAAAATCTCAGTGGAATTAGTACATATTGAAAAAGTACGCTTTCATTTGTTGTGCTATATTTTCCTTTTTTCAAATTAAATAAAATATTGGCTTTACTGAGATTATTTTCTGTTGCCCTCTATCTCCTTGTAATCCTATCCCTCTCTGTTTATTGTAACTTTAATTTGCTTTCACGTCCGAACATTTTATCTAAATATAATTCAACATCCCTCATATCTAAATGCTACTGAAAATACAGACAAAAAAGTTTAGCAAAGGAGTATGTTGTGCTATAGATCACATTTAATAGGCTTTCTGTTGGTTGTAATTTAAAATAAAATATACACAAAAAAGGAACGTAATAATTTCTCCTTCAAATGAAACAAGATGCCATTTGTGGACCACCAAGAATCCCTTGTACTGTTCACTCCCCCAAGACAAAGCTTGGAAAACTGACAAATCCACAATTTGGCTTTTCCTTGCTGAACATATATAAATATGCAACCTGGCCTAATTTCATAGCCCACAATTCAGCATGTCTCCTATCAAGTGACTTTTAATTTTCTCTTTAAAACATTTAGTCCATCAGCTCTTTTGCCAATCAAAACATCTTAGAGGAAAAAGTCCAGGATCTAAACGAGAGGCTCAGACTTCTGTACTCTGTGTTCTGATTATCAAAATTGACATTTTTGCTTTGAAAAATTATACTTCCGACATCTTTTTTTTCTTTTTAATAACTTTGACAGACTTGTACATAGTTAACGCACTGCACTATTTGTCGTGGGATATCAATTGCGCGTATTGCTATTTTATATTGTGTATACAACTTCTGTATGTTTGTCTTAGCTTGCTGTACTTTTCTGCCCTACTGACAAAGCAAGCCGATCCTTGTTATTATAGGAGTCATTGAGGCATTCATGAGACATTCTTTCATTTGGTAGCAAGATAAATTTTAAGCTTCTCATACAGCCGAGACTTCTGAAATCATAAAATGATTTTCATAGTTTCATATATTTATGCTGAGCGTGGGGTTAGAAGAGGTGAATTCAAAACAGACGATAGGAGACATTTTCATTTCTGTTAGTTTAGTTTGGCTCCTTTTCTAATGGGACAGACTATATTTTCATAGAACACACATGGATAAGAGCAATAAAATTATAGAATTAATTACCTACAAACATTTTTTTTTTTTTGTAAAGACATAAACATGGAGGACAGAATCCTGTGATCAATCAGACTCTCTCCCAATCACAGATTGAGTTCCACGCAGTGTACACTATAAAATTGCCCTTCTCAATGGGGAGGAAAGGGCAGATCCCTGTCTGGAGCTTGTTCACTGTAGTTTTACTGAAGACTTGAGCTATTGACTCCTTTAGAGTCAGATGCTTTGCAACAGGAAGAGAACCTGCCCTTACTGCATAAAAAAAAACTACAAATCCAGTTGTTTGCAGACCTTGGAGCATACTTCATTACAGGTAAGTTATTTTTCTAAAGCTGTAGAGAAGATTTTCTTTTAGTTAATCTTCAGCTTAAATGTCACCTTAGTTAGTTTGTTTGGGCCAAGCTGGCCCAAACAAACTATTTTCATTCCTGAATGATGTGGCACTGGGTGTGCTGCAATGGACTGTAGCAACATTAGTTACATATATTATCTACAACTATAAAGAGACTTGGGCTTAGTGCATCTGTTATTCAGGACAAACTTTGTAATTTTCTCAATGTTATGATCTCCACCTCATCCAATCAAATGAAGCCTTGCAATCATTGATATAAATATGCTGCTACTCCCAAATGGCAGAAAAACACTAACACAGTAATAAAAGAGTTCTGTAGCAGATCCTATCCCTGGAGGAACGCAAGATTGTAACTGTCTCCCAGGGATATAAACAGTGATCACCCAAAAAATACAACCCTAACACATCGCTTACTACAGTCCTCCCTCCCCACCTCCCAAAATAAACTTCCTTACTGCAGAGAACAATACCAATGTGACATCCTTTTTAGCACATTAACCCATTTGCACCTAAGGGTAAAACAAAGCTTAATGCATAAGCACAATTTTGCAACTTTGACATGTGTCAGTAAAACTGTAGATATTATCACAACTACTTTGTGCATCCAGGTGGATTATACCTTGTTTTTTCAGGAGAAATTGGGCTTTCATTTGGTGGTAAATAGTAATGAATATCTCCTGTTTTTATTTTTTTTTTATCAAAGGAAAACTGGCCCAAATTAGTAAAAAAAAATATTTTTTTAAATGTAGCTTTATATTTGTTGCTATTACCATAGCCTTCCACCAAAGAACATCCCAAATCAAATGTTCCTGCTCCTGATGATTGCAGTGACATCACATGTGTGCACATTCATTGTTGTTTGTACCTGTAGTAGGGCCCAAAAACAATAATGTGCATTTTGCTTTATTTTATCCTACCTAAAACACACTGACACCGACACTAACTGACACTCATACTAATTAAAAAAATAAATCCTGTCCAAAAAAAATACTGACCTAGATCTTTGACCCTGATCTTGACTTTTGACCTTGACCCAAACACTTATCGTGGCACTGACCTAGATCAAACCTTGATCTTGGTATTGTTTTGCTTTTTTTAATTATTACTATTTTTTTTAACACACACTTTATTTTTTCTCTGCAAGAAAGAGAAAACAGTGACTGATCACTGTGATAGCTAGTCAGAGGCTATCACAGTGATCAGGTGACCTGGAATCGGGAGGTCCTGGTCCCAATAGGTAGTACGGGGCCTGTAGCTCCTGCTGAGACCCCGGTCTCCGTGCTAGAAATGCACTGTGTGCTGTGCTGCTGGCACAAAGGATGGGAAAAAGCCCAGTCCAGTGGGGCCACATGTTTGCGTACGCTCGGTGTGAAGGGGTTAAATAGATCTGTCAGCATACAAGATATAATGTTGCAAGTTTCCCCACTTAAGCTGGGTATAAACACAGCTTAATGCATCTGGTTCAGTAGGAACAGGCCACATTTTGGTATGAGTGCAGTATTTAACAGAAGCTGGTCATTAGGCTGGATTCTGTCAAAAGGTCCTGCTAGAATACCAGCATTCAATCACCCACTGCAGCCAATAGATGCAGCACTGATCAGTGTATTCTGATGGGGGGCACTGCTTGAATGAAAAAATACAAATAATCTGCATATATACCCTCCTTTAACTACTCTAGCTTATTCTACCATTTGATTTACAACCCTCCATGCTGATCAACTCCAGTCTATTCTGAAAAGGCTGCTTAGTGTTTACTTGTTGGTAAAGCCAATTTCACCCTGGAGAAGGACTAAATCTGATTATCTTTATATCTGGCAGTAGACGAGAAGTTGGTCGAACAGCTGCATGAACATAGAACCTCTTACTGTATATAGGTAATGCTACTACATTATTTCACAGCACACACCGCAGCCTCATCATTGTGTAATTTAAATAGTTTGTTTGGGCCAGTTTGGCACAAATTAACCATTTAAAGTGACATTAAATATGAGATTATACTTTAAGGGGGAAAAACGCTAATAATTTGCAGCAACCCTTTTCTCTTCATAGTCAATTACAGATTTATTCTGATTGGATGAACTGTCTTATTCAGTGTGGCAATACAAATGATAATTTGCAAGATGCTGTAACCCTAATCACTTACTCAGCAGGCTGCTATGTAAATACACCTGACCCTTAAACTCTGTACGTTGCACACTCCTGAAACCTGAACTTTGTAAATTACATACTTTGGCCATTCTGGTGTGTACAGTATATAAACAGAATCACAGAGAATAGCACATACATACACAAAAAATGGTTTCTTTCAAATCTTGCAAGGCTACTTAAAAACACCTGATCTTAATAAGTAAATATGGGGATTTAGCCACACCATATGGCCATACCGTGCTTAAGTCCACCACTGCGTCAAAGTACCCAAATTTCAGTGGGTCCTACACTATTCATAGTGTGCGCTATTCTCTGTGGTTCTATTTGTATAATTGATTTTATAGAAACACCACCCAAGCCTTTGTTTGTTACATATTTAGTGCTGATCAGACTTCCTGAGGTAGAGCACCCCACTCTCCCACACCAGTATGCCATTATCAGTGTCCACCAGTAAGTAGTTATAGGAGGAGTCCCTTTATAGTACAGCTTAACCGGTTCCCAGCCACGTTACGTGTTTTTACTGCTGCAGAGTGGCTCTGTAGCGCAAACCGGCATCTAGAAAATGACGACTTGAAAATGCGTGCCCGCTGCGTGCTCCGTGAGCATTCCCGTGGGTCGGTCAGACTCGATGTCCACCAGCAATCCACGATCGCCTGTCAGAGAGCCAGAACAGGGAACCACGGTTTCCTGTTCTGTGAGGGGGGACATGACAGATCTACTGATCCCTGTACTTGGGATCAGTTATATCTGTCATGCCCTTGGCAGCTCAACCCCCATACAGTTAGAACACACATGGGGAACACAGTTAACCCCTAGAGCACACACCCAGGTTAACCCCTTCCCTGCCAATGACATTTATACAGTAATCAGAGTTTTTTTAAGCTCTGTATAAATGTCATCAGTCCCAAAAAAGTGTCAAAAATGTCCATCGTGTACACCGCAATGTTGCAGTCCCAATAAAAATCGCAGATCACCGCCATTACTAGTAGAAAAAATAGTGAAAACGCCATAAATTAATTCTCATGGTTTGTAAACGCGGCAACTTTTGCGCAAACTAATCAATATACGGCGATATTGATTTTTTTTTATGACAAATAAGTAGAAGAATATATATTGCCCAAAACTGGTGAATACATTTTTTTTATTTTTTTTTTTGGATTTGTATTTTAGCAAAAAGTAAAAAATATTGTTTTTTTTTCAAAATTGTTGCTCTTTGTTTATAGCGGTGATCAGAAGTGACGCAGAGGTGATCAAATACCACCAAAGAAAGCTCTATTTGTGGAGAAAAAGGACGTCAATTTAGTTCGCGTACAATGTCGCACGACCGCGCAATTGTCAGTTAAAGTGACGCAGTGCCGAATCACAAAAAGTGCTCTGGTCCTAAAGTGGGAAATCCTTCCAGGGGGTGAAGTGGTTAAGCAGTGAATCTGCAGCTAGCACACTTCTCCCATGTAAGGAGTAAGTATCTCCCATGGTTAAGAGAAGTGGGATTTATCTTTCATTCTATGAATAGTGTAGGATCCACTGAAAATTGGGTACTTTAGTGCAGTGGTGGGCTTAAGCACGGTATGGCCATATGGTGTGACTAAATCCCCATATTTACTTATTTAGATCAGGTGTTTTTATCCTTGCAAGATTTGAAAGCAACCTTTTTGTGTATGTGTGCGCTATTCTCTGAAGTTTTATTTGTATATAGGTTTTTATAGCAGCACCAACCTTAGAAATGTATGTTTAGGGTGTGGGGGGGGGGG
>BLSH010545736.1:48386-81832 GCA_018402905.1 Glandirana rugosa | reverse complement strand
TGAAATCTCTAATTTCTGCTATCTGTCCTCAGAGCAACAGCACAGACAGCAGTAGTAAAGTAATCTATCTCAGGATGCAGGATCAGGTCTTAAAATGGCTAAAATCTGTCCCTCACGCCGTCAGCTACCTTTCCCTATACTAACCCAAGGAGCATGTGACTGCAGCACTGTGACTCCAGCTTATAAAGAGGCTGGGTCACATGATGCACCGGCCAATCACAGCCATGCCATTAGTAGGCATGGCTGTGATGGCTTCTAAGGGCAAACCAGTGAAACGCTTGTTGATTGGCTGCCCTGCAGCTTCTCAACACGTGGAGTAAAATAGCAGAACCCCGGACCGAACCCGAACGATTTTTGAAATGTCCGGGTCCGGGTCCGTGCCACGGACACCCTAAAGTTCGGTACGGACCCGAACGTTACAGTCCGGGTTCACTCAACACTACTTGTAAGCATTTTATGTGAAATTTTGCCAAACCCAAATGTCTTTGTTGTACTGTGGGCACTACCTGTGGGTCATTGAAGAGGTATGTATGCTGAATTGAAGCTGCTCTACAGTCTGAATAGTGCAGAGCACTGGTCTGACCTAATGGTCCTTTTTCTGTGTTGACTGTGAGAAGAAATTTGTAGTCTGCATTTTTGGTCTTTTTGGGTATCCTGTGTTCTAATCTCTCTCTCTCAGAGATAAAGTGACTGGTGTTCAATTTCTTCCGCCCCCCAACGATTCAAGGATTCTGTACTGAGGTAAAATGCCAGCCCACCAAGCTGATTGGGGGTCCCTAAACCCCTTCAGAGAGTAAGTGGATGCTACAATTTTTACATTGTTTACATTGTTTTAAACTTGATTTTACCTAGGTGCAAGTCGAATTTGATTAAGAAGTATTATTTAAAGTATATGTGAACCCTCGCTTTTTAAAACAACCTATTCTGTTTATTTATTTTTTTTCCATAATATTTTATTAAGACAAATATAGCATTAAAAAGACAAGGAAATGATTGTGTTACAATCAGCATTAAGGTTTTCATAGCTACACACAAAGAAAAACAAAACGGGTAAACCTAGTAATGTGTATAGCAATGTCCTTGCGGCTTATATCACCGTTAATTGCCTTCTGGTATAGCTAGGTAGGGCCCGGGGCAAAATAGGTGATCCCTATCCCCAGGGCTTCCACACACCTAGTTATAATGGGTATGGCGTGTCAACTATAACATATCACTCACTAACCTCACGAGGAATGTATATGCGTGGTCAGCTCTTCAGTGAGATCCATGTATATGTGGCCGTTCGGTGGAAGTCTGGGGTGGGTCTGGACATATGATGCGAGGACCCAGGAGTTAGAGGAAAAAGAAGGAGAAAAGAGAGAAAAAAGAAGGGGAGAGGAGAGAGAAGAGGGAGAGAAAGAAGAAAAAAAAAAGGGGGGGCAGAATAAGGAGTGTGGAACACTGCCCCACTCCTCTCCATAAGGTCTCCTCTTATGTTGTATGGCCACATCCAACTTCCATTGCTTCCGGAAAAGGTATTACTATGGGTGAGATGGTAGCCATATCCGCTGGTTAAGTTATTTGTAGGAGATTCTTGTAGTGCCTGGTAGATTTGAAGTGAGTCCAGCAGGCCCACGTGATCATACATTTAGACATTCAGTCTTGTGAGACATGGATCAATTCTTCAATTTCATCAATTTTGTTGACTCTAGTAAGCCATTCCTTTACACTAGGGGTGCAAGTGGATCTCCAGTGAACTGGGATACACATTCTAGCCGCATTTACCAAATGCATGGCCAGTGACTTGTTGTATGTTCTTTTAGGGAGAGAGGTATGATGAAGAAGGTATTGTTCTGGAGTGAAATCTAAGGTGTATGTTCTGATGGTTGCAACATGTATTGATGTCCAAAATGGGCATAGTTTCTCACACGTCCACCAGATATGGAGCATTGTGCCGACCTCCGAACTGCATCTCCAGCATGTGTTTGGTGTAGAAGGTGAAAATTTATGTAGTTGTGCCGGGGGCTCTGTACCACCTTGTCCTTACTTTGTAACAGTTTTCCTGTGTCACAACGTTTAGCGAGCCTTTGTGAGTGTATTCAGCTGTTGTTACCCAGTCCTCATCAGTAAAAGTACGCTGTAGCTCCATCTCCTAGGCTATTTTAGATTTATCTGGCTGTGGTGGGGAGGGGATGTCTGCATTAACATGGAATATGTCAGAGAGATTAGGTATCTTTGAGGAGATTGTTTGAGGCATAGGTTCTGAAATTGCGTGGGTAATCTACAGTATGTGGATGCTTGTGTCGACTGGGACAGAAAGTGGCGTAGCTGTAGTTAAGCCCAGAGTAGGAAGGAACCTGATGGGGATAAGGCACGCAGCTGTATGTGGGAGAGGAGTTTGGTTTTTCTAAAAAAGTGATAGGCCACAGGGCCAGGATTTCCTCATGAGGCCAGGCAGCGCCCAAGAAGAGCCTTGATAAGCCCAGAAAGAAAACTGGGTTTTCCTTCAATGACATCAGGGGTCCCAGTATTGAAGAGATTGACAAGCTTTTACACAAGTGTCTGAAAGTAGACAAGGTGTTGCTTATAATGGGGTGATCTAGAAGGGCGGGGGGAATGCCACTGGGTGGGAGTTTTATGGGTATTTCCCTAAAGGAGTTTTCTAGCGAGACCCAGTCCTTCCTTAGTGTTTGAGTATTCCAGTCATCTACCCTTGACAGTATACAGGCTTTGTGGTACATCTCCAGGTCTGTTAAGCCCAATCCTCCTGTAAGTTTTGGACTAGTAAGGCGTGTGTATCGAATTCGTGGGGGGGGGGGTTCTGCCATATAAAGCGGGAACAACTTTTTTTATATTCGGAAAAGAAAGTTGGAGGTATAGCCATTGGTATAGCTTGTAATAAATAAAGTAGGCGGGGGAAGACATTCATTTTTATCAGGGCCGAATGTCCAAACCAGGAAATATTCAGGTTGTTCTAGGTTTTGAGGTCATCTTGTATTTTCCTAAGCACGGCCTTGAAGTTTCTTTGATATAGCTTTGAGAAGACAACTGGGATCTGAATTCCTAAGTATGAGATAGCCACCTTCTCCCAAATGAACGGAAAGTTAACTTCGCACTGGGTGATTAGAGCGAGGGGAAGGGATATGTTCAATGCATGTGATTTTGCGTAATTGATTTTGAGGTTAGATATTTGTTTAAAAACATGTAGATCTTTAAGAAGGTTAGGTAAGGAGATATGTGGCTCTGACAAAAATAGGAGTAAGTCATCCATGTAGGCGGCTACCTTATACTCTTTGTCCTTCATTGTTATACCTTTGATATTTGTGTTAGATCTAAGCCTATTCAAGAATGGTTCCAAGGTCAGTACCTAGATCAGGGGAGAAAGTGGACAGCTCTGGCGAGTTCCATTTTGGATGGGAAAGGCGTCCGACAGGTGGCCATTGGCTCTCACCTTGGCCGAGGGAGCAGAGTAAAGCCCTAGAATACTAGCGCACATATGCGGGCCTAGGCCAATTGTTCGGAGAAATGCGCTCATGTAGTCCCAGGCCAACCTGTTAAATGCCTTTTCTGCATCCAGGGAGAGAAAGAAGCCTTGTTGTTTACCCAACGCGAGGAGGTAGTGGAGGTTAAGGGCTTTGGTGATGTTATCCCTAGCTTCCCTACTCGGCATAAAGCCAACCTGATCTAGGGATATCAGGGAGGGGAGGATAGGCAACAATCTATTTGCTAACATTTTTAATATAATTTGATGTCCACATTTAGTAGGGAGATTGGCCTATAGCTGGTTGGAAGTGAGGGGTCTTTGCCCTGTTTTGGTATAACCATAATGTGGGCTTCAAGCATGCGGTCTAGTGGGTTCTGGGAATTCGGGAGAGCATTAAGAGTGGTGAGAAGGTGTGGGAGTAGGATAGCTTGGAAGGATTTATAATATTGGACTGTGAGTCCATCTGGACCCGGGCTTTTGTCCACTTCATTTGTTTGAAAGCTAATTGCAATTCTTGTAGGGAGAATGGCAGTTCCAGTTCCTGCATTGTCTGAGTAGGGATTGCTTTTGGGCAATGTGCTGTCAGAAACTCTGTAATTAAGTGGTGACGGGCATCTTGTTCATGTAGGGGTGAGTCCCCGGGGATACGGTTGTAAAGCTTCCTATAGTAATGTTCAAATTGTTTGGCTATGTCGTCATTCCTGGTGAACGTATTTTCTAGATTGTCGTGGAGATGATGTATGGTGGAGGAGATTTGAGAAGTTCGTGTTGCTTTAGATAACAGTTTTCCTGTTTTGTTGCCCTGTTCATAGAATATTTTTTGGCGTATGTAGCGCCGACGTGTACGTTTCCCCAGCTCCTCCAGGAGAAGAGAATGAGTATGTTCCAGTTCCTGGAGTGTGTCTTGTGCTAGCTTTTGTTTATGTGCTTTTCTATTCTGTTTATTATACAAATGAAAATCAAACCATTTCATAATATATATTATTATATATATTATTTAACCTAGACCAATTAGTAAAAAAAAGCATATTGCATAAAAGTACAATTCATGTCTAAAAATTCTCTATAGACTTAGAAACTCCTAATAAAGAAGAATTGAACATTAGTCTGAGTCTCCTTGAAATGTTAACCGATAGAGGTGAATATACAGTATTTGCATTTGCGCTTCACATAACTGTGAGAGACACTAATTGTATATGTGACATAGTATACCCAAGAGTATATAAAAATGACTGATTTTTGCTTCCTAAGTATATCATGCCTGAAGAAAAAGGTTTACAGACTTGAAAGCTCTCGCAGTTTTTCACTTCACTAGACAAAAAAATCACCTTCACCTTACTTGAATTTTATATTTTATCATCATTTTGTTTTTACAAACAGTACATGCTTTAAATGTTTCTATGGCAACCTGAAGCTGTATTAATAGAAAATGATGTTTTGTCTTTATTAATGATACTTTTTTAATATATATTTGTATGATCAATAAATCCTGTATTATTTGACAAATAGATAGTAATAATCACTCACAGCACCATTTTTATTGACAAAATGTAAGCTTGTTTGGGAAGTACTGTCATTCTTAGTTGTATATATATATCTGTATGTTTTAAAGATAACTTTATGGTCCCATGTACTGTATGCCATAATTCTGTTCAGCAATGTGACAGTTGTTGGCATGGAATCAATCAATGAATCAATATTTTTAATAATAAAAAAAAATCATCATAAAAAAATAAAGTAAAATAAACTATTTCTTGTGGCTCTATATTCATTAATACTTCAGTATTGCTTTAAATGCAAAACGTTTAATTACCTTATTGCAACTTGATAACAGCATCTTGCAGTTATTTCAGATATTTACATATGCAGTATGTATAATTAAAATGTTTTTTACAGTATTATATTTGTCCAGAGTTAAAAATCCCTGATGGTTTTCCCTTGTCCTGATGCAGAGATTTCTTTTCACTTCCTGTCCTGCAAACACAACAAGAAGGCAGAGGAAACCTCTACAAAGGTGTGGGAAATCCCCTCTTAGGTTGGCAAGATACTGTTAAGCTGGCCATAGATGGATTAAAATTCATCCGGTTCAGCAGGGACTTCTGTGGAACAGGCTAGGAATTTTTTTGGCTGCAGCTCTTGATTAGTGTAGAGGAGATGGTTCAGGGAAGGCCAACCAAATTAATAAGGGGACTGGAGGACCTCAATTATGAGGATTGACTAAAAGCACTAAATGTATTCTTCCTGGAGAAGAGATGCCTGAGAGGAGACATGATAGTGATATACAAATATCTCAATGGTGAATCAAGTGTAGGTAGGAAAGTATTCAGTCTCCGGGAGTGTAAGAGGACAAGGGGCCACACAATGAGACTAGAAGAGAAGCGGTTTAACCTTAAGCTGCATAATTCACTGTCAGGGCAGTAAGGATTTGGAACTCTTCCACAATCAGTGGTGTCAGCAGGAAGTATTGATGGTTTTAAAAGACTCTTGAAAGTGCATCTTAACGAAAACAATATACAGGGATATGGCAAACACACACCAACACAGGTTGAACTGGATGGACTATTGTCTTTATTCAACCTTACCAACTATGCTATTATGTGCATTCTGACAGTTCCACTGTCAGAGAAAATGTCCCAGCTGGTAAGTTTTTTTTTTCTATTCACCTATATTGTGTGGGTGGAGAATCCAGTCCACTGGCTTAACGAAAAAAAAAAATCATCTATGGCCAGATTTAGCTTTTTTCATTAACCAAAATGAACATATTCCTCCAGGCACACAAATGAGGTAGATGGAAGAATCCCATCTGCCAGGACATTGTATTCTGATATACTTAGCAGCAATTGCAGCTGATTGGCTTCATTACCCTACCGGGAGCCACAGGTGCTGCATACAGCTGCCCATAGAAATCAGGGGATATATGTTAGTATTTGTCTAAGCAAAAATGTATGACCCTGAATGCAGACAAGCTTCAGCCACTGGCTCTAGTCTAGACAGTAGGCTTGCCTTCTGTCAGATACACTCTATCAAAATCAAATTTTATTTTGTACAGCTCCTGGTGCCTGTTTGCTAGACTCTGATGAAAGAGGTCTCCTCTGAACATCCAAAATACATGGGCTTTTCTTATATTCAAGAGTTAATCATTGTCTGCATCCCCATAAGGGAAATTTTCACCCAATTCTTCAGGGGCCCGGCCTACAACAAAGAAATATCCTCTGTGGAGACAGCGTTTAAGATCTCATTGAGAATGTGAATACAAACTGGGTAAAACCTAACCTCAGTTGGATTTGGATTTTGATCAGCCAAAAAAAGTCACAATTCGTATTGTAATGAAATAAAGCCATTATAAAAAAGGGGGAAATCAGTGCAACAATTAAATTTCTACTGTGGAGACAGCATTTAAAATATCATTGAAAATGTGGATATAAACAGCAGTAAAATCTAACTTCACCCTACTGAACTTGCAGATGGGTTTTGATCAGCCAGTCCTATCAACAGAATCACAATTCCTAATGTCATGAAATAAAGCTATTAAAAAAGGAAATCATTAAAATAAAGACATTGACTACTGTTAAATTTGTTTGCATTTGCAGTTTATTAAATAGAATGTGATTTACATATCTGATAATCCTATTCAATCCAGCGTACATACAGGTTTGTTTTTGTTTTTACCACCCAAAAGCTGACTATTGGCTTTAGCTTAATGTAAAAACACAGTATAGAAAAGTCCATACATGCATTCAAATTATTTAACCAAATTAATAAATCATGCCCCCAGGAAAAGATTATCTCCAACCCAATGTACCAGTAATTCACTGTTTTATCTTCTAATAATCTGGTTTTTAATAAGCCAGCACTTCTGTTAATGTTCTAATTAAAATGCATGAAGATAAGTGGTTCATGACTGTGAAAGACATGCATATTTCAAAGAATGATGATATGTAAGTAAAATTGATTACCATCTGCAGCAGAACAGTATGATCTTACAGAATTTTAGTTTTCCTTTTTTTAATCTTTTGACAGGGCAAACATTAGCTGTATACCAACTGCCATATGCATCACAGCTTCTAGTATACTCTTAATTATATAGAAACTACGTTTGAGTATCATTCTCAATTCTATATTAAACTGTAGGCCCTAGCAACAGTTACAAAGGTGGTAACTGCACCAATTAATAATTAGCTGCTAAACAGTGCCCTGTAGGAGAGCTTGTAGCAGATCAATGTGTTTACATTGGATGTGATCTATTGTTGGATGATTGTCTGCTGCAGTAGATCACTATTATAAGTGATCTGTTGCTGCACAGCTGCACTGGTGGTTTGGATCAGGTCTACACTGGCCAAATCCAGACCACCCATAAAGGAAAAAAGTGTCAAAAAAGGTTTAAAAAAAAAAGCAAAAAAAAAAAAAAACCACAAAAATATTCCCTCTCCAAATTAATTCCCATTAACAATGATGCCAGATGATTTGAATGATATTTGCATTTACTGTGTAACAGTCAAATGCTCACATAAGTGAGCATAATTTCTTTTGGACTTGTAGCTATCAAACACCTGTGAAAATATTGTTGTCATGTTAATTTGTTTCCTCGCCAGTCCAACTTGATCAAATATGCTGCCAAATTACAAAAACTGCTTTTTTTCCTTGTACCCGTCACACTGTAGTGTTGAAAGAGGAGTAAAGCGCATATACAGTATTTACTTTGAGTTATATTGTTCCACCATGTTACATAAAAGACTTACTAATGTGATATCATTTTAATCAGCTGATTTTGTTGATTCAATTTTAGAGTAAATATATGTAAGTGCACAAAGTACATAACAGTTACATTTAGAAAAATTACAGGAAAATGCATTTTCTCAAATTATATCTCATTCAATCCCAAGCAAATAAAAAATACTTATACATTTAATTGAGAATAATGAAAATGGGATACATAGTATTTATTTTTTTAGATGAAAGGTGGATTTTCATTTTAAGTAACTAGTAACATCTCTATTTAGTCAGGCTATATCTTCCTAACATGGAAATCTCGCAAGGTAGCTCATCTCCAATAGGGCAATTTCTCTTCCTTATACATAACTCCAAATGTTGATATGGATGTGAATGACCACTTATGCCTCCTGTTCATACTGATGACCTTGCATGCTGTACTTACAACATTACCCCAGACTAATGAGAACCTGCTATCCCACCCAGGATGATGACTACCCCTGACCTCATATTTTTATTAGTCTATTGGCTATACCTGACTGTTTTCTCACTGAGCTTCTGCAAACCCTACCAGGTGATTAACACAATTATGTCAGCAAAGAATTCAGGAATCAAGACACAACTCATCACCTGGGTTGTTTCCTGGTCTACACCAATGGTGATAATATGCAGTCCTTGAGAATCCTTACTGGTATTAAGTTCCTGCCTGATATACCGGAGGAGGCTTTCCTAAAGGGGATGAGAAGGCGGTGGAAAGTCCCAGGACAGGAGAATTTAAGATGAAATCCCATCTGTCTGTACTGATATGGAGCTTGGGAGTTAGAAGCAGGAAAAAGAGCAAGGGAAAATTGCAGCTGGTACTGGTGATTACCTGGAGAACTGATTGATTAGGAGGCATTTATAGCCCCTCAGTGATGCAGATTTGATGTTTCCAGTGATTACTGAATCTGAGGCATACATGTTTGTAATTGCAAGTGCCAAGTATACTATACCTGATATACTTTAAAGCAAACCTGTGAGTTAGCAAACCTGTTTAAAGTGTCAACATGCACAGTTAATTTGTTTGCGTCACACGTTAAAATCAGGATGTTCTATTATGCAACTAGTGAACAGAGTGAAAGAGTTTTCATGATTATATGTGGCCCAACCATTCCTGTGATTAATGTGGGTATCAGATCCCTGCCCTCCTCACTAACACATGACAGAGGACCGGCCAATCTTACACCGTGCTTGTCACTAATGTAACAATGCCCCTCGCAGCAAACTGAGAGCGATTGTCACTGGGCTTATTTAAAAAATTACCCATTTCACTGCCACCACTGACCTTTATTTACTTCCAGTAGAGTCAGGACTTCCACCAATTTAGCAATACCAATTATGATTTTAGAATAATCGTCTGCAACACACACTGTCACCACAGACAGGTCTGCCCAGAGGCCTTATTCTAGACTGTAGCACTCTTCAAGGGACAGGTTGGTTTATAGCTCGCATTAAGAGCTTAGCAACATGGTTAATACTTTCCAAAATAAGGTTTTATAAGGTAATGAAAAGGTCGAAATTGGTGCAAGTAAAATATTTACAGAAAAACGTTGTTTCAAAGCAATAACGACAATATACAGTAACAGAGAGATAAGGTAGGATTAAGGAGGAAGGATACTTGCAATAAGGATTCCTTGGGTTGAACAGAGCTTGGTCGATGATGGTTTTCAAACTTGGCAGATGTTTGTGGTTTGATGGTACAAGAGAACTCTCTAAACTGTCCTGGCATCTCTCTTTTCTTTGAGATCAAAAGGGTGTTGACAGATGGCTTCTTGTCCAATTAAGCTTTGGAGGGTTGGTCACTGGGATGTTCCCACTCATGACCATGTCCCAGGTACAGTTTGTGATAAATATTCAAATCTTTGCATCTGTACCGTTTACAGACTGCTAACATCCATATTATGGTCCAGCGGGAAATTTGCTTCAACACAAATATAAACATGACAGGTTTCCTGTCTAATTTATCTAGGAGGAAGAAGTGGTACCAGAGGACCCCCATATGATCTGACATAGGGGTGTCTGGCCTTGAAACCTTACAACTTAATACAGTTAACTTAACTAAATACAGTTGTATGCAAATGTTTAGGAACCCCTGACTATTTCTATGATTGTCATTTATAAATATTTGGGTGTTTGGATCAGCAATTAACTATCAAAATAACTATCAAATAACTGAAGGACACAGTAATATTTCAGTAGTGAAATGAGGTTTATTGGATTAACAGAAAATGCGCAATATGCATCAAAACAAAATTAGACAGGTGCATAAATTTGGGCACCCCAACAGAAAATTCACATCAATATTTAGTAGAGCCTCCTTTAGCAGATATAACAGCCTCTAGACGCTTCCTATAGCCTGTAATGAGTGTCTGGATTCTGGATGAATATATTTTGGACCATTCCTCCTTACAAAACATCTCCAGTTCAGTTAGGTTTGATGGTTGCCGAGCATGGACAGCCCGCTTCAAATCACCCCACAGATGTTCAATGATATTCAGGTCTGGGGACTGGGATGGCCATTCCAGAACATTGTACTTGTTCCTATGCATAAATGCCCGAGTAGATTTTGAGCAGTGTTTTGGGTCGTTGTCTTGTTGAAATATCCAGCCCCGGCGTAACTTCAACTTTGTGACTGATACCTTAACATTATTCTCAAGAATCTGCTGATATTGAGTGGAATCCATGCGACCTTCAACTGTAACCAGATTCCCAGTACTGGCACTGCCACTGGCCACACAGCCCCACAGCATGATGGAACCTCCACCAAATATTACTGTGGGTAGCAAGTGTTTTTCTTGGAAAGCTGTGTTCTTTTGCCGCCATGCATAACGCCTCTTGTTATGACCAAATAACTCAATCTTTGTTTCATCAGTCCACAACACTTTCTTGTTCAAACTTTTTATTAAGAAAGAACAACAACATTACAAAGAAATGCATTGTCTATCCAGAATCATCCCAAGATCAGACATAAAATATAAGAACAGGGCGGCGAGAGAACGGAGGTGGGTTGCAGATCCGTGGTATGGGGTAAAGAAATGACCATTTAGGGAAGGACCCACAAGAAAAGCTGTACTGCGGTTACCCCGTATCACTTTGTGGGGAAGCGGGAAGAAGATGGGGTAGGTTAGCCCGGTGAGTGGGAATAGTTCTTGTGGGGTGGGTCTCCCCGTCCCCAAAGCTGTGGGTCGGGCTTGGGCCTGGCTAATGCCTGTCCAAGAGCCAGGGGTGTGCCAGGGGTGTCCTGGGGATATCGGTTTGGAGTTGTCGCTCTGTTGAAAAGGGAGGAAAAGTGGAGTGAGGGTAGTTAGACTGAGGAGTACGGAGAAGAAGAGGGGGGGATAGTAGGATGGTCCCAGGTTCGGGAAGAAGGAAGGGAAGAGAGGGGGAAGAGGGCCTGAGGAGAGAAGGGGGGAGCCCACAACACTTTATTCCAAAACTAAGCTGGCTTGTCCAAAAATGTGCGTTTGCATACCTCAAGCGACTCCGTTTGTGGCGTGTGTGCAGAAAAGGCTTCTTTCACATCACTCTGCCATACAGCTTCTCCCTGTACAAAGTGCGCTGAATTGTTGAACAATGCACCGTGGCAGCATCTGCAGCAAGTTGATGTTGTAGGTCTTTGGAGGTGGTCTGTGGGCTGTTTTTGACCGTTCTCACCATCCTTCGCCTTTGCCTCTCCAATATTTTATGTGGCCTGCCACTTCTGGCCTTAACAAGAACTGTGCCTGTGGTCTTCCATTTCCTCACTATGTTCCTCACAGTGGACAGTGACAGCTTATATCTCTGCGATAACTTTTAGTAGCCTTCCCCTAAACCATAATGTAGAACAATCTTTGTTTTCAGGTCATTTGAGAGTTGTTTTGAGGCCCCCATGTTGCCACTCTTCAGAGGAGAGTCAAAGAGAACAACAACTTGCAATTGGCCACCTTAAATACCTTTTCTCATGATTGGATGCACCTGTCTATGAAGGTCAAGGCTTAATGAGCTCCCCAAACCAATTGGGTGTTCCAATTAATCAGTGCTAAGTAGTTACAGGTATTCAAATGAACAAAATGACAAGGGTGCCCAAATTTATGCACCTGTCTAATTTCATTTTGATGCATATTGCACATTTTCTGTTAATCCAATAAACCTCATTTCATTACTGAAATATTACTGTGTCCTTCAGTTATTTGATGGATCAAAATGAAATGGCTGATCCAAACACCCAAATATTTATAAATGACAATCATGGAAATTGTCAGGGGTTCCTAAACTTTTACATACAACTGTATGTCCATATTTTGGATGTGCTATTATTTTGGAAGTTATAAAACATGCTGAAGTTTCATAACTATCACTGCTAACCTGTGTGCACTCTTTGTGGACTGAGCCATTTACGACAGGTTCTCTGGATTGGGAGGGTGACAGCTTTATTAGAATTTCCAGCCTTAAATTGTGGATTGGGTAATGAAAAGTCTGTGGGTCTGATCACTGAAGTGATAAGGACCTGGCCTCAGTCAAACGTTTGTGGATTATATAACTGAAAGAAAAAGGTGAGGGGGGGAGGTAATGTCACAGTGAGATGCCCTTCACATACCAACATGGCTGAAGTGAAACACTGACAAAATGGCTGCCACACATACAGCTAAGCCTTAGCCCAGGGCAGGACCGTTACACTTCCCTCACTCCTCTGCTTCTCTTTCTAACCAACAGAGGAGCCAAAGAGAGCAGCAATAGATGGGCCACAGCTTGACCTGAGATCTGGTCACTGTATGCCTAAAGTCATCTTTTTATGGGAACCAGGGCACTATGAAAATGAGCTTACTGTGCGTGTAAGCACCAGGATGTGCCAGTGTAACAATTCTACTGCCAGTGTAGGTGTCTTATCAAGCCTAAAGTCACACTTTAAGAATAGTATAACTGAAGAGAATCAAAGAAAAGAGAAGCCATGTACTGTGAGTCAAGCTAATTGTAAACCAGACAAACCCCTGAGCCTTTATTTCAGACTTACAGGGAAAAAAACTGAACTAGAAGCTCTAGTACAGCCAGAAGCATGCACCTCTAAAGGGAGCCCAGGGATAATTTCTTTGATATAACTACTCCCATGTTGTAAGACATCATCAGATATCTTTATCAGATACCACACAGGAAATCTGAAGTGGCTGACAGTCGAGAATCCCAGCTCAGCTCTTACCCGCTGTAAAGAAAAAGGAAGAAAGTAAACATTTATATTTACAGACACATTTGCCTGGATATAATATGTGAACCTACATGTTAAAAGTATAATTTTGCTTTTAGCAGTGGTGATCCTGCCATAGTGAGAAAAGAGAATCACTCTTCTAGAGCTGCCTATAGTACTGGGTATTCAATACTTCTGCATGCTGTCTCATTCCTGCTAGTCATTCAGACAGTAAAACAAATAGGACAACAGGACTGCCTTTTGTCTCTGCATGTCAGTATAACCCATCAGGATGTTTTAAGTGAATACAATGACATAACAGTGGAAAATATGATTAAATTACTGAACATTGAATCATTTTTATGCTGTTTGATTAAGTAGGTCTGCTGTGGGTCAGGACATGGAGTATACTATTGGGTCTATGGCACAAAAAAAAGAGGAAAGGGGTAACCAGTTTAATTTAGAACTAAGAAGTGGGAGGAGTACAGCCCAAGTGAATTCAAACAATTCCCCAATAACATGCATAGCCAGCCCGCCAAAAACAAGCAGGGCTGAGGGCTTGACAATGTTATAAAATGAAGTTGTATGATATAAACACATTAATATCAAAAACAGAACAGTGCAACGCAAATAAATACAAACTAAATAAAACAAAAAACAAAGCTGAGAAAAAAGATGACATAATACAGTCCATAAACGACAGAAACTTCCACGTGTATGTTGTCAAATCCAATGGCACCTAGGGTGACTGGACCCACCACAAACAAGCAGATTACATGCTCACTTCATATGAGCAATCCCTGAGTTAACACGACGGTCTGCACATACTTGTTCCCAATTCAGGGGATAAACACTGATGATCCAGATGCTCACATGAATGAATGACAATCATATATAAAAGATAATAGAATCTAAGTGCTCCTTGTATGGTAAAAAAAAGCCCAGCCTTTAACCGCTCGCTGACCAGCCACCATCGTTATATGGTCGGCTCTCCTGCGTGAATCGCCGTAGCTGTACGGGGGCTCGTGCAGGCACATTTGAGGGCAGGAGCGCGCCACCGTTGGCATGCTCTTGCACCCGCTGCATGCTGCGTGAGCCTGTTACAGAGGCAGAAAAGAGATCTGCCAGTGTAAACCCGGCGGATCTCCGTTCTGTCAGGGGACATATGACAGATTTACGGTTCCCAGTGATCGGGAACAGTTAGATCTGTCATGCCCCTGCCAGCTTAGTCCCCACATAGTTAGAACACACTGAGGGAATACATTTAACCCCTTGATTGCCCCCTACAGTTTAACCCCTTCCCTGCCAATGACATTTATACAGTAATCAGTGGCTACTTAACCAGTTGCCGACCGCCCGCCGTGGCTTGGCGGCAGCTGCAAGATCGCGCACTATGAGCATGCACCACCGGTGCCGCGCTCACTGTGTTCCAGGGGAGCCAGGGAGCGGGTAGGGCAGACTCGATCTCCGCCAGCTACAAGCGATGGCTCTCCCGCAGTGAGAGAACAGTCCGTGTATGTAAACACGGATCTCCATTCTGACAGAGGGGGAAGGGATGTGATCACAGGCTCCCTATATATGGGAGCCGTGATCACTCCCCTCCCCACTGCCAGCCCAGCCCCCATACAGTTAGTAACACACTAAGGCAGCCATCCTCAAACTACGGCCCTCCAGCTGTTGCGGAACTACACATCCCATGAGGCATTGTAAAACTCTGACATTCACAGACATGACTAGGCATGATGGGAATTGTAGTTCCTGATCAACTGGAGGGCCATAGTTTGAGGACCCCTGCACTAAGGGAACACAGTTAACCCTTAGAGCGCCCCCTCCAGGTTAACCCCTTCACTGCCAATGGCATTTATACAGTAATCAATGCATTTTCATAGCAGTGATCGCTGTATAAATGCCAATAGTCCCAAAAAAGTGTCAAAATGGTCTGACATGTCTGCCGCAATATCACAGTACCACTAAAAGTCGCGGATAGCCGCCATTACTAGTAAAATAGAAAAAAAAAACAATAAATGAATTCTCATCATTCGTAAACACGGCAACTTTTGTGCAAACCAATCAATAAATGCTGATTGCGATTTTTTTTTACCAAAAATATGGAGGAATAATATAAATAGGCCAAAACCGATGAAAAAAAAATGTTTTTATTTTTTTTTGGATATGTATTTTAGCAAAAGAAATATTTTTTTTTTTTGCAAAATTGTTGCTCTTCTTTTGTTTATAGCGGTGATCAGAAATGAAGCAGAGGTGATCATATACCACCAAAAGAAAGCTATATTTGTGGGGAAAAAAAGAACTCAAATTTTGTGTGGGTACAACATCGCACGACCGTGCAATTGTCAGTAAAAATGGCGCAGTGCCGAATTGCAAAAAGTGCTCTAGTCCTAAAGTGGGGAATCCTTTCAGGGCTGAAGTGGTTAATATGGTCTCGAAGGTGAGGCGTGGAACACACACCGGCGTCATTTTGGAATGCCTGGCATGTAATCATCCAGGTGTCCCCTGTCATTGGTCCCAAAAAAGTGTCAAAACTATCCGATCTGTCCGCCACAATGTCGCAGTCCCAATAAAAATCACAGATCGCCGCTATTACTAGGAAAAAAAAAATACAAATGCCATAAATCTATTCCCATAGTTTGTAGACGGGATAATTTTTGCGCAACCCAATCAACACATGCATATTTACCAAAATATGTAGAAGAATACATATAAGCCTAAACGGAGGAACAAATTAGTGTTTTATATTTTTTTGGATATTTATTATAGCAAAAAGTAAAAAATATTGTTTTTTTTTAAATTGTTGCTCTTTTTTTGTTTATAGCACTAAAAACAAAAACCACAGAGGTGATTAAATACCACCAAAAGAAAGCTCTATTTGTGGAAAAAAAAGGACATCAATTTTGTTAAATCAATTAAATCGACGCAGTGCCGAATTGCAGAAAGTGCTCTGGTCAGGAAGGGGGTAAATCCTTCCGGGGCTGAAGTGGTTAATAAAGATAAAATGTACAAACGTTTAACTTGAAATCCAGCATAAAAGAATATACACAGTGCCGATCCCGGGTCGGCCAGTCAGGATAGCAGCAAGTGACGTCACAAGCCGTGGCTCCTCCTCCCATACGCATTCCTATGGGACTTCATCAGCGGTGTGGAGCCACTTATGAAGTCCCGTAGGACATAACATCTATGGGAGAAGGAGCCACAGCTTGTGAAGTCATCCGCTGCTATCCTGACTGGCCGACCTGGGATTAGCACTGTATATATATTCTTTATTGCTGGATCCGAAGTTAAAAGTTTGTACGTTTTTTATCTTTATTAAAAATTGTGCTTTTTTTACCATACAGAGGGCACTTAGATTATCTTATCCTTTATATATGATCGTGATTTACAGTATCTCACAAAAGTGAGTACACCCCTAACATTTTTGTAAATATTTTATTATATCTTTTCATGTGACAACTCTAAAGAAATGACAAAGTAGTGTGTACAGCTTGTATAACAGTGTAAATTTTCTGTCCCAAAATAGCTCAACACACAGCCATTAATGTCTAAACCGCTGGCAACAAAAGTGAGTACACCCCTAACTGGAAATGTTGAAATTGGGCCCAAAGTGTCAATATTTTGTGTGGCCACCATTATTTTCCAGCACTGCCTTAACTCTCTTGGGCATGAAGTTCACCAGACCTTCACAGGTTGCCACTGGAGTCCTCTTCCACTCCTCCATGACATCACAGAGCTGGTGGATGCGCTCCTCCACCTTCTGTTTGAGGATGCCCGACAGATGCTCAATAGGGTTTAGGTCTGGAGACATGCTTGGCCAGTCCATCACCTTTACCCTCAGCTTCTTTAACAAAGCACTGATCGTCTTGGAGGTCGTTATGTTGGAATCATGCTCTGCTTCAGTATGTCACAGTACATGTTGGCATTCGTGGTTCCCTCAATGAACTGTAGCTCCCCAGTACCGGCAACACTCATGCAGCCCCAGACCATGACACTCCCTCCACCATGCTTGACTGTAGGCAAGACACACTTGTCTTTGTACTCCTCACCTGGTTGCCACCAAACACGCTTGACACCATCTGAACCAAATAAGTTGATCTTGGTCTCATCAGACCACAGGACATGGTTCCAGCAATCCATGTCCTTAGTCTGCTTGTCTTCAGCAAACTGTGGGCTCTCTTGTACACCATCTTTAGAAGAGGCTTCCTTCTGGGATGACAGCCAAGCAGACCAATTTGATGCAGTGTGCGGCATATGGTCTGAGCACTGACAGGCTGACCCCCCACCCCTTCAAACTCTGCAGCAATGCTGGCAGAGCTCATACATATATTTCCCAAAGACAACCTCTGGATATGATGCTGAGTACGTGCACACAACCTCTTTGGTCGTGCATGGCGAGGCCTGTTCTGAGTGGAACCTGTCCTGTTAAACCGCTGTATGGTCTTGGCCACCATGCTGCAGCCCAGTTTCAGGGTCTTGGCAATCTTCTTATAGCCTAGGCTATCTTAATGTAGAGCAACAATTCTTTTTTTCAGAGCCTCAGAGAGATCTTTGCCATGAGGTGCCATATTGAACTTACAGTGATCAGTATGAGAGAGTGAGAGCAATAACACCAAATGTAATGCACATGCTTCCCATTCACACCTAAGACCCTGTAACACTAATGAGTCACATGACATCCAGGGAAAGAAAATGGCTAATTGGGCCTAATTTTGACATTTTCACTTAGGGGTGTACTCACTATTGTTGCCAGTGGTTTAGACATTAATGGCTGTGTATTGAATTATTTTAAGGGGACAGAAAATTTACACTGTTATACAAGCTGTACACTCACTACTTTACATTGTAGCAAAGTGTAATTTCTTCAGTGTTGTCACGTGAAAAGATATAATAAAATATTTACAAAAATGTGAGGGGTGTACTCACTTTTGTGAGATACTGTATGTGAGCATCCGGATCATTAGTATTCCTTAAGTGTTTATCCCCTGAAGTGGAAACTAGTTTGTGCAGACCATCCTGTTAACTCAGGGGTTATACATATGAGGTGAGCGCACATAATCTGCTAGTTGATGGTGGGTCCAGTCACCCCGGGTGCCATTTAATTTAACAAAATACACGTGGAAGTTTCTGTCATTTATGAACTGTGTTATGTCATCTTTTTTCTCAGCTTTGTACTGCTGAAGAATGAATCAATGCTAATAACCACTTTTATTTTTATTTAGTTTGTATTTATTTGCACTGCAATGTGCTATTTTTAATAATATATTGTGAAATTACCCTTAGTGTTCAGCTTGCAAGACTTTTCATTCTATTGTGGCACTTTAGGTTTTGTTTGCGCTGACTGGATGTAATTATAAGAAATTATATGAATACACAAAGGGTCTTCAACTGTCCTGAGTGAGTCTACAGATTTAAGATAATGACTTGGTCATTTTGCTCTCAATTTATTAAATGATCCTTACATCCCATTGTCAACTTAGACATTAGGCCCAAACCTTCAGAGTCATCTTGACAATGTTGTAAAGCTTACAAATACTATAAACAATATTTGCAAATACGTGAAGCTGGAGACCTCAGTTTCACATCTAAACATCAGAATTTTTTTTTAACCATTTAAGGACCGGAAGGATTTCCTACGTTAGAACCAGAGCACGTTTTGCGATTCGGCACTGCGTTGCTTTAACAATTGCGCGGTCATGCAACGTTGTACCCAAACAAAATTTTGCTCCCTTTTTTCCCCACAAATAGAGCTCTCTTTTGGTGGTATTTTATCCCCTCTACGTCATTTTTGATCACCGCTATAAACAAAAAAAGAGCGACAATTTTGCAAAAAAACAATATTTATTGCTTTTTACTAAAATACAAATCCGAAAAAATATATAAAAAAACAAATTTATTCATCGGTTTTGGGCGATTTATATTCATCCTCACATTTTTGATAAAAAAAATTGCAATCAGCGTTTATTGACTGGTTTGCGCAAAAGTTGCTGTGTTTTACGAATAATGAGAATTCATTTATCAGATTTTTATTAATTTTTTTACTAGTAATAGCGGCGATCTGCGATTTTAAGTGGTACTGCGTTATTGTGGCGGACATGTCGGACCATTTTGACACTTTTTTGGAACCATTGGCATTTATACAGCGATCAGTGCTATGAAAATGCACTGATTACTATGTAAATGTCGCTTGCAGGGAAGGGGTCAACCTGCAGGGGGCGCTCTAATGGTTAACTGTGTCCCCTGTGTGTGTTACTAACTGTATGAGGTTTGGGCTGAGTGGAGGAGGAGAGTGATCGTCGCTCCCATAAATAGGGAGCCTGCGATCACATTCCTTCCCCTGTCAGAACGGAGATCCGTGTGTTTACATACATGGACCTCCGTTCTGTCACTGCGGGGGATAAATCGCGGGGAGCCGGTGGACATCGAGTCCTCCCTACCCACTCCCTGGCTCCCTCAGAACACAGTGAGCGCGTGAGCACGTCTCTGGCGGTGCACGCACGGTCACGATCTGCAATCTTACAGCCGCCACATGGTGGTTTGTGATATCGAGCCAAGTTGCCGCCGTCAAGCCACGGCGGGCGGTCGGCAACTGGTTAAAAAAATAAACATTTATAATCACCTAGGTGGATGCAGCATCTGTCCCCTGCCAGCTCTGTAGTGAGAACTGAGTGATCAAACACCACTGATCGCTCAGCTCTCTCTCTCTGCTCTGAGCAGAGAGCTGGGACTATCATCCATCCCAAGCTTGGACCAGCTAAATGACATCAGCCAACAGCGGGCTGAAATCGGGTCACAGGAGGGCAGAACAAACTGCACTTCTGTGATCCATAGGAGAAGTAAGGCCAAAAAAGCTTTGGCCATACTTCCACTTTAACACAAAAAAGGAAAAACATTCCCCCAGATACAATGTCACAATGGTTCCAAAATTACACAATAGCAAAACATTTACAAAGATAGAGTGCTCCCACCTAGGTCAGATGCAGTCCATTGTGGAACAGTTTTGAAGCATACCCTAACTCAGGGGTAGGCAACCTGGGGCCCTCCAGCTGTTGCAAAACGACAAGTCCCATCATGCCTCCTGGAGTAATTGTAACTGCCAGCCTTGCAAGGCCTCATGGGAAATGTAGTTCCACAACAGCTGGAGGGCTACTGGTTGCCTACCCCTGCCCTAACTTAATGACATTTGGTCTGCTATAACACTGTATATCATCAGCTGTCATGCTTTTTTAAATTAAATACTTTTTTTAACCTTTTTTAACCTTTTTGCCTCTCAGTGCTGCTGATCTCCTGCAGCCTCTTTAAAGCCACTGCCTGCCTACATGCATTGATGGTTGCATGGAATTTCTCAGGGTGGGTTGCCTGATGATGACAACAGTGGACAATGCCTGTGTACGTATTGTTTGTCGAATGTCTACTTGTAGTCTCCATTGGAAGACCAGGTGAATAGGTGACAATGCAGAAGTAACATGGGGAGACAGTGACAGTTTTTTCACCCTATAACAGGAAGTGCATGTACAAGTACCTTTATGGCAGGATCACCAGGTATTATTTTAAGGAGTGCTACAGATTTACAGTATTAAACATGACTTTAGAAACAACATTAACATATTAAAGCACCTATGTGATTTTTAGTGATTGGATTTACATATACTTTTAAAGTGAACCTTCCATCAGAGAAACAAGAAGGTTGCCATAGCTAAGGATTTCTGATTTTTCTCTGTCTGTTTTGCTTGAAGAAGAATTCCAGGTATAGCATTTTTTACATAGTTACATTGATCCAGCTTGGACCAATGCAACTAGGCATATACCATACCTGTGGGATCTCCGTAGAAATCATTGAAGTAGATACCGCTACTTCAGGGATCTCCACTTGGTTCTGGGTCTCATGCTGCATTGTGAACACAGAAGGTCCCCTACTTGACACAGGTGCCAATCATAGTATGCTTTGCAGTTTCTCAATTAATGCAAACAGTGATGAAACAAGGTCACCCAGCACCCAAGGCAAAGGTGTCAAGCTGTGCCTCCCCTTAGGGTCAGTCTCAGGGCACCCCCATCCCTGCAATAAACCATTGCACCCAGGGCAGCCGCCCCTGCTGCCCATCCTTTGCCCTGGCACTGAATGCAAAGCATTCTCAGATTTGACGAGGTGGAGAGAGTGATGTCACCGCCCTGCCACTCCACTTCATCAGTAAATGTTTTGTATTTATTAAGAAAATACAAAGCAATCACTGAATGGTGCTCTTGCTGAGCGATCAAACTCCTGAGGTCCCAATGCGGCAGGGTAGCCCCTCGGCATGGGACTCGAAAGCTAGTGGAGATCACTGGAGTAGTGGTGTCTACTTCATTGATTTCCAGCTTCTAGACGGATCCCACATGTATGATATATCCATAATTACACTGGTCCAAAATTGTCAAATGTAACTGTAAAAAATGCCATACCTGGAATTCTTCTTTAAACACTTGCCGACCGCCCCACGTACATATACTGCAGTACAGCGTCTCTCCTGCACAAAATCGCATACAGGTAAGTGATTTCACTCTTCTGGGTCCATCAGCAACCAGCTCCCGCTGTGATTGGACACAGCAGGAGCCAATCAGTGGGTCTGCTATGTAAACAAGGCAGATTGCCATTCTGTCACAGGAGAAGATGGAGATCTTGTGTTTCTGCTAAGCAGGAACATGGATCTCTGTCTTCCCACAGTTAAAGCATCCCACACACAGTTAGAAGGTACTCCCTAGGGACACATTTAACCCTTTGATCGCCCCTGATATTAATCCCTTCCCTGCCAGTGTCATTAGTACAGTGACAGTGCATATTTTTTTAGCACTGATCACTGTATTATTATCACTGGTCCCCAAAAAAGCATCAAAAGTGTCACTTCATGTTCGATTTGTCCCGCGCAGTGTCGCAGTCCCACTACAATGTGTAAAATGAAGAGTGTGGGTATTCCTGCACTACTGATCTCAAATGCGTGATAATAAAATACAACAAAATATCAATAAAGTGGCTCAATGAAGTTGCTGCAATACCTAGTGCATTCACAACTACACCAATGAATATGAGTAAATATAAATGATATTGCGCAATTTCTCTACTCAACAATAAAAAGTATATAAAACAAAAGTGTTCAAAAGAGTCATTGAAAAGTCCATTAATAATAAACACCCCTTCATAAATAGTCCATCAATAAAGTGTTTCAGTGCTCAAGATAAACGTGCTTACTCCTCCTTTATAGAGAAATGACATAGACTCTGTGCTTCCACCACCACCACGGTGCTCACAGTACTGTCACCTCAATGCTGATATTACACAGCTTTAAGAGACCAATAGGATCCACGATCCCTCTTCTCAATATTTGGCTCCCTGTAGCTGAATATGGGGTCTAGGCTCCCCACTGATGTTTCCATTTAGTGCTCCCATTAGTATGCAAAAATAAACAAACATATGCCTCTCATGGCGTAAAATTGTTAAAACAATAACCTTTCATTAAAAGTCCAGCTATAAGTCGCTGATCGCTGCCATTACTAGTAAAAATAAATAAATAAATAAAAATTAGTTTGTAGATGCTATAGTTTTTGCACAAACCAATCAATGTACGCTTATTGGGATTATTTTTTACCAAAAATATGTAGCAGAATACATATTGGCCTAAATTGATATAGAAATTAGATTTTTTAAAATTTTTTATTGAATATGTTTTATAGCAGAAAGTAAAAAATATTGTTTTTTTTTTCAAAATACTCTGTATTTTTTTGTTTATAGCGCAAAAAATAAAAACCGCAGAGGTGAGCAATTGCCACCAAAAGAAAGCTCTATTAGTGGAAAAATGGACATCAATTTTGTTTGGGTACAACTTTGCACGATCGTGCAATTGTCAGTTATAGTAACGCAGTGCCGTACTGTAAAAAATGGCCTGGTCATGAAGGGGGGTAAACCTTCCGGAGCTGAAGTGGTTAGGGTCCTTTCACACATACAGACTGTTCATTTCATCCTATAAAAACACAATATGATTGACAATTGCAAATGAACCTAAAATCGATATGATAGTCAATACAATAGTGTAATAGCGCTAAAAAGGAAATGTCCATAAACTGTAAGATGCATTTAAATCGGCCACACAGTAAAAACGGTAAGGTGCAATTTCAGGTAAAGTCCACCAGCCACCAAGTGAAGAGAGTGATCCTCAAACAGAAAGGGTATCCACCATACTGCGTGCTCATAAATCGGATCTGCTTACCAGATGCACCTCATATATGGGCTCTGAATAATGGATCAATCCCTCGCTCTTCAGCGGTATCCTAAGGTGTTCCTTCCCACCATATAATCGACCACTACCAATCACTTGTCAGTATTGCAGAAAATGTTCCGGCAAACGGGTCCCCATAAAAGAAAACACCTCACATAGTGTGACTCCGTTTCCACAATTTATTAAAAAGGATTAAAATCACACTTACACATTCAAAAATAAGAATTAGCCTGTATGCAGTAAAGATAGCAGGTCACGTCTCACTCACCGGGGGAAGGTATCAGCTACACGCACCAACACGGTGCACCACTTCCTCCTCTCCGACGGAGACGTTCACCAGCTCTTCCAGTTCCTGTCGTGGGGTCACGCCCTGACGCGTTTCGTCATCACGACTTCTACGGAGCGCGCTCTTCCCCCAGGAGCGGTGAGACGTGACCTGCTATCTTTACTGCATACAGGCTAATTCTTATTTTTGAATGTGTAAGTGTGATTTTAATCCTTTATAATAAATTGTGGAAACGGAGTCACACTATGTGAGGTGTTTTCTTTTATGGGGACCCGTTTGCCGGAACATTTTCTGCAATACTGACAAGTGATTGGTAGTGGTCGATTATATGGTGGGAAGGAACACCTTAGGATACCGCTGAAGAGCGAGGGATTGATCCATTATTCAGAGCCCATATATGAGGTGCATCTGGTAAGCAGATCCGATTTATGAGCACGCAGTATGGTGGATACCCTTTCTGTTTGAGGATCACTCTCTTCACTTGGTGGCTGGTGGACTTTAATTGAAATTGCACCTTACCGTTTTTACTGTGTGGCCGATTTAAATGCATCTTACAGTTTATGGACATTTCCTTTATTACACTATTGTATTGACTATCATATCGATTTTAGGTTCATTTGCAATTGTCAATCATATTGTGTTTTTATAGTACTATTCTTTTTTTAAATGTCAGCTTTAAAGGGTGGTTGGTGTTTTTAATTACATCTCTGGGAACCAGTAGTACCCTGCTTTCCGTATGCGCTGACTGGGTGTGTTGACGGCAATTTTACACCTATAAATATACAGTGTTCATTTCATCCGTTCAGTTACGTCAAAATGGATGAAGTATTCATCTGTTTTTTCATCCATTTTTTTCATCCGTGGTCATCAATGCAAAAAGGGATGAAAAACTGACCATTCGTCAGTTTACATCCGTTTTTCGTCCGATCCGTTTTTTTTGACGGATGAAAAATAGGGCTTTTATCCGTTCAAAAAAATGGATGTTGACGGAATCGGATGAAAACGGATGCAAATGGATGATCATCCATTGTCATCCGTTTTTTCCATAGAGATGCATTGATGTCAGTTTTTCATCCATTAACAGATGAATGAAAAACGGACAAACGGTCTGTATGTGTGAAAGCACCCTTAAGGCCCCTTTCACGCGGGCGGATCATTCGGGTCTGCCTGTCAGTTTTTCAGGCGGATCCGAATGGATGCTCCATTGCTCTCTATGGAGTGATGGATGTCAGTGGTGACATGTCCGCTGACACCCGATCCCCCAAAAACAGATGGATGGAAACCCTATTTTCCATCTGTCTGACGGATTGGATCAGATGAACACGGACAGACGGTCCGTGTTCATCCGATTCTTCATAGAGGAGAATGGAGCTGCAGAGACTGTCCTGTCATCCACGGGCTCAGCGGGGATAAGCAGATGGATCCCCGCTGAGCAGCGGAGCCCATCAAAACGGGCTCCGCTAGTGTGAAAGAGCCCTAAAGTGCAAGTAAAGTCTTCCTTTTTAATTGTACCTACAGGGAAGCCTATCATAAGGCTTACCTGTAGGTACTGTAAATATCTCCTAAACATGCACCATTTAGAAGATATTTACTATATACGCCAACGTCATCGGTGCATGCGCTCTGAAGAAGAGGCCATTGGTGCCGTTTCTTTAAGACCCTGTGCTGTGACCGGCAGCTCCTGCGGGAATGCATGGGAGTGACATCATCATGGCTCCGGCTAATCACAGCAATCCAGAAGAAACACCGGGGAAAATGTCAGCTGTCTCAGCAGTGTGCGGGCACCATTGACAGAGCTTCATTCTAAGGTATTTCATAATGAGCTAGTATGCGATGCATACTAGCTCATTATGTCTTTTTTTTACAGTTTTTTGTTTGTTTTTTGTTTTTGTTTTTACAGGGTTTACAACCTCTTGAAGTGACTCAGTATAACAGCCAGTCAACTAGCATTTTCAGATGAAGGTCAGCTGTAGCTGCTTTCAAGGTTCTATCATGCCTATTTTGAATCTAACATAGACATTTAAAAAGCACATTGATAACAAAGATAGGAGGAAGGGGTCTGCTAGTACATTGGCTATAAAAACGTAGCAAACGCATTACAACCCACGTTTACTCCCAATTCCTGACAGGTTAGACTTGAACTATTTCGTGAGCCAACATTTGCTGCATGGCAGTGTTTATAAAACCTAATGGCGGTTTTTTGTACACATATCAGCATGCTTACTGACAAATACAAAAAAAAACGGAATAATAGGATACACTGACCATAAGACAAATCAGACACTGCAGGGTATTGAAAAATAATGCAATGCCTTTGGCAGGTGTGTGCCTCCAATTAATAACCTCAGAATCAAATGAGTTAATCTTCACAGCTTAAACATCATTTTAAAATTAATTTATCAGCACTTAACACATACAAACTACCACTTTAAAGTGCCCTGTCATTAACAAAATCCCATATTTTTCTATAAAAAATAGACATACTGATCTACATTTTTTCATGCTGCCTGGCTAGAATAGACTCAAGGGATATTATCTTATTCAGAAAGAACCTTTCAAGGTTGAATAAAAGAAATAGTGCAGGATCCCTGGGAGAGAGAAGTGATCATCATTTTCACCTTCAACTCTTCTTTGATGTGGCAGAGTCAATTTTTAATCAGCAGCCATCAGACTGGGCTTCATTTCGCTTTACAAAGTCCTATTACTCTGCCACTTTCTGGAAGAAGGTGATAAGGACAGTACTGTTCATAGAGTCCTGCATATGATGAGTCCCCTTGGAGAGACTTGATAAAAAAATGAGTGACTATATAAGGATAAAGGTCATCTCTCTTTCAGAATTAACTCTTCAAGATGACAAACTTTGATTTTTTTTATTTTATTTTAATCTGCATTGTCCTGTTCTGTGATAGAAACATGGATTACACCCACTAGAGGGTTAAATCAATGTAAAACGGAAAACAAGATATATAGTTACACATTTTAGAATGATTTCTTTATTCCATAAATATTCTGATATGAAAATATCATCAGCAATATTTATTATGGCATTGGATGATGAAGGGTGTTTTTTTTAATGTCTTATATTGCTATTCAAAAATATTAATGGGTACCTGCGCCATGCAGGTGATACCTCAACGCAAGGGATTTCTATTCTGTTGTTCACTTTATTTAAACCTTGGTGCAAAGTCCTGTGCTCAGAGTATTCCAGCTCTATAGACATTGGGGAAGATTCTGCAAATTTATCCCCCCCCCCTCCACTTTCTTTTCCCTTATGATAATGGGTTTTAATACTGAAAAAGAGGAATTTTATAGTGCAATCAGTACAACAACAAATAGACTATTTTAAGGGCAAATTGTTAAAGTATATGTAAATTAAATCACTAAAACACTTTAATGCCTTAATGTAATTTTAAAATTACATTTTATTATATTTAAATCTGCAGGTTTCATTAACCACTTCAGCCCCGGAAAGATTTACCCCCTTCCTGACCAGGCCATTTTTTGCGATACGGCACTGCGTCGTTTTAACTGACAATTGCGCGGTCGTGTGATGTTGTACACAAACAAAATTGATGTCCTTCTTTTCCCACAAATAGAGCTTTCTTTTGGTTGCATTTTATCACCTCTGCGGTTTTTATTTTTTGCGCTATAAACAAAAAAAGAGCGACAATTTTGAAAAAAAAAAACATTTTTTTTTACTTTTTGCTATAATACAAATTCCAAAAAAATATGGAAAAACAAATGTATTCATCAGTTTAGACCGATATATATTCTTCTACATATTTTTGGTAAAAAAAAACTCATATACTGATTGGTTTGCGCAAAAGTTATAGCACCTACAAGTTAGAGGATAGATTTATGGAATTTTTTTTTTTTACTAGTAATGTCGGTGGTCAGCGATTTTTAGCGGGACTGCGACATTGCTGCGGACAGAACGGACACCTAACTGACATTTTTTACACTTTTTTGGGGAACCAGTGACATTATTACAGTGATCAGTGCTAAAAATATGCACTGTCACTGTACTAATGACACTGGCAGGGAAGAGGTTAACATCAGGGGCAATCAAGGGGTTAAATGTGTTCCCTGTTTGTGATTACTAAGTGTATGGGGGACTGTGTGACTGGGGAAACACACAGATCTGTGTTCGTGCATAGCAGGAAGACAGATCTCAATGTCATACCCTGACAGAACAGAGATCTGCCTTGTTTACTTTGGCACATCCCCGTTCTGGCACTGCGCGGAACAATCACTGGTGGCCGGAAGACTTCGAGTCCGCCGGACCCGCTGATTGGCTCCCCCACTGGCCAATCGGCGCATGTGCAGTCACGAATGCTAGTGCATGAACCGCTGTACGGGTTGCGCAGCCGAGCCACCTTGCCGCAGTATTACTGCAGTGGGTGGTCGTCAACTGGTTAATGTAAATTTTAAACCCATTTTATTATATTGAGATCTGCAGGCTTCATTAAAATACTATCTAGTGATCTTGCCACAAAGCTCCTTGTTCAGGCACTTCCTGTTATAGGGTGACAATGCTCTGTTCATCTCTCCCAATGGCACTCCTGCATTATCACCCTGCCCCAAGGGATTTTAGTAGAGATTTCAAGCGGCTGTTTTACCCACTTGAGCTCTGGTAGGTTTTACCCCTTCATGACCAGGGCATTATTTGCTATCCAGCACTCTGCCACTTTAATTGGCAATTGCACGCACATGTAACACTGTACACAAATGACATTTGTATCCTTTTTTGCACACAAACAGAGCTTTCTTTTAGTGGTATTTGATCACCGCTGAGTTTTTTATTTTTTGCAAAATAAACAAGAGAAGATGGAAAATTTTGATAAAAAAACTATGACTTACTGTCATAAAACATATCCAATAAAATAAAATGTTGTCATAAATCCAGGACAAAATGTATTTTGCTACAAGTCTGTGCTAAAAAAAAAACCCCAATAAGTGTATATTAATTGGTTTGTGTGAAAGTTATAGCATCTACAAACTATGGTATACAGTATATACTGTATATTTGTAAATTGATCAATTCTGATGTACTAATGACCTCTCATTTCTTGAGGCCCTGAAATGCCAGGACAGTATAAATACCCCCCCCCCCAAATGACGCGTTTTTGGAAAGAAGACAGTCTAAGGCAGTGGTTCTCAATTCCTGTCCTCAGGACCCACTAACAGGCCAGGTTTGCAGGATAACTGAAATGCATCACAGGTGATATAATTTGCTGCTCAGTGATTGCAGTATTCTAGCCTGCATCTCCCTGAGGTTATACTTAAAATCTGGCCTGTTGGTGGGTCCTGAGGGCAGCAGTTGAGAACCACTGCTCTAAGGCATTTAGTAAGATGCATAGTGAGTTTTTTGAAGCTGTAATTTTTTTGTCACAATTTTTTGAAAATGAAGAAATTGAATAAGATTTGAGTTTTTTTCCACATTTTTTTACTTACTGTCACAAGTACAGCACAGCATCAACATATGACTGATGGGGTGATGATCAGGGATACTGACTGGTGAATGGTAAAACAAAATAATAATAAGTTTATTAAATTTTTTAAACATTTTATTTTCATTTTTTAACAAAATAGTTTTACTATATCGTTTTACGTACTTTCATCGGAGTAATTCAGTGTTACCAAAGCAACACTGTACTTTTCTGGTGGTGGGGTGGTGAGCAGGGATTTTTTAAATTGTATTTACATTTTGTTTGCTATTAGAATGAAGAAAATTGTAATAGCAGGTTTTCAACTAGTGATCTGTGATTGACTACAGCTGATCACCTGGTACAGGGTGTTGTGATTGGCCCAGGTACCATGTAATTGCTGTGATTGGCCCATGTACCATGTGATAGCTGTGGGCCAATGACAGCATAGGCAACACAGCTGTTGTGAATGAATTCACCCTGCTGTGACCCAGCAGGTATTTTAATGAGTTAACCATTCATGACAGCTGTGATCACTAGTGTTCTGTGTTTGGTTACAGCTAATCACCTGGTACAGAGTGCTTTGATTGGTCCAGGTACCATGTGATGGGTGTGGGCCAATCACAGCATAGGCAACACAGCTGTTATGAATGACTTCACCCCACTGCACACCAGCAGGACTTTTAATGGGTTAACCATTCATAACAGCTGTGATCACTAGTGATCATAGCATAGGCAACACAGCTGTTATGAATGAATTCACATGTGCTGCACCTCAGCGGGTATTTTAATGGGTTAACCATTCATGAATGAATTCATTCATAACAGCTTTGTTGGCACGGTGATCATGTGAGCGCATAGCACTCACATGATCACCAGGCCCTGAGTATAGGAATCCACTGTGTCCCGCAGCTCCTCCCCCTTAGCCCAAGCAGGCAAAATTCAAAACATATATGTGATTCAACCCGCACGTGCCAACCTGCCACAGTACATGTACTGTGGCTGGTTGGAAAGTGCTTAATACATATTACACAGGCATGGTCTACTGTTGCCACTATCAGCAATTGTGCCCTGAGAAATGCCATGGCTTTGGTGCATGAATATGGTCAGGCAGTGGCTGCAAAGAGACTTCAAAGGGTCAGCAGCATGAAGATATATCAAAAAATGAAAACAATTTACATTTTTTTCATAAAATGGTAATTGTTTATGCTATGAAGTGTTATAGCACACTAAATACAGTAAGGTGTAGTATTTTGAGTATCTGTTAATAAGGTATGAGGTACCACACTTCCAATAGCCCACTGTCAATCATAGTAGGAAAAGCCATAAGAATTAGAATTACATAACATTGACAGCTTTTGCTCTGCCTATAATGTTATCACGGATGCGCTTATTTAGAATCTCTGTATGAAGGGCTGTGTTTAGATACTATGCTGCCTTAGGTTCACCTTTTGTACAAGCTTCGCTTCTCAAGTTATGTGGGTATTTTGGTAAAAGATTCTACTAGAATTATATAGTCTGCTGCATAAAAGCTACTTATCAACTACATAGATTAAACTAACAAAAAAGAAAATGGAAAGATGAACTGTAAAGAGTCTTTGGACTCCTCTCAATATTTTCTGCAACATGTTCTCTTGCTAAATTTAGATAGAAATGTCCAGAGGGGGTTGGTGCTGCCTTCTTAACCTCAATTCAACCCACTGTATTTGTCCACATTTCTGTCTGTCTGTATATCTGTTTATTCTGTCTGTCTGTCTATTCTGTCCATCTATCTGCCAAATTTAGAGATGAATATGATCCTATTCCTTTATAAAATGAATGCAGCAGACAATGTTACAAGGAAGTAAGGCCTCTTTAAGGCCCAGTTCACACCTATGTGGTGCTTTTTGCAGAAACACACTACAATGTATTTAATATGGTTTCCTATGGGACGCGTTCACATCTATGCTTTTTTCAGCCACTGCATTTTTGGAAAGGATCAGGGACTTTTTGAAATGTAAAATGGTGTTTTTTAAAACTTTTTTGTTTCAATAGACTTCAATGGAGAACCTGCAGAAACGCATGTAGTGCATTTTTGCCATGATTTTGCTGCGATTTTGCTGCACTTTGCATTTTTTAATCTGCCCAACAATAAATTGCCCCCCCCCCCAAAAAAAAAAGCATTAAAAATGCTAAATGCAAATTGTGGCAAAATTGCTTGTGCAAAAATGCAAAACGTACAACAAAAGGCATTGCAGAAACAGATCAAAGCAAACTGCATAGGTGTGGGCAGAGCCTTACAAAGGCAGCTAGGGAGCAATGAAAACAGGCCACTGAGCTGCAGTTTTAACCATCCCCTTGACCGCCCACCTTAAATGTAAAATACAGCCAGAGGAGGCTGTTTACATACTGCGGCTGCAATGCAAGGCAATTTAACATCTATCAAACCCAATCAAAGGGGTCATGCCGCAACTGCAAGCCAAAGGACTGACACTTGTTTGTGGTGTATTAACCTCCCTGGCGATAATCCAGAGTGTGGGTCGGGGTTGATTTTCAGTGCCAAAAGCGGTAATCCCTAGCCACACTTGATTACACTGTTAAATGTCTCCAATGTACTTACCCTGTCCCTGTGATCCTGCAATGTGCTTCGGCGGTGTCCTCCGGTCGGATCATCTGCCTGATGTATCTGGGTTCCGGGCTCCGTTCCCAGTGAGCGGCGCGACACATGGGGCGGATCCGGTGGCAAATTCAAAAAGTAGTAAACGCAAACACACATACAATATATAGTAATTTGTTAAAGGCATTACTTTATCAAATCATTTCACATCAGTTTTGTCCCTAGTGCTTTGTCCAATGCTCTGCATACACTTTTACGGTTCTTTCTGCCTGGAAAACTGAGAGCGCCCATGGCATCCAAAAAGTGTCCCTCTACGTCAAAAGCGAGTTTGGACCAGCTATAAGACAGCGACAGTGAATTAGAATCACTTGCAGAATGTAGCGATAGTGATTCATGGGGAAATTCGTCTTCAGACACCGAAAGTTATGACAGCTATTTGAACCCCATTTACCGTGACCTACGTATGAGTTCGCTGTGCAAGCAAGCACACAGGAACGGGGGCACTTTTAATTGTTTTTTTATTGTTTATTTTATTTTTATTTTTCTATTTTGACGATTCCTTTTAACTTTTTTTTATTAGTTTTATTCCTATTACAAGGAATGTAAACATTTACAGCGAGATCTGGGGTCTATAAGTCCCCGCATCTCGCCTCTAGGCTGGAAATCCTGAAATAAAAAATAAAAAAAACACTTCAAACCAATATGCGGTGTCTAGTATATCAGTGTATATTGCACCTTTGTTTGGACACATTTCAGTGTTTTTGGTTTGATTACATTATTGAATAAAATGTATTATTATTATATTGTTGCTTTTTTATAATTATTTATTATATTATAATTTTCAATTTCGTGTTTCAAATTTTATCATACCCAGGATGTCTACTAGACTCTTGTTTGGACAGATTTAAGTGCGTTATTCCTAAGAATTACAGACCTACATTATAAAACAACAAATTTCCATGCAAAACAATGTACCGTTTTGACATTGTATATATTGACATAATCATACCACCAGGGAGTTTAAAGTGGTTGCAAAGTCTCATTTTTTTTTAAACGACAAACATGTCATACTTACCTCCTCAGTGCAAGGGTTTTGCACAGAGTGGCCCCAATCCTCATCTTCTGGGGTCCCCCCAGCGGCACTCCTGGCTCCTCCCCACATCGAGTGCCCCTACGGAGAAGTGCTTTACCTGGGGGCACCCGTGCAGGCACGCTCCTGTGTCCTGCTGCTGCGTCCATTGACACAGACAGCAGGACTCGGCCCTGCCCCCCGTCTCCCACATCATTAGATTTGATTGACAACAGTGGGAGCCAATGGCTGTGCTGCTATCAATATATCCACTGAGGACCTGAAACACCGGCTGGAGCTGCTGTGCTCGTCCCTGTTACATAGTTACATAGTTAGTCAGGTTGAAAAAAGACACAAGTCCATCCAGTTCAACAAAAAAAAAACAAAAAAACATTTTTATATATATATATATATATATTTTTACAAAAAAACAAAAAAAAAACAAC